>CM031609.1:85719413-85770637 GCA_018398815.1 Conus ventricosus
GCGCTTCTGCTAGGCACCACCGTGTATAGATATGGTGTAAATTAAAAGGAAATTTTCATTCTAAAATTACGTTTAATCTAACATACTTACCGTGGCTCACGCAGAGACCCTCCCTACCTCCCCGCCTTCCTGTTCCATCAGGAGTTCTCAGTCGGGTCTTAATATACCTCGAAAAGAGGACTATTCTGAGCATGGCGCGAGGCACGAGGCCCTTTCAGGGGTTTTGTTGTCCGTACGGACTTTATTGTATACGAGGCAGGGATAGCAAATTGCTGCCGCTTATTGCATTAGTGAGCCACGGTAAGTATGTTAGATTAAACGTAATTTTAGAATGAAAATTTCCTATAACCTAGCTGTTTTGAATTGTTTTCAGGTTTTTCTGTCAATATAAAACACCTTCCGAACCAAACCATGTTCACACAGCTGATCTTTACGGGTATTTGTCTAATTTACCGGATCGACCGCTGAATACTTGCTGGACGCCATTTTGGTTTTTTTGTTTTGTTTCAAGAGTGTCCGCTGCTGTGAATATTCAAATCACAGCTTTTTTTCGCTAAGATTTTCTGGGAAACTGGCGGATCAGTAACTATGCAACTTTAGAATTCATTTTCTGATGTGATATTGATGAAGAGAGCCTATTTGCGGGCTACACTCTTGAAGAAGATTTGAAGCAAGACCATTCGGACGTCGATCTTGACCTAGTTATAAATAAAGATCGACTGTTGCCGAAATGGTAAACATGTACTTTAGAGTGCGAAATTCATGGGCTGTTTGTACGCACTTTTCGGGTGTTTTCGTTCGGAACGATGCAAAGAGACGTAAGACACCCTCACCTGCCCATTTTGACCTGTCCTGCCCCACTTGTGGATGCAAATTATTTATTTCACTTCACAAGTAGGGATATGCATGCACATCCAATGCGCCATTTTGGTTGCTGATCACATGGGCACAACGTCAACCAAAATGGCGCATTGGATGTGCATGCATATGCCTACTTGTGAAGTGAAATAAATGATTTGCACCACAAGTGGGCAGGACAGGTCAAAGTGGGCAGGTGAGGGTGTGTTACGTCTCTTTGCATCGTTCCGACCGAAAACCCCGAAAAATGTGCGTACAAACAGCCCCATGAATTTCGCACTCTAAAGTACATGTTTACCCTGGGCCCATCCCCCCCCCCCCCCAAAAAAAAAAAGAAAAAAAAAAAAGAAGAAAATTCGAAAAACAAAGTTGCTAGAGACTGGAGCGGCTGGCTACAAGAAGTGAAGCCCCCTTTAGCCTTTTGATGTCAGAGGAATTTTGGCAGACTTTGAACGAGAACAAGTTTATTTGCTGCACAAAAACAAGCAGAAGAGGATGAACATAAACTCCGGCCTAAAATAAAATGCTAGTTTATCAAAAAGCAAAGAGGAGACGGACAAGAGGTACATCATCCCACAGTGTGTGGTTTGTGTGTGTGTCGGGTGAGGGCGGGGGGAGGGGGGGGGGGGGAGGGGCATTGCTCAGTGTCTTGTGCAAAGCATATTTTTGCTAAATTACATCACAATCTAAAGTCCGGTATTCAGTAACCTGTTCTTGTATTTTTTCCGTCAGTAGTTAGAAGACAAATATGTTGAAGTTTTTTTTTTTTTTTTTTTTTCGCTTCACAACAAAGTATATTATTTAGTGTGCAGACCATATAGAATGACTTTATTTGTTCCTGAAGATTTCAGTACTTGTTTAGACTTGGAAAATCACTCTGTGCTCCTAATCCATCATCCATGACATTCTATGGGTACAGTGACTTTAGGGAAAAATTGTTTTAGCACCGAGAACACTTAAGTAGAGTTAGTCTGTTCAGTTTTTTCCCTCTTGTACCAATTCACTGTAAATGGGGGAAATGCGTGTTTTGGATGGAGTATGTTTTTGTTTTTTCATTCATTACTTTTATAGAATAGATGAGTTAAAAACAATTTTTTTTATTGAGGTTTCTTTATGGCAAGTGTGTATGTGTTGTTGGTACCTCACTTGGCATGGTATTCACATAGTCATAAGGCAAGCAGAGGGTTAAGTACTTTGTTCATTTATGCGCAATGTACACAATTTTTCGAATTTATAGAAAACACACCATATCTTAGTTTTTCTTCTCCGTATATTCACAGGTTTTCTGTATCAAAAGTTAATTCTAATTTTCTCTATGTGTCTTATTTAATTGAAAATGTCATTTCCCTGTTCTATACATTCTATTCCCTGCAACTCCAAACATTATCCTTCACCTTTTACACATCAACACCCCCACCCCCTCCTTTCCAGCCACCCAACAAATCATCTGCATAAACACACACACACACACACACACAACACACACACCACACACACACACACCAGGAAGAAAAAATTAACACATTGTATTCTTAAGAACTTAAACGATCTGAGTTATTCGATGCAGACGAGAGCGTTTTCATTCACATTTTGGCTTTCTGGAGCAGTTGGGAGAGCCAACTCCTGAAGAAATGAATTTTCTTTTTTCTCTTCTTATGCAACTTTCATACCATACTTTCATAATTTCACGTTTGCAAGATTTTTACAGGCGCATACAAACTGAAAAATATGAAGATGTAAAGGAAAGGTCACATGCAACCTGTGCCAGAAGCACAATACTCATGGTCAGGGACACACTCCACAGCACATAATACATCATACAATACTGTGTGTCTCCATTGCTCCACCACCCTCACATCATTTAATAAACGTTGATCATGTAGATCAATCTCTGTCTGTGTGCTGCACGTACATAGTATACAAGTATACTGACTAGGAATTCCTGGAGGAGAGACTTGGATGCAGAGAGGAAGAGAGCGGGATACACCTGGAGAGAATTGGAAAGGGCAGCCCAGGACAGGGCGCGCTGGCGGATTGTTGTTGATGGCCTTTGCTCCAGTGGGGGCTGATGGTTTGGACTGGATTGGACACTGACACCAACTACTGTTCTGTCAAAAACAACTAGCCCTTCTTTTCTGAACCATTTCAAGAAAATTATATACACATACACACACACGCATGCAAACACACACACACTGACTGACTGAAACCAGTTTATTGTCAGATTAACTCAAGGTTGTACTCACACACGATAATGTTGCTTATAGCCCAGCCGACCGCAACACACACACACACACACACACACACACACACAGAGTTAAAAACTGAGCAACTGATACTCGACTGATTTATGTGGAAAACGAATGATTAGCAGCAGAATTGAAGTAATACCTAGCCATTCTTCAGTTTTCCTAAAGAATTGCTTTTATCTATGCAATTTTTAAAATTTTTCTATTGAAAATAAAGAATCTGATATTCATGGGAAGTTCTCATCGTTTTCTAATTGTTTACAGCGGTTCGAGATTTTTTAGATTGAATGTCCAAACAAATCATCATCTTATCTCAGTTAAGACAAACTTTTGCCTGCTACACTTAGTTTTTTGTACTCCCAGTTCTTAAAGAACAGGGAGTTGCTCTGTGTTAGGTTTTCTTACGGGAGCAAACGTTACACCACTTGTTTACTGTTCATTTATAATGATATTGAGAAAAAAATCTTCTAGGAATACTTTCTGCAAGTACAAGAATTTTGTTTTGTTTTCTTTTCAAATGGATAATTAGACATTTTATGCTTATCAGAGACGAACTGAAGCACAGTCAACCCATTCTGTGTAATGTGTTTGTGGTTTCGTCTGCTCTGTGGCTGTTGAGTTAACTCTTCTGTTTCTGTGCTATTTTTTTAGCTTTCATTTCTTGCCCTCTTCTCTCCTGTTTGCGTTTTCTTCCCCTTCCACTGTTCTTGCTTGTGGTTGATTTTTCTGCTTCATCTTGCATTGCCTTCTTCTTCTTTCGTCATCTTCTTACCCATACTTTTGTTTCTTGTTCTGTCTTTTTGTTTCCACCTCCTCCTCCTGTCTTCTGCAAGTACATTAGAGTGGTAGACTGTCTGATCAGGGACCAATGAACTTTTCCAGACTGGTCTGTTCTAGGGATGGTTGAAGTGGTGCCATCATATGATAGAGGGCCCATGATCAGATGTTGAGAAATTGTTTTGAGCCTGTGGTCACGACTAACGACCAACTCATGGAACTGCATTTTGTTTACTTGAAAACCCTCTCTGTCCACCAGCAGTAATGGGTATCTGATCAACCAGTAGGTGAAGGCATGAAGGGAAAAGATGGCTCCACCTTCCATGATGTGTGCCCCAACACATTGAGCTCCGACAGGTCACTTGTCTAAAGGCTAGTAAGTTATAGGAACTTAAACTTTTATTTAGTAAACCATAACCACTTTATGTCAGCATTTGTCGTTTTGAACACCACATGATAGCGACTGACCTGGACGTTTTATGTGCCTTTGTGACTTAGCTTGCTATGCTCTTCAAAGATCAGATTTCTTTCAAACCAAAACTGTGAGACTTTCCATGCATCCGATGTATAAAAAAAATCAGTTCACAACCATCAACTTTATAATTATGTATGTGTGGTTTACAAATAACCAATATCATGATTTTACTTTTTTTAAGAATTAACTGTATGAATAGCAGTTTTGGCTTGTTGATCAGTACAAAGTACATAACCTAAAGTCAAGCTAGTTTCAGTTGTTCTTTAGGTTCATAACCTAAAGTCAAGCTAGTTTCAGTTGTTCTTTAGGTTCATAACCTAAAGTCAAACTAGTTTCAGTTGTTCTTTAGGTTCATAACCTAAAGTCAAGCTAGTTTCAGTTGTTCTTTAGGTTCATAACCTAAAGTCAAGCTAGTTTCAGTTGTTCTTTAGGTTCTTCCGCTTCACCTCCCAGACGACATTAAATGATCAGCTGATTCAACAGGAAAGAACAGAGGGACGAAAAGAATGGATCCAAAGTCAGTGTATATGATAATGATGTATCAAAATATTATTACATTTGAAATTTCAATTAGAATGAAAACAGACCTTACTGCAATATGGTTATTAGTGCGTTTAGAGTGTGTTACTGCTTAGAAAGTGGTCTGTAGCCCTTTTCATGCTAAGATTTATCTGTTTGTGTTCAGCTGATCAATGCTTTCCTTCAACATGCAATGATTATATCACCCAGCAAGATATGATTTTGTTTTCAGATGGCGCAAACATGTTGAAATTTGTGTTGTTATTGTATTCAGGTCCACTCAATCTTATGATGCTATGAAACCGAGACTAGCGATCTTGGGCACTTCTTTCTTTTTTTTCTCGTCCTTTTTCTTTTCTTTGTGTGATTCACAGCACAATGGATAATTTTGTTGCATGAGCGAGTGTACAACCCTGGAAGGTTGCCACCACATTCATCCAATGGCAGTATTTGTGAACTTTGTAGGGGTGATGACTTTGCCTAGCTCACCTGGGTCAGGAATATGGTGCGGAGATCAAAACCAAGGTCACTATGGAAGGCCACCAAGTTGGCTGGTTTTTGTGTGTGTTTATTTTTTTCTCATGATCACCATGAGGATTCAAGTTTTAAGTTTTATTCATTATATATAGTTTATAACCCAGCCAACCACACAGGGCCTTTTCTGGGCTGTCAAACTCGCACACACAAAAAATACACGTTACATTACAAAGCCAGTCTGACCATTTAAAAAACAAACATACATACATACTCTACAGGAAACCAACAACACAGCAAGGCTGACATGGTGGCTAGGCCAATGACGTCTCAAGGCCTATAAAACTAGGTGTTCTGAGACGGCCAAGAATTCTCTCTGATTTTTCAGACCCTGATTTAAAGGGAAAAAAAAGATGAAAAACATTTTCACACACACACACACACATTAACAATCCACATGGGCAAACAGACACAGCAGAATGGTTAGCTAAAGTATGTCCTATGCGTGTAGTGTGAACAATTTTTACTACCAATTTGACAGCTACCAACAAAAAAGCTGGCTGGCATGTCATAAACGGCTATCAGATGGAACATTTAAAAAGAGTTTCCAGAACAACAGACAGGTAGTCCATGAGCCGTGCTATACCCCCCCTCCTCCCTAGTGGGGAATTTTTCAGACAGGTACCATTGGAAAGCTTAACATCTAAGCTACTGAAATCAGGTTGTTTGCCAGCGATCCGTTGCTGGGTGTAGGTGTGGTGAATTTTCAAAGTTAGGTACCCCCCGCTTTTTAAATGGCCGCCACGAGATATAGAGAACGCCTTGTCTCAGCTTCTATTAGCTCTAGACATGTGACCATTACCTTCCATCCCATGTTATTGGGTGTGAGAAATCTATTCCTGGTGCTTATTTTCTGTTTGAAGTAATTTTAAAGGTCAAAGGTCATTTCAGTCATTTGTGGCAAAACTCGTTACAACGCTTAAAAGCTAAGCCATCTAGACAGATGATAGAGGAGTTAGACCAATTATTTTGACCACAAGGAATTAATTGTAGAGTTTATTGGACACCCCACTACCACCCTACAATCAGAAGGTGAAAATAATTGTTGAATTGGGTGCCACTTTTGGTGAATGGTCAAAGTAAGTTACCAGCGAGAATTTTGCGCCCAGAACTGATCAACAAATATCAGGTTGGGTAATCGCTGCCTAGAAAACAAATAGTCACTCTCCCTACAACAGCTGTCTTGATTTTTGTTTCGCTTTATCAAAGTACTTTTTGAATTTTCAGTGATGTTTCCATTTTTCTAATTTGCTTTTTGGTTGGGTCTGTGTAGGTTCCCTGAATAAAGCAAGCAATGGGAAAAAAAAAGAAAACGGACGAGAAGCATGTTCAGCTAACATCAGGCATGTCAAGGGGCACAAAAAAGACATTTAGTGGTCCTACATGCATTGTTCATTACCACCAGAACAAATCGGACACTAAAATAAGACCCTTATCTGAAACAAGTTTTCAAAAGATCAAAGATTCAGTTGCACTTCGACAGTTGCAAGAGGAGGTGAACTTGAAGCTACCAAGCATTTGTTGTCAGGTGCCAGAACAGTACCTCCCTCACATTCATGGCTATCACAGATGGTGTTACCACAATTTCACAAACACGACCAAACTACTGAAACGAAAGCGCACATCTAATGAAGACTCGACATCTACTTCTAAAAGGACTCGTACAGTTGCATCGTCATCAAGTAGGGTCCTCTTCCCAGCAGATGAGTGTTTGTTTTGCGGCAAGATGCGACTAGTATGGAAAAGAAAAGAAGAAAACCCTATAAGTGTCTGACAAAGACGGCAGAAGCATCAATCAAAACGAGTGCTGAACAAAAGAAGGATGAACGAATTCTGGCAAAGGTGCAGGATGCAGACCTGGTGGCCAAGGAAGCCCACTGTCATAATTCCTGTCGTAGGACATACACACGTTCCGAGGAGGATCGAAGGCGACAGACTTCAAGTGGAGACACAAACGTGACAGAAGAACAGGCTGCTCATGCTGATGCATTCGCAAGCTTGGTGTGCTATGCTCAAGACAGCATTATTGAAAGGGGTAATGTTGAAAGGATGACGATGCTGAAAGAGGGGTACCAACAGTTTATGCTGGAAAACAGTCCTCAGTTCTTTAACGAGGATTACAAAACATGCAAACTGAAGTCCAAGCTTGTAAAGGAATTTGGCGATAAGCTACAGTTTTGGCAGCCAAATTACAAGAGTGAACTTGTCTTTGCTTCGGGTCTTTCAAGAGGCACAGCTGTTGAGTCAGCTTTTGAGGCAGCAGCACCAGATTCAAGACGACTGGAAGAGGCAGCACTAGCACTACGCAGACTGATCCAAACTGCAACATTGAGTCCTCTACCATGCCACGGCCTCCATCAGCAAGTTTCCTGCTCAGTGATACAATCTGTCCACCACAGAGCCTGCAGCATTTTCTTGGGCTGGTTGTCACAGGGAAAAAACTACCACAGGATGCATCTTCTTCAAAAGAATGCATCGTGAAGTCTCTTGCAGAAGACATATGTCAGGCTACTTGCAGGGGACAATGGCTGATGCCAAAGCATTTACTCCTTGGCATGACCCTGAGACATCTGACTGGCAGTGCAGAAATCATCACTCTGATCCATCGCTTTGGTCATGTGCATCATACGCTTGCCTTCCTGAGCTGGAAACGGCCATGTGTAAAAACATTTGTGATCGAGATTCAGTGTTGCCACCAACAATCCATCATGACAAGAATGTAGTCACCCACCTGGCTTGGACAACTTTGACTTGAAGGAAGAAACGCCATCAGGATCAGGGACAACACACACTGCACATTGAATAGTAATCCAGGAAGTGTCAGAGAGTGGAGGCGAAACAGCTTCTCCTGAGCCATCCCTTCCAAGGACAAAGCAGCGATCAGCCTCCTGCAAACTACTAGACATAGAGCCATGCTTTGCCAAGAATAATGCTGAACCCTTCCATCCTCATTTGGAGAACTTGCAGAAAGTCTGTTTGACCAGCTTCCAAAGGAGCCCAGAGTTGACTTTGTAACAGATTCCTGTCTCCCAGATTCTATCAAGGCATCGGAAAGAGAGAGGCGAGGGCCATCATCATCAGTGCATCTGATCAAAGGGAGCTCTACAAAGGTTCCAAGAGACTGGAAGAAGTTCTTGTCAAATGACCAAAACAAAGTGAACTTCACAAGCTTCCTTCTTGAAGAATGGAAGACAGACAAGTATGCCAGCATACTTCAAGACAGAACAGTTCTGTTTGTCTGTGGAGACAAATGCACAAGCTTGACGACATCTGACGGCCAAAAAAACACTGTCTGAGCACATTGAAGAACTGTCCTCTACACAGGAAGAAGCAGACACCAAAATAGTTTTGCACTGTCTCCATATTGCGACAACTCTTCTGAAGATTCAACGATCACTGTGAGATCTCCAGACACAGATGTCTTCATCCTTCTTCTCAAGTGCGCTGAAAGCATCCCCCAAAAGATTCTCTTTGATACAGGAGTCTCAAATAAGCGGAGACTCATTGACATCAAGAACGTTGCGCGACTGTGGGCAAAGAGATCTGTTCTGTGTTACCTGCTGTCCATGCATTCAGCGGATGCGACACGACGAGTGCGTTTGTCAGGAAAGGGAAAATTGCCCCAATCAAGACCCTCAAACAGCACCTGAGTATATCAGAACATTTGCTCAGCTTGGTGTCATGGCCCAAATTCACCCAACCGTCATGAAAGAACTTGAAGAGTTCACCTGTGTCTTGTACAGAGGGCGGGGTTCATGCACCAAAGACATCAACAAGCTTCGATATGAGAAATTTCTATAGTGATTCAACACCAGTGAAGAACTGCTGACCTGTTACGATGGTATGGACATGGGTCTGTTGCCACCATGCAGAGATTCTCTGCTCATGCACATTGAGAGAGTGAACTACCAGACACTCATATGGAACCATTCTCACGAGCCAAAGCCACACATCCCATCACCAGAGGGTCATGGATGGCAAAAGACAACTGAGGGACTTGAAGTGACATGGACACGTGGCCTTCTCATGCCTGCAGAGCTTGTGGATGTCCTAGTGGAGAATCCGCCCGCCCCAGAAGTTGATGATGCACCAGATTCATTCAGCTTGACTGACTTTGGCACTGACTTTGTGTTCATTGACAATGAGTAGCGGCTAGAGTATATCCTCTCCTTCTGCCAATAATGAACGACTGACAGCAAATTACTCTTGTTGGTCATTCACGGTTACATCTGCTGTGTTTCAAGACCTTTTATCTTGTCAGAAATGTACTGAAAGTTCACAAAGAGTACCACTTTTATCAATGTTTCATTTAGCACCTTTCTCTTTGATAAAAATGATTTGATGCTTGAGATAAATCTCTTCTCAGACATGCTATAGAGAAAAGCTGTTCTGATTTTGTTATGAAAGGCAGTATAGGAGTGTGTCTGCCAAAAGACCTGTGTGTTTTGTTATACTTTTTATCCGTAATCTAAGGGTTAGAGATTATAATTATTTAGTTGGGACATTTTCATTTTCTTCAAAACAATCATACATTGTATTCTGTTTTAGAAAATCTCCACAGTGGAACAGTGAGAATTCGAAAGGAAATGAAGTGAACACCTCAAAGACAGTTAAATGATGCAGTATACAGGAACCTCAATGCTACAACCATGCTGAACAGTGGATATGAAGCCTAATACCATTTTAGAGTGATCTTTTCATAGGAATAACCAGCTAAGAAATAAAAAAGTACTTTGCTAGTAATTCAAAACTACATGGGTAGTTTGTACCGTTTTTTATTTATTTATTTTTTTCATTTAGGGGGTAGGGGTAGCATATCTGTCATCATCATCTACTAAATTGCTCTAGAATCTTGAAAACTGCTGTAAATGATCTTGGTACTTTGTTCTTACATTAAATACACAAAAAACAGTACTTGCGATTGCTATTTTTCTTGTATGGTAGTTGAAACCTTCAAATGTTGCGTAAAATGATAGCGCGCATCGGAAAACAACAGGCCACAGATACGAGATCGTCCAATCTGGAAGAGTATAAAGTGTTTTCAGAATACAGGGACACTCATGAAGCCTGCAGCACATAATTTTACTGCCACCATTGGCCAACACGATGAGAAAATGAACTTGTTGATATGATGGTCTGAGCGTTGTTTTTGTTTGATATGGTAACTTTGACCAAGCGCTGCAGCCATACCCAGCAGAGTTCAGCTGGCAAACAAGCAGAAATCAAAATGGCATGTCCCCAGCTACACAAAAATCACTGTCTGCAAAATTCCCCACTTGGGGGGAGGGTTTCACCTCTTGGCTCAGGGACTAAGAGGATGGTTTGAGAAACAAAAAAGAAGAACGGCAGATCATGGTGGAGCAAGACAAAACTGTAAGGCAGAGTCAACAAGAGCTACATGAAGAGTGCAGGGCAGCCATTTGTACCACCACATCTCCCAGTATCCTCGTGAGGACATCCATGAGGAAAACAACGCGATGTACTCTATATATATATGCATCCAATAGTTCATGCTTCCTACCATAAGACATCCTGGTGTCAGCCTGGCCAGAGAGACAGAGACACTTAAAGTTTGAGCAACACTCGAGGACACATCCATTCAGTGGAGGTTCCCTGAAGAACACATTCTCTGAAAACGGCAATTTCACACTTCCCTTTTGGAATCACACAAAGACATGAAGCTGCCGTGGCTCCAGGAAATTCAATCAACAACAGTTATCAAAATTGGCATGGACATGGCCAGTAAAGGACCTGATCAGCCAATGTGTGGCAACCAGTGGCAAGATCCAGGTCAAGGACCACAGGATTTTATGCATTAAATAACTGCTTGTTTTAATGGTCTAGCTTGATGAAAGGAATGCAGTGACAGAATGTCATTGCTTTGATTAGCTGTGCATCTGCTCCAGTAGGTATAAATGGTATACCTTGCAGAAAGGAAAGTTGAATTTAGGGGAGAGAATTTGTGTTACAATCAAGAAGGGCAATCCACAAAGCACAAACTCCCTCAAGGTAGAATGCAGGTATCCTGCATCTTGCTGTTGATCTAGATCCATATCAACATTTAATGGCCTTCCCCTGGGCCATATCATCTTTCCACCAAAATAGTACAAATACAGTTCAGTAGTGTTTGCATCATCTTACCGACAGACAAACATAACCTCCTTGGCTGCAGTAGTGGTGATATCTCTGAACGTTTAACATGATGTGTAGGATATGTCGATACTAACCATGCTTTTCTTTCACAGTTGTGAAGCAGGCATGAGATCAACATGGAACAAATGCTGAAAGTTTGACAGAACCTGATTTTTCATGCCAACCTGTTCATGAATGGTGTCGATGTGACCTGCAGATAATGTAGTGTAACTGTTGTTACCAACACTTTTTGTTTTTTGGCAACCTTGTCATGTATGGCTCTGCAGGATAAAGATTGGCCAGTGACAGGAGCAGCTTGTTCCCAACTTAGGTACACTTTTGACTGGCAGTGAACTGTAGATTGTAGAACATGTGGCAGATCAGACAAAACTAGCATGCAATGCATTCATAACTTGGAGATGAAAACGCTAAATCAGTTTCTAGACTGTTGTTAGACAAGGGTAATCCTCTTCAAAGTTTTCAAGAACAATTCCTACAAAAAGTTGCCTTTAATATAAATAAATACTTTTAGGAAAATAATATGAATATTCGGGACTAGACATGCAGTACCGGCTTAGTCCAAGTTAACTGGAAAGGTACCTCATGTAATGCTGCCTATGCATGAAAGTCCTTCTGATGTATATGTGTGTGTGTGCCTGTGTGTGTGTGTGTGTGCACGTGCATGTTGAGTGCGAGTGCATGTGTGTATGAGTGCATATAATTACGTACGCCTGGGGTTGTGTGTGTGTGTGTATAGTATGTGAAAACTTTTGATGATTTGGGGGGACTGTTATTTAGTGTTAGTTTGGACTGTTTTTGAGTGAATAATGCACGAGGGACTTTAGCCCTGGTGTTGAAGATGTGCAGAGAAGATGCACACTGGTGGTTAGTTAGTTAGTGTTTATTAGGGTCCAGCGGACTACTAGGAGCCAAATCAGGACCTCAGCTATCATATCTGAGTCTCTTGATACAAATACCCACACTAGTATTAACACATTGCTTAAAATTTATGAGGACAAAAGCACTATTATCTTTTCAACTCCTTCGACACCTGTATACATTAATAAAACCCTATATTTTATAAATAAGTTTCCTTTCAAAAAAGAAAATATAATATCTACTGAAATCTCACGAAAAAAAACCCGATAAATCACTGTGGAAAGAACTTCTCTCTGTTTACACATCAAATCAGCACATTCCGTCAAAAAAATGATTAACACTGAACAAGCTGTCACACGCAACACACCATGGGGGGTCTTACCTTCTGAATATCCAACTGTGCGTTATATAGCTGTGCCCAATATGTAACCGTGACAAAACCGATTCCTCTTTACGGTTACGTACCCCGATGAGAAAGGATGGTTAAATCTGGGCAAATTTTAAACAATTTATTATGAATTTGATTACACCATTCACTCTGCCACAGTTCACGACAATACAAACTAGATTTATGACGTAGATCAGAGTGAGGAACAAACTGCATAGGCCTCTGGAAAGACTTGCACCGAGAGTTGTTTGGCTGCTTTGTCCACCACTGAGTTACCATAGATTCCATGTGACTGGGGACCCACAAGAAAATATATGCTTTCCCGAAGAGACAAGCTGAGTATGAAGATCATGAATATCCGCCAAAACTGGATGTGACACTTCTCTTGTCGACAAAGCCGACAATGCCGACAATGAATCCGATAAAATAAGGAAATCATTCTGATCTGATCTGGACACCGCACTGAGGGCCAGATTTAAAGCCTTCAGTTCAGCAGTATAAACAGATGACCAATCCGCAATCTTAACAATGTAGGCTCCTGAAATCGTTATCACACACAATGCAGCTGCAGCCCTCTATCTTTTTTAAAAACCATCAGTAAAAATCTTGATAAAATCTTTATAAAGTTCACATTCCCCAAAATAAAGTTGTTTATATGCAACACTCGAGGTGACCTCCTTTCGAAATTGAGTTAAATATAAATTATCTCTGGTATGGCGACTTTCCAAGGAGGTAAATCGGTCTGTAATGGACCATCATCAACAGCATCAAGGTCAATGCCAGCTCCCCCGAAATGGGGCAAAATACGAATACCCAGTGGAGGAATCTATTTGGCTTTAAGTCATATTTGGTTCTAAAAGGCGGGTTCATGACAATATCATAGGCGGGGTTTTTCTGGATTAGCCCTCAGTTTCAGGTAGTAATTCATGGAAAGACGAAACCCTCCTTAGCTCCAGAGGGGGTTCACCAGATTCAACATACAAACTCTCTTTTGGAGATGTGCGAAGTGCTCCAGAGCAATCCGCAGTCCTTGATGATGAATTGGATCAAGAGCTTTGAGGTTAAGACTTTCGTGCAGAACCATATACCACACACCCATAATCTAGCTTTGGTTCACCAAAGCCCGATACAATCGCAACAAAGTTCGCTTGTCTGCACCCAATCAGTGTGACTAATAACCTTCAAAACATTCAAAACCTGACTGGCAAGATTGTTTAATGTACTTAATGTGAGGCAAAAAAGAAAGCTTATTATCAAAAATAACCCCCCAAAATTTCACTTGTTTGGAAACTTTAATTACCTGGCCATTGAGACTGATAGCTGGTTTTCAGACCTGAGATCTTTTCTATGGAAATGAATACACTCTGTCTTAGTAGCTGAAAACTTAAATCCATTTTCATTTAACCCACTGCTGAACACGATTAACACACAATTGAAGTTGACGCTCAGCTGCAGCCAAAGTTTTCCCCTTGGCAGAGATGGAGAAGTCATCAACAAATAATGACTTACTTTACTGACTGGACGATGTTTTTAAATCTTCAGATTGAACAGAAGTGGAGAAAGGATGCTCCCCTGAGGGACACCCATCTCCTGCCTCAAAAGGATCTGAAAAGGTCGAATGAAGTCTAACACTGAAATGCCTGTTAGACAAAAAATTAGCAATAAACATTGGTAAATTACCTTTGAAATCAAGTGCCTTCAAGTCCTGAAGAATTCCATGCCTCCATGTTGTGTCATAAGCTTTTTCTAAATCAAAAAGAATAGAAACTACATGTTCTCCATTAATCAAAGCATTCCTGACAAAAGACTCATATCGAACCAGGTGATCAATAGTACTGCGGTTGTTCCGGAATCACACTGGGAAACATCTAAGGTCTCCAGACATTCTAACTGCCATAACAATCGAGAATATACCATTCTCTCATAGTTTTACATAAGCAACTAGTGAGAGCTATAGGACGATAGTTGTTAGGATCCGATGATCTTTCCCTGGTTTAGGAATAGGGATAACAACCGCCTCTCTCCAAGAAGGTGGAAAATACCCTGAACACCAAACATAATTAAACAGAGACAACAACACATTTAAACCCTCAGCTGGCAAATGTTGAATAAATTGATAATGAATGTCATCTGGTCAGGAGCTGAGTTGTTGGCTTTCAGAATGGCGTCCTTTAACTCATCCATGCTGAAAACGCAGTTGTAATCCTCAGACTATCTGGCTCGAAGGAACAAGATTTTGATTCCGCTGATCACACTGGTTAGTTAGTTAGTTAGTTAGTGTTTATAGGGTCCAGCGGACTACTAGGAGCCAAATCAGGACCTCAGCTATCATATCTGAGTCTCTTGATACAAATACCCACACTAGTATTAACACATCACTTAAAAATTTATGAGGACAAAAGCACAATTATCTTTTCACCTCCGACACCTGTATACATTAATAAAACCCTATATTTTATAAAATAAGTTTCCCTCTTTCAAAAAAGAAAAAATAAGATCACTGAAATCTCACGAAAAAGAACCGATAAATCACTGGTGGAAAAGAACTTCTCTCTGATACACATCAAATCAGCATTCTGTCAAAAATGTTTAACAGTAACACTGAACAAGCTGTCACATGCAACACACCATGGGGGGTCTTCCCTTCTGAATATCCAACTGTGGTTATATAGCTGTGCCCAATATGTAACCGTGACAAAATCGATTCCTCTTTACGGTTACGTACCCCCGATGGGAAAGGATTGGTTAAATCTGGGCAAATTTTAAACAATTTTATTATTTAATTTGATTACACCATTCACTCTGCCACAGTTTACGACAATACAAACTGGATTTATGAGTAGATCAGAGTGAGGAACAAACTGCATAGGCTCCTGGATAGACTTGCACCGAGAGCTTGTTTGGCTGCTTTGTCCACCACTGAGTTACATAGATTCCCATGTGACTGGGGACCACAAGAAAACTATATGCTTTCCCGAAGAGACAAGCTGGGGTATGAAGATCATGAATATCCGCTAAAACTGGATGCGATACTTCTCTTGTCGACAAAGCCGACAATTTCCGACAATGAATCCGATAAAAAAAGGAAATCATTCTGATCTGATCTGGACACCGCACTGAGGGCCAGATTTAAAGCCTTCAGTTCAGCAGTATAAACAGATGACCAATCCCGCAATCTTAACAAAGTAGGCTCCCGAAATCGTTATCACACACAAATGGCAGCTGCAGCCCTCTCACCTTTCTTAGAAACATCAGTAAAATCTTGATAAATCTTTATAAAGTTCACATTGCCCAAGATAAAGTTGTTTTTATGCAACACTCGAGGTGACCTCCTTTCGAAATTGAGTTAAATATAATTAATCTCTGGATTGGCGACTTTCCAAGGAGGTAAATCAGTCTGTAATGGACCATCATCAACAGCATCAAGGTCAATGCCAGCTGCCCGAAATGGGGCAAAATACGAATACCAGTGGAGGAATCTCATTTGGCTTTAGTCATATTTGGCTCTAAAAGGGGGTTCATGACAATATCATAGACAGGGTTTTCTGGATTAGCCTCAGTTTCAGGTAGTAATTCATGGAAAGACGCAACCTCCTTAGCTCCAGAGGGGGTTCACCCGAATTCAGCATACAAACTTTCTTTTGGAGATGTGCGAAGTGCTCCCAGAGCAATCCGCAGTCCTTTATGATGGATTGGATCAAGAGCTTTGAGGTAAGACTTTCGTGCAGAACCATTATACCACACACCCATAATCTAGCTTTGGTCTCACCAAAGCCCGATACAATCGCAACAAAGTTCGCTTGTCTGCACCCCCAATCAGTGTGACTAATAACCTTCAAAACATTCAAACCTGACTGGCAAGATTGTTTAATGTACTTAATGTGAGGCAAAAAAGAAAGCTTATTATCAAAATAACCCCCAAAATTTCACTTGTTTGGAAACTTTAATTACCTGACCATTGAGACTGATAGCTGGTTCTAAGACCCGAGATCTTTTCCTATGGAAATGAATGCACTCTGTCTTAGTTTGCTGAAAACTTAAAATCCATTTTCAGTAACCCACTGCTGAACACGATTAACACACAATTGAAGTTGACGCTCAGCTGCAGCCAAAGTTTTCCCCTTGGCAGAGATGGAGAAGTCATCAAAAATATGGGCTTATCGATTCCAGACTTTACTGACTGGACGATGTTATTAATCTTCAGATTGAACAGAAGTGGAGAAAGGATGCTACCCCGAGGGACCCATCTCCTGCTCAAAAGGATCTGAAAAGGTCGAATGAAGTCTAACACTGAAATTTCCTGTTAGACAAAAAATTAGCAATAAACATTGGTAAATTACCTTTGAAATCAAGTGCCTTCAAGTCCTGAAGAATTCCATGCCTCCATGTTGTGTCATAAACTTTTTTTAAATCAAAAAAAATAGAAACTACATGTTCTCCATTGATCAAAGCATTCCTGATAAAAGCTCATAACGAACCCGATGATCAGTAGTACTGCGGTTGTTCCGAAATCCACATGGGAAACATCCAAGGCCCCCCGACATTCTAACTGCCATAACAATCGAGAATATACCATTCTCTCCATAGTTTTACATAAGCAACTAGTGAGAGCTATAGGACGATAGTTGTTAGGATCCGAATGATCTTTCCCTGGTTTAGGAATAGGGATAACAACCGCCTCTCTCCAAGAAGGTGGAAAATACCTGAACACCAAACAGGATTAAACAGAGACAACAACACTTTTAAACCCTCAGCTGGCAAATGTTGAATAAATTGATAATGAATGTCATCTGGTCCAGGAGCTGAGTTGTTGGCTTTCAAAATGGCGTCCTTTAATCATCCATGCTGAAAACGCAGTTGTAATCCTCAGAACTATCTGGCTCGAAGGAACAAGATTTTGACTCTGCTGATCTTTTGATATATCACACTGGTGGTGTACCAATGTCACACAAATCAAGCTGTTTCACACACAGTCTCTTCCAACGTGTCTGTGTTTATTTGACAAGTATCCATCTCCCCCCTCACACAAATCAAGCTATTTCACAAACAGTCTTCCAACGTGTTTGTGTTTATTTGACAGTATCCATCTCCCCCCTCACACAAATCAAGCTATTTTACAAACAGTCTTCCAACGTGTTTGTGTTTATTTGACAAGTATCCATCCCCCCCTCACACAAATCAAGCTATTTCACACACAGTCTCTTCCAACGTGTCTGTGTTTATTCGACAAGTATCCATCTCCCCCCTCACACAAATCAAGCTATTTCACACACAGTCTTCCAACGTGTTTGTGTTTATTTGACAAGTATCCATCTCCCCTCTCACAAATCAAGCTATTTCACACAGTCTCTTCCAACGTGTTGTGTTTATTCGACAAGTATCAATCTCCCCCTCTCCCGCTTTTCTGACAAGAACTCTCACCTGACTGAATGTTCAGTCTCACAGTCACTCATTACTACTCAGCAACATCATCATCATTATCATCACAAATTGCATCACTAACATCATAAGACGATGTCTTTTTTCAAATTTCCCAGGTTTGGACACTTAATGGAAGATGAGGGGGTAAATCCTTTTCAAAATGTTGGTAGTTTGCAGTCATCTTGAAATCTACAAATACTGTAGCATGAAACAAACAGCAGCTGCTATTCACACTCGGCATAATCCTCTCTTACTTAGCACCACACTACACTGGTAACATTGCACCACACTATACGGGTAACGCTGCACCAAGCTATACTGGTAACGCTGACTCAGCAGATGCTGCTCAATGCATCACATTACTCATGTCGTTTTAAATCAACCAGATTATAGGTCCAGAACACAGATCTCTTTCTCTCGCTCTTCACACTTAACATGGCTTTAGGAGTGCAGAAACATCTGACAGTAATGGAAGACTCAATCTGTTGTACCAATGCCCTTTGTTCTGGGCTACAAAAGCGATCCCATTACAAACTGGGATAAGGGGAAGTTCAAATTTAACAGCATATTTCAAGCATGTGGGACCAGCACAAAGCCGGGTATCCTTAAAACTGGCCTGCAGTTCAATCACATTAGAGACTGAGAGGGGGAAGAGGGGGGAGGGGGCATTTTCAAAGTTAGTTTTTCTCAACAATGTCCTGATCCTAATGGTGAAACCAGGCAGATTCCCAAGATTGCCAAGTTTGACAATACTGTCACACTGGTTTGCCACTGTCGAGTTTTCTTAAGGTAGCAACACATCAAAACTTGAACTGTGTGATACTGGCACAGGCCTCACACTGTACAGAAGACAACACAGTCTCCTGTTTGGGGCTGTGCATGGCAAACATGAACCCACTGGTAATCAGAGTACGTGGGAGAGGCATAAAAATGTGAAGAAAAAAACAACAGAAAATTTGCTTTAAAAATACGACCAGGAACGTGTCAGTTGCTTCCCAGCAACTTTCATTAACCTGTGTGTACAACACGTCAGCCTAGACAATATAAATCTGGAGTTACCAGCCTCCGACTTGTGGACATTACATGTGTTCTGTATAATGGACTAGTCTGTAAGCAGCAACACCTCCTTGATGAACCTGAAACACACATGTATGTTTGGAGAGTTGTGCTGGTGTTTACAACCTAATGATAGACAATCCTTTCACATGCTGTGAACATCACTGGCCTCGATTTGGTTTCATCTCACAAAAAGCTATAACATCAACTTCACACATGTGAGAGACATCTCCCCCCACCTCCCTCTCATTGCATGTACAGGAGAAAATTTTGTCACTGATCTCCACTTTGTTGACTCAGGAAAGGCCCTCCTTCAGATTTCCACAAGCTGTTCCAACACATGGCAGCCTTCTCTGCAGTTCACACTGAACCGTTTCCATTCCCCTGTGCACTGTCCGCGGCCATCACCAGCACTTTCTCCATCCCTTTACCGCCCTCCACTTCCCCTTCCACCCCCTGCCCCCTCTCCACCTGCTTCCCCTCTCCCCTGCCTCTTCCCCGTCGCTTCCCTTCCTCCCGCCCTCCAGCACTTGCCCTACTTCCTGTCCCTGCATCATCCTCTCCTCCACCTCGCCCCCTTCCATGATCACCTCTCGGTCTGTGAGGGTCTGGGCCACCTGGTTTCCCTCCAGCATGATGATCCTCGGCAGCTCCCCATCTATTTCGTTTGGTGACACGACCATGGCCACTTGTGCCCTCAAGTTCTCAGATGACCTGACCTCACCGCCTGATGGCCCTTTTCAGTCACTTGCAGCACTTCAAATCCAGAGGCCTGTAAAGTCCCCTCTGGTTCTTTGGTAGTGACCTCGGCCCCTTCAGGTCCTGGGGCATACAAGGCGTGCTCCACCTGCTCCATGCTGGAGCCCTGAGACCCCTCCGACAGCACCATCACTCCCTCATCCTCTGGCTCCATCCCTGACTGCTAGGTTCAGAGGACACGCTTGCTGCTTCCACCACAGGCTCCAGGTCTTCCGACAAGGAGCGGAAGTCAACGATGACGGGCTGGTTGGCCGGCCGCTGGGTGGCCAGGACCTGGGGTGCCTGAAAGGTGATGGAGTAGGAGGACAGTATCCCCTTGGCAGGCTGCAGTGTGGGCAACACCGTCGACTGCACCCCGTTCGCCAGGTGCGCCGTGTAGCTCAACCCATCAATCTGGCTGCCGATGTTGAGTGCCGAGTAGATGAGCTGGTTGGCGTCTACCCCAGAATGCACCAGCTGCGGAATAGCGTTCAGCTTGTCGATGTCTTCTTTGTTGGCGTGCAGTTCTCGGCGTCCGTCTTCCTCACCTGGAGCTGGAACTGGACCGGTTCTTCAGGAATGATTGCCACACCGTTTCCGACGCTATCGATGGTCACAGTCATGGGCTCCTGGGAAGCAGCGTTCACGTCCAGTTTTTCTGCAGGTACGAGACCATTACGGTGATCCTCCAGGTGGTTGTCATAGATCTGCTTGTTGATGGTGCGGAACTTGCACAGCTGGCATGTGTAGACCACACCCTCTGCATTGGGTGCTTGTTGCGCATGTGGGTTTTGAGGGAGATGGTCTGGATGCAGGTGTAGGAACACAGCTGGCATTTGTACTGACGCTGCCCTGTGTGCCGCATCTTGTGCCTTCGCAGAGAGTTGTGGTCACCGGTGGCGTAAGGGCATACGTCGCACCTGAAACAGCAGGAACAAATGTTTACAGTAATCTAAGGTGTCCTGTTTTGTTTTTTGGCATACTCAAGTGTTCTTGAAGTTGTAGGTCAACAACCTGAACAAAAGTATAAATACCCATAAATATTTGAACAAGCTGAAACTGATTAAGTTAACAAAAACAGATGAGTTAAAAAAAATGATAAAAGACTGACTGTGATACATGTCTGACCTTAGGGTCACCTTGCGACAGATATTTGCAAAATCTTACTTTTGTCAGGTAAAATTGACATCAGTATGAGAATCGCTGAAAAGATTTCATCACAACTTGCCCATTTGTTCCAGAACATCTGACTCTTTCTAGCAGTTTCTGTTGTCAAGAAGCATGGCCCAATGCATAAACTAAAGTCCAAGTATGTGACTTTCAATTCCTAAGTTCAGGGTTTTAGTTTTCTGTGGAGAGATTAATTGAAAGTTTGAAACAAAATGCAACTGCAGTCTTTCACAGTCATGGTTGCAATTGTTCCTCCTTGTATGAAAGGTGAACAAAGGTTCTAAGGTGAAATGAGAGCAAAGCTTCATAATTTTCACATGTCACAGAAAAATCGCACCCTTTTCAGTCTCTACTTACAACCACTCATTTCATCTGGTGGAGCCTCTGAAAACCTGACAGTGGCCATCAACTCAATCTCTTGACGAGAGAATGTTTAATTCAAATGATGCTATGTAAAGAAGTCATGACTTCTCAACACTTTACTTGAATGCTCGAGAAAAAAATCCTGTAACAGTCAAAATATAGCCATAAGATGTAATTGACATATTAAAAGTTAGTTCAGACATGCACCCAATTTGAGGAAATAAGTGACTTCATTCTGAAGAAGACCTATGAGGTTGAATCGCATCATGTTTGTCTTGTGATTTGTTTGTTTCTTTTATTTGACAGCATAATGTTTTTTCCTTTCAGATGGTTTTCATTTCAGATGGTTTTCATTTCAGATGGTTTTCATTTCAATCTGCAGTCACCTCACTTTGAAACATACTGCCATTCATCTAGAATTGAAAAAAAAATAAAAATCAAAAGCTTGAAAAATTACACAGATTGTTTTCATCTTAAAATTTATTTACTTTTTTGCATCCCTTCCCTGGTTAAAAAAACAAAACTGTTAGCTTAATTATTAAAGAAATGGTAATGTTTCTTATTCCTCTCACTAGTCTCGGTGTATTAAGTGAAAAACCCACAGTCCCCTACAGTAAAAGTTTCTGCTTGCGCAGCAGACGCGACGGTCAAGAGATCAAAGCGCTCTTTGGGTCAATGTTGTTTCCTGCTTGACAACCTGTGTCCACCTGGCAGTAACTGGACACCTGATTCAGTTCAGGGAAAACTTCAGCATGTGTATCCAGGTGTTTAGGGGCTTTATCACTATGGCCCAGATGTGTATCCAGGTGTTTAGGGGCTTTATCACTATGGCCCAGATGTGTATCCAGGTGTTTAGGGGCTTTATCACTATGGCCCAGATGTGTATCCAGGTGTTTAGGGGCTTTATCACTATGGCCCAGATGTCCATACAGGACATCCTTAGAGCTGCATGCACACAGGGGTAAACAGAGTTCATCTTGACAAAGCAACTTCAACAACAAAATGAAGACATATTTATGCAATCAACAATGTTGTCATGGTGTTTGTTCACACCTTGAAAATGTCACATCACCCCTTTCTCTATGATGGGCATGATGTACCAAAAGTAGAGAAAATGACTCTGTAATATATTAGAACACCCAATATATATATATTTTTTTTTTTGCTCAGTGGAAGTCTAAGGAAAGTGAGCTACAGATTCTGCTCTTCACAAGAATACTGAGCCACTGAAATTTCTTTTTGTGTTGGGGAAGAGACTGGATGGGGTAGGGGTGGGGTGTGGGGTGCGGGAATGGAAAGGTGGGGGAGGGGTATTTTGGTACAATGGGCAAACAAATTCCAGATAAAAATGGTGTCAAAACTTTACCACAGGTTACCAAGACTCATGATGACACACACTCTGTTGTGCGCATTTCATGCATTGGAGATCAAATCACTCTTGATTTTCAGGGTGCACACAAGATTCACCTTTAAAATACTGTATTGCTTGTTTGATCACCCTTCAAAAATGCAATGTGTCCGCATAGTTTACGAAAACAAAAGCAAGCAACAAAATCAAGAACTTCTGCTTTCTTACATCTGCTGGAGCATTTCCAATATCACATGAAGCAAGTGAATGATACATGATACAAGCGAATGACTCACCCAGCCCCATGAATGCTGTAGGCACACATGCGCTCGAGCTGTTTTGTTCAGTTTTTGCATGCCACACCTAATCAGTTTTGACTGGAGAGAAGATTCAGTCAACAAATGTTTGCATATTACATCTGGCATGGACCTTTTCTGTGCACTTCAAAGAAATCCTATGTTGACATCTTCAACCTTTCCTGTACTCCGTGGGTGCGAAATCACCCACACACCCACTTTTCACCCTGTAACTCAAAAACATTTAAATCTACATCCCCGACACTTCATGACTTTGTCAATAAGCCTATGTTTACATACCAACTGAAACTTGCCTGCCTGTGTTCATAAACAAAACAGTAAATAAACAAAAAAGATCTCAGTACGTCGTGGGTGTGAACACACCCATATTCACAAAGAATACACCCTGCATGCTGTAAATTGTGGGTGTGGAGACACCTATACATGTTTTAGACAGACAGCCCTGTCCCGTATGCATGCTCGGAATTAGAAGCCATGATGTCACGAATGCTCGAGTGCATTCATAACAGAAACAATGCTAAACACACGAACATATGCATGTCATTACATTACATATTCGTCCGTCTACGTATATGTTTTCCTATGCCACTGCCTGTACATATTTATTTCTTTCGTTTTATGTCACAAGTCCTGATGATGGTCTATGACCAAAACAAAGATTTTTTTTTTTTTTCTATTTTCAAATCTTCTGAGCATCTCAAAAATAGTTTGTATTGTTCACAGAAGATCAAAGTCTTTTTTGTCATTGCATACATCCATCCGATACTCCGATGGATCAAAAGAATGACTCGATCAACACCAACATTTTAAAATTTCACTCTGCTTTGTGAAAATTGCAGTGGTGTGACAAACGCTTGAAAACATGTAATTTCATGTTCATGCACATGCATGCTGAGAGACAAGCCACATTTTCTTCAACAGCTGGTGTGTGGGGAGTGCGTGCGTGCATGCTTGAGCGCTCGCTCACCATGTACGTGCCTATTTCTGCCCTCTCATGATGTAAGGAAAGTCATTGTTCCTTCTTAGAACACACGATTTACTGTACATCCACAACAGACGGAAAGCTTCCTCAGGAAAAGCAAGGTTACATTACACCTATGGCAATATGGTAAGGTCCATGAAATAGTGCATCGTGTCGGTTTTTAGTGTAAACCATGGGTTACTGCACACCCATAGCGAACGGGAAGGCACTGCGCCTTCATAGAAACCATGGGTTACTGTGCACCCATAGCGAACAGGAAGGCACTGCGCCTTCATAGAAACCATGGGTTACTGTGCACCCAAGGCATACCGCAGCATGTTGCTCCTTCATTTCTTGTCTTTATCCTTCCACCATCCCCGCCTTTACTATTTCTTGTGGTCTTTATTTATTTATTTTTTTCTCCTTTTTTCTTTTTTCCTTTCTTTTTTTGTTTTCTTTCTTTTTTTGTGTGTGTGTGTAAAGGCTCCTTCATTGAAAGCATGGGTTTACGGCACACCCATGACGTATAGCACGCAAAAGTTTAGGCGACGTGCGGGAAAGGTTAGAGTGGAAGAGATGCCCAGTTGTCTGTCCAGGGAGTAAACCAAGCAGAAACAAAAGCACGATCAGAAACAGACCAGAGACTTTGCCCACGGATGTAATGAGCAGAGTGCAGAATTAAGATTTTAATTAACTCAGGATTTCCAGTCATTAACAACAATTATCAAAACAGATGTCTTGTAATCAAGTATGCCTGATCAACTCACATGATCACTTGTCAGTTTCACTGAAAACGTCCAAACATGTTTATGACCATAGACAGTACACTAGCAGAGGAGGCAGAATCAACATTGTTCTACACAATTACCATGAATGCTATCACAAGTACATTTAAAAAGAAGGGTCACTGGGTTTCTTTACCTCAACTTTTCCAGCTCCGACTCTAATTATGGCCATACACACAGTACCTTTCCAGAAAGGATAATGGAAAACTTTACCAAAAGTCAGAACTAACATGGGTATTCTAACATGTTTGGAAATCCTTCCTTGGACTGTAAGGTAACAAAACATGCAACTTTGCAAGAATGTCTGATCCTTCTACACTCTTTCTTTCTTCTTTCTTTCTGCATATGCAGGCTGACATCCTGCCATTAAGGCAGCCATACTCCATCTTCGGGGAAGGTGCATGCTACGTGGAACGTGTCATTCATACCAACGGCCAAACTGGCCTTCTCTTCCGAAAGTTGGTGATGGGATTTTACGTGTGTGCAAGACGTTGTGCGTGCATTCACACACAAAACCTGGGTTTATGGTCTCATTCAAAGGACTGTATGGGGAATGGAGTCAGAACCAATATTAACTCCAAGAGAAAAATCCCCCTGTACCGAAATTCGAACCTGTAACCCCAGGATCATGAGTCCGGCGCTCTACCAACTGAGCTATTCCGGCCCCCTACACTCTTTCTCACATCTTCTTATGACCAATCAGAACAGTGCCCACAAACTCACTTGAAAGGCTTCTCCCCGGTGTGTGTCCGTTCATGCAGGATGAGCATGGCCTTCCAGGCGGTGGTGTGGCTGCAGAACTTGCACTTGAAGGGCTTGTTCTGACCGTGCACCGCCTCCACGTGCTTCTTCAGGCACTTGCTGTTGGCAAACGAGCGCTTGCACACCTCACAGGTCTTGTTGGAGAACCACCTGTCGCGGCCCGTGCGCTGGTGCTCGGCATGGATGATCTGGTGGTTCTTCATCTGGCTGAGCTGCTTGAAGCCCTTGCCGCAGACGTCGCAGGTGTAGGGGCGGTGCTCGCTGTGGATCTCGCGGTGGACCCCCAGTTTGTGCAGGGTGTCCGTCTTGTACTCGCACACATCACACTGACCCCAACACATTTTAAACAGAATTATGAATAAAAGATTTAAGACAAAGTAAGAAAAACAGTATCATTCATGATTAACTTTAAATGTTACAAATACTGATGGATTAAAGGAAAGCTATGTTGGTTCTGAAATACCTCTCCACAATATATACATATTTTTTTCGTATTCTGGAACCGAAAAACCAAACATTCCCCCAACTTCTCGTCCCTCTCACCTTCCCACCTCTTCCCTCCACTTTGACTTCAGTCTTCCCTACACAAAGAGAAAAATGTGACTACACTATACTGCGTACTGCTTTTCAATGGAGAAACCATTGTAAATTATTCTGTTAACACTCTTTCACTTCCCTCACCAGCTGCAAGCTTTTCTTGCTGTGTAGTTACTGGTTCACGTCAACTTTTATTTTTCATTTCTTTTTAAAATGTATTTAAAACCTACATCTCCTCCCACTGTAATCAGATTCAATGAAAGCCTCTCCCAAAAACTATGCAGCCTATCTTTTTTCTCAGACAAACTCAGTTAATGACAAGTCATGTTAACATCTGAAGTACAGTCAGGCATCCATCAAAGTCAAATGCTGCACACGGTCACATAACACATTTAGCACATGTGCAGTGTGTAGACACAATGTACACCATTCATACAACCGCAAAATAACTTATTTCTCAATTCAATAGTCTATTAATAATGAATTTTCTTTCCCCTTCTGACCATCATGCAGCGTAGCAGTGACCAAGTACACCACCTGTTTGATATAATTCATCTGACCATCATGCAGCGTGGCAGTGACCAAGCACACCACCTGTTTGATGTAATTCAGAAATGCACAGTTACCATGTTTGGGATGCCAGACTTGGGATGGGACAGGCTTTTCAGCTGATGCATTTTCCCCCTCACCCTCTCTACTACATCTTACCAGGGGGGCTGAATCCTAGTCTTTCAAATAAGAAAATAAATGGTGGCCTCAGTTGCTGCATGTATTTTGCAGGTGTAAAATTTCTGTACTAATAAAAGAGTTCATCCTTCTGCAATTCTACAGAAAACAAAAACTGGTGAACAAAAAAAAACATAGATAAAAGAGGAAAAGAAATGGGTGGCTTCGCACGGTAGCAAAGCAAACTATGTAAAGAGAGCCCCCCAAATTTCACACAGAGAAATGCTATAAAAACATTAAAACAATAACAACACTAACCTTATATAAAAAATATGCAAGACATTTCAGAACATATGACCTAAATAAGTCAATCGGAACCGCAGGCTAAGAAAGAGTATGCTCCCCTTTACAGATGAGTATGTTGTGTGTGTGTGTGTGTGTGTGTGGTGTGTGTGTGTGTGTGTGTGAGAAAGAGAGAGAGAGAGAGAGAGTGTGTGTGTGTGTGAGTGTTTGTGTGTGTATGTCACTATGTGTGTGTGTTTGCATGTATGTGTGTGTGTGGTGGTCAGTATGGAACTGGTTCGACCTAGCATACTTTCTTTTCTCCTCACAATGAAGATTGTGTCTGCATTTCATCAATATCACATCATCACAATGTAGTCAAAAGAGTTATGTTATGCTGTATACTGCATGAGGCAATCACATCTGAGGCAACACAAAGGAAAACTGTATGCAACATATATGACACAGAAACACTAGCAAACTGCAAATCATTACACCTACCATGCAAACAAACCTTCTGAAACAACTGATCACTTTGTTTTGAATTCTTGAAGTTTTAAGTGTGTATCAGCAATGAGATGTGTGACTCACTCATTGCACAAATATACTAGAACTTTACAGAATTTCTTTTTTGTTGGTAGACTCTGCAAATCATAAGCTGGTTCATCACTGACCTGAAACATGTCGCAGTCCACTTTATGACTGCGGTAGAGATGTATGCGAAGCGGCTTCCAGAACTGAAAGGGTTCTTGGCAGTGAGTGCAGGTGAAGGCGTCGTCCTCCCGGTTGTGGCACTGGTGATGGATGTCTAAGGACTCCTGGCTGCGGAATTTGGTTGGACATCCCATGTAACTGCATTCCAGCTGAAAGCACTCTTTCACCATCTGGTGGGGAAAAAATCAGTACCACAAAACAGAAAAGGACGGTGAAGATCAAAATGCACTAGAAATTTGTGAGAGTGCCTTCTTGATCAGTATAAAATGTCACTGAACAAAAACTCAAAGAACTGCTGATCTTTCTCGCCAACTTCTCCAAGAAGGTAAAGGTTATATAGCTCCTTAAATGCAGCTAGGAGTGCTGTATCTATGATCTCTTTAGGTGATGTCAAAGCAGTAGTTGCTCAACCTTTAGTATGCAAATTTTCAAAAGGGCTATTCAATCAGAATCCTACTCTCCCACAGATTGTAGTCTCATCGGATGCAGAAATAATTCAAGATTTTGTCGAGATATGATTGTCTGCTAAGACTCTATCTTTTCCTCCATTATTATTGAAGGTAGTGATGCAGTGTCTGCTTACATAGTATTAGTACTATTATGTTTTCAGATTTTCTGATCTGAACAAGAAAAGGTTACCACATTTTTCGACTGCCAACAAATTTGCGTCTTGTTTAATCTGTGACAGGTGCACACTCACACCACCCAACAATCCTGCGTCACAACCGTATCAATTATAAATAATGCAAGTGAGCGTTTGCTAAAAAAGTTTTCACACTATATAAAGAGTGTGCATAGTGACATGCTCCCTTTCTTTTAAGGATAAGCCATTCTTGTACAAACATGAGAGCAGTTTTGTGATGGAACAATCCTTTCCCAATGCTTAAAATAAAATTCAGGACAAGAAGCTTGAAATAAAATTCCAGTAACTTGGAGGGGTGGGGTGGGGTGGGGGGGGGGGGGTGGGGGGGGGCTGAACTGTCAATTCACTGAACATTATCATACTAAGATGCTTTGAAAAACAGAATCAAGACAATGAATATTGAATATGATGTATTCTGTTAATTTAATTCATATGTGCAGTTGCATGCAAAAATCATGGAAAAGGCCAAATTTTAGAATTAGACACTAGGAGTAATTTGGATGATACTGAAAAAATGCCAACAAATTAATTTACAAATCAAAACTGGCGTTAAAAGTCTGTGCAGAAATCAGACATAATTCTGATAAAACATGCAACAAGCTAATTTCAGGTTTAATTTCAATATTTGTAAGTAAATGAATCCACCTCTCAATTCAAACTCTGAATTTGTAGTATACTGACAGCTGACATACATTGGACAAAATTTATTTCAAACTGAAACTGCCCAGGCTGGTTCTTTATCCATAATTTTGGCATGCAGCGTCACATATACTCACACTGAAATCACTAGGTGTAAGAAAAATTATGTAACCTTGTCAAATGAGGCCATGATATTCCAATGTACTTATCATTGCATGATTCACATTGTTAGCATTTCATGTAATCAGAATACCTTTTCCAATGTACCATTTCATGATTCAGATTGTTAATATTTCATATATAATTAGATAGTATTTCATGTAATCAGAATACCTTTTCAATGTACTTATCATTTCATGATTCAGATTGTTAATATTTCATATAATTAGATAGTATTTCATGTAATCAGAATACCTTTTCCAATGAACTTATCATTTCACGATTCAGACTGTTCATATTTCATATATAATTAGAATACCTTTTCCAAAGTACTTACCATGATCCATATTGTTAGTATTTCATATAATCAGAATACCTTTTCCAATGTACATATCATCATTGCATGATTCACATTGTTAGTATTTCATATAATCAGAATACCTTTTCCAATGTACTTATCATCATATTTTCATTATTCAAATTGTTAATATTTCATACAATCAGAACACATTTTCCAAAACACTTAGTATCATTTCATGATTCACGTTGTTAATATGTCATAAATTCAGAATACATTTTCCATGTATATAATTCATCATCACTTCATGATTCATGTTGTTAATATTTCATAAATTCAGAATACATTTTCCAATGAACTTATCATCATTTCATGATTCACGTTGTTAATATTTCATAAATTCAGAATACCAACCATCTGCCTCTTGCGATATGTCCGTTTCTTTTCTGTCACATAGTCCTCTTTCAATGCCTTGGGTGCACGAATCCTCCGTCGTTGTCGTCCATCTCTGGTCTCTGATGACAGCGACCTGCCAGGGATCCAATCTTCATCATTTTCATCGTCATCATTCACAGGATCTGTCCACTCTTTGGCTTTTCTGACTGGCAGTGACGATGACGGGGGAGGCATTTCTGACTTGCGCTTGCGACCAGGCCCCTTTCCGTGGCCTGAGTGCCAACGCTGACCCGTTGCTCATACTTGTCCACATTGTATCAGACACACCGACACCTTCCACCTGAACATGGTGCTCCCGCTCCATGTGGGAATTGCACTCATCCACGGCAGAGAAACCCATACTGCACACGCCGCACAGAAACAGTTCTTTGGTGATGGGGGCGATAGAAGTGGGCCCTGTCCCAAGGTCCTTGGGATGCTCTACAAACGGAACAGAAACAGAATCCAGAGTGGTGGAGACAAGTGTCAGGCCTGAGCCAGTCAACTGCAGACTGGTGATGGGCAAGTTTTGCCTTCCGCCCACACTGTTGCTGTTCAGTGACAGTAGCTGAATATCCGACTGACAGCTGGCCACGATGGGCAGAGTTTTGATCCCAGAAGTCACATGACTGGTCAGCACTTTAGGGTCTGGAGGCACCCATGATACCAGACTCCTGCCTGGGCTGCCTGTTCCTGGGTTGGAAGTCAGTCCAGATTGGAGAAGAACACAGGAGCCTCGTACGTTGTCGTGGGACCGTCTCTGCCATGCTGGCAACACTCTCGCTGCTGTCGCTAGGAGCCACCATTTCCGCACCTGCCTCAGGCAAGACTGCACACTCTGATTCGGTAAGGACGGGCTTTATTGGACCTCTCTCTGGGTCGGATGCGATCACTTGTAGTTCAGAAGTACGAGGTTCTGACGGAGCTGCAGAAGTAGTGATGTGGGTTCTCTGCAAGTGTGTGGACATGTCAGAGCGGGTGGATGCAGTGAAGTCACAAAGACGACACTTGTATGAAGTGATCACTTCCATCAGGTCCTCAAAGGCCGCTTTTACCATTGTTTTGTCTTGAGCATGGTCCGCCATGCTGGTTGACAGTTGATCTGTAAAAATGCCCAAATCAACATGCACTGAAAACAACACATAATGACTGAGCCAAAATCTGCCTTGGTTCAAAGCTATCAGTACTGTATGACACCACAGAAACAACGTTTCCTGAACCAAGAAAGAGTGAGAGACTCAGCGAGAGAGAGAGAGAGAGAGAGAGAGACAGAGAGACAGAGAGAGAGAGAGAGAGTTAGAGAAAGAGAGATTGAGAGACTCTGAGAGAGAGAGAGAGAGAGAGAGAGAGAGGAGAGAGAGAGAGAGAGAGAGAGAGATTCAAATACACATTAATATTATGAACAGAAAAAAAGAAAACAAAAAAAGAACCGCACCCACCCACACATGCACAGAGTAACAGCAGTATCTATTCCTCCCCACCTACTTCCCCTACAACCCCCTGACATATTGCATCCTTGTAATATATACAAATCATAAAAGTAATCTCAACACAGCTTGTTTGGTGAATAAATATAGTTCAGATCAAAACAATAACAGGTACAGTTGCAGTAATACTGGAGTTTAGTGCAAGGGAGTCTGGGATGTATATAGTAATGGTAAACAATGTTGCATTATGGGACTAAGAAGTTTGTCCTTTACAAAAGAGATCTTAACCTTACGATCCTACCTCCCCCCACCAACCCCCCAAAAGAAAGCACATATGATTAAAGAAGCAGTATGCAGGCTCATGATAATACCCATGTCAAAATGGGTTGGGTGCGATAGCATATGACCATGACATTCATCTTCGAAAATAATCACGCAAAAAACTGACATAAACACAGACAATGCGACACATATGGAACAAATATGAGAGACAGAGATCTTATTCTGTTTTTATGACTTTTTTTTTAACAGAAATGAATGCAATCACATTTGCCTTTCCTCTCCCCCTTTTTTTCCCCTTTCACTTTCTAAAGCTTCTTCTTCTTCCTAAAATACTGGTTCACTCAAAAACGAGTAGGTCACCAGCGCGCATGTTAAAAAGTAAAATAAAATAACATAAAATAGTGCGACTCAGACTGTTGGCCCTGGAGCAAATTTGGCAACAAGGGGTCGCACTCGATATTCAAGAAGTTAAAAGCAATGGCCAAATTCAGGCCCAGGTAACAGTAAAATATCTGGGGAAGTAAAAATAGAAAATCGTCAATATGCAGATCTCAAACTGTCATATCAATTTGTTTTTTTAAATGAGATTGCTTTGTGGCAATCTTGATGGCACCCGGCAGTGAGTTCCACAGCCGTACAGAACTGGGATAAAAAGAATGTAAGTGGCTGTCAATATTTGATGCAGGTATGGTATAACATTGACCGCCACTCCTGGTGCTACTTTTATTCAATACTAGTTGTTCCATTGGATATCGATTACTTTAGCTCTGCCTTTGAAGAAGATGTTAAGTTTGATAAAAGCTCTTCTCTCTTCTAAGGGTTTCCATTCTAATTTCCTCATGTTCTTCCTAGTATTCCCCTTTTCTCTGATGTGGTTCCCTGTTACCGGGGCTGCTCTCTTCTGAATCTTTTGAGGTTATCAATGTCCTTTAGATGGTAAGGATCCCAAACTGAGCAACCATATTCCAGTACTGGTCTAACCAGTGTTTTGTAGCAGTCGTCTTTAACCTTTTGGGGGGCAGTCATTGATATTCCTGTATAAGAAAGCTAAGATGTTATTTGCTTTCTTACATACTAAATTGTAAATGTTCTTTCCATTTGAGACGACTATCTATAATCACGCCTAAATATTTTGCAGCATTAGTTTCTTTAAGAATAGTGTTATGGATGGAATATTCTGATCTAATTAGTGAGCGTTTGTTACATATACTTGGCACTTTTGGGGATGAAATTCAATTTTCCAAGTTCTTTCCCACTCTTGTAAAGCATTTAGATCTTCTTGTAGAATGCGTGTATCATTCTTGCTTCTGATTGTTCTATATACTAAGCTGTCATCTGCAAAAAGCCTTATAGTAGTTCCAGAAGAGAGATTTCTACTTATGTCATTTATATAAATTAAGAAAAACAAGGGCCCCAGAACAGTTCCCAGTGGTACACCTGACAAGACTGGTTTACAATGGGATGACGACCCTTCCACAACAACTTTCTGCGTTCTCCCAACGAGGAATGATCTAGCCCACTTTAGTAAAGAACCGCCAATGCCGATGTGTTCTAATTTAAGCAGCAGGCCCTGAGCCATGGTCAACCTTATCAAAGGCTTTAGAAAAGTCTAATAAAATTGCATCTATTTGCTGTCTGTTGTTAAGACAGTTATTAAAATCATTGAGAGTTGTTATAAGTTGAGTCTCACAACTCCTTCGCTGTCTAAAACCATGCTGGGCGTTATTTAAGAAGTCATATTTGTCAAGATGGTCCATTATGCTACTATATATTATGTGTTCAAGTAGTTTTGCTGATATGGATTAAGAGATACAGGTCTATAGTTCTCTGCTTTTGTTTTGTCACCCTTTTTGAATAAGGGAACAATGCTCGCATCTCGCCACTCATCAGGTATTACTCCTGGTCCAGTGAAGCTTGGTAAAGTAGTTGGTATACCTCACTCAATTCATTGGCACTTTAATTTTAAGAGTTGCCAGGAACGCCATCGGGACCAGTAGCTTTGTTTTCATTGATGTTGGTCAGTAACTTAAATACTCCTGCTTTGTTTACTTTGATGTTTTGCATTTCAGGGAGTTTATATCATCTTTTAGTCTAACGTTAATTAAAGGTTTGGGATTTGAGAAAAACTGAACAAAACTGCTTGTTTAGTAAATTTGCTTTCCCTTCAGGGTCCTGTATTAGGTTATTCTGGTTGTTTCTCAGGTCTGGAATCCCAATGTTGTCCTGTCTCTTACTCCTTATGTAAGACCATAATTTCTTGTTTTGATGATCACCTTCTGAAATCATTGAATTAACATAATTGGAGTAAGCAAGCCTACATTCTCTCTGACACCTTCTCTTAATATGTTTATACCTAACCAGTAATCTTTCTGAATTAGGATGTAGTTTCAATTTCTTAAAGAAACGATGTTTCCTTCTCAACAAACGTTTAGTTTTTGTAGTAATCCATGGCTGGTGGTTCTTGCTTAAGTTATTTTAGTAGGTATGTTGTCATCCATATAAATTCCAAGTTAGTTTTTATACACTTCCAAAGGTCACTGACATTATCTTTAACACTATGGGACCTAAAAAAAACCTGACTGAAATCATGAGTATCCCTGCGCATTTTGGTTTAAATCTGCTTGGTTCCAGAGTCTGATGGTACGTTAGGGGGTTTTCTTCGAAAGGGTTGAAAGTTGCTCTCTAAGAGAATTATGTCATGATCACCCAGGCCTGCAATTAATTCCTGATTGCCTAAAGCGCCTGGACAAGTGGTAAAATATAAATCCAGGAATGCCTTACCACGAGTTGGTGCTTCAACTGACTGCACTAATCCAAGGTCTTTGGTGGTATCAAAAAACTGAGTATTAATATTTTTACTGTATTGATTACCAAGTATGGCATCTTCACATCAATCAATATCTGGTAAGTTAAAGTCTCCACCAATCCATAATATTGCCTTCCTATTGGCCAAAACAATGTTAGAAATGTCTCTGCAAATAGACGAACATACATTTTCATCCGAGTCTGGAGGTCTGTAAACTGATCCAACAATGACAGGTCTCTTATTCTTAAAATTAATCCTACAAAATAAACTTTCACTATTTTTGCCTTGATATAAAAACTCACTGGCTAAGTTCTTCCTAATGGCAATCAAGACTCCCCACCTCTTTTTCCAAGTCTGTCCTTTCTATAAATATCAAAAAGGAAATTTTTATTCTAAAATTACGTTTAATCTAACATACTTACCGGGGCTCACTAATGCAATAAGCGGCAGCAATTTGCTATCCCTGCCTCGTATACGAGATAAGATAAGATAATGTTGCTTATAGCCCAGCCGACCGCAAAGGGCCACATCAGGGCTGTCACCACGTTAAAATCAACTCACCAGTCATTTAAAAAAAACAAAAAAAAAAACTTTCACACATCTCATTAAATGACATCGTCTAGAAACGCACCAGAAATTGCATTAAAAATCTTTCTTCCGTAAAATCTTAAATCAGATGAAAAAATGTTAATCTCTCTCAAAAACCCAAGGATCACATCAGGTGGGACATCCCTGAACAGGATCTTCATGGACTCCGCTGTAAAATGTTTGTGTCTCACATCGCGCAAGTCCCAACACTCTAAAAGAACATGTTTCATTGTGAGTGGCGCATGACATGGAATACACCACGGAGCTTCTTCATCTCTAAAGGTAAGAATGGGTAAAATACGAATGGCTGGTGTGCAGCCGGCACAGAACCGTTTCCTCTTTACGACCACCTGACGTAGATGGGAGGAAGTCCTTAAGGTTTGGACGGATCTGAAAGAGTTTGTTATTCGTCTGTGTGTTCCAATCCTCCTGCCAGAGGTCTCTCACATAATCGTTAATTTTGGGTTTCACATCTGAGCAGGGGATATAAGTGTTGGACAGTTTCTCTCTTGTGGCGTTCTTGGCTAAACGATCAACCATTTCGTTCCCGCCGATGCCAACATGGCCAGGAACCCAAGCAAGAGTAATGTTGTAACCGTCCTGCCTTGTATACAATAAAGTCCGTACGGACAACAAAACCCTTGAAAGGGCCTCGTGCCTTGCGCATGCTCAGAACCATCTCTTTTCGAGGTATATCAAACCCTGACTGAGAACTCTGATGGAACCAGGAAGGCGGGGAGGTAGGGAGGGCCTCTGCGTGAGCCACGGTAAGTATGTTAGATTAATTATAAACGTAATTTTAGAATAAAAATTTCCTTTTAATTACACATACTATACCGTGGCTCACTAATGCAAAGTCGCACTACCTGGAAGGAGGGCTCACCTGGTTACCGCCTGGAGGAGCGAGAAAAGCCGGAGCGTGTGGCGGAGATGGGAGTGTTGGGCCACTACAGCTGATGCGATGCCCCTAGACCATCATCGCGCAGACGAAAAAGTCGCGCAGGTAGAATTGGATGAAGGTGCCAGGGGAACGCCAATATGCGGCATCTAACACACTCTGAATGCTGGCATTATGAGCTACTGCCAGTGAAGACGCCCATGCCCAAATCTCATGAGGTCTGGTGAGAAAACAGCCAAATCCCCTTCAGGTCTCGCGTACGCAGCTTTAATGACTTCTCTCAGCCATCGAGAGATTGAAGAGCGCCTGATGTCCTCCTTATAACCTTCGTTGTAAGAGAGAAACAGGTGGCGCTGCTTGGAGCGAGAAGATTTCGTGCGTTTCCTATACTCCCGCAGAGCGCGCACCGGACAGAGAGTGCGGTCTTCGTCGTCTGGGGCGAGAATAGACGTGAGAGGAAGAATGGAGATAGTCGGGGAAGGAGAACCTGGCAACTGGTTTTTCGCAAAAAATTCTGGGAGGAGGCGAAGAGATATCGAGCCATCCGGTTCGGAGGCGACGTCCCAGGCAGGCCACTAAGGGCATGGACTTCACTGCAGCGCCTCCTGAGGCCAGGGAAACGAGAAGGCTGTTTTGAAGGAAAGGAATTTCAGAGAACACTCCCCGGATGGGCTCGTAAGGGGAGAGGCCTGAGGGAGGAGAGGACTAAGAAAGATCCCACGCCTGGGTACGGCGGGGGCATCGGGCCTCCTGTAGGGCTGCTCCTCTGACCAGATCCCGCAGAAGAGGGTCGTCCACGAAGGAGGGGCCCCCTAACTGGCGGATAGTGGTGGAAATAGCCGCCCTGTGAACCTTAACAGAGGAGGCTGAAAGTTTGTTTTCTCCGATGAAAGAAAAGCTAGGTAGTTTGCCAATTGGCATTGAGAGGGAGAATGAGGTGATACTGCGTGGTTGGAGCACCAAGAGAGCCAGCCATTCCAGTGGACACTGTAGACACTTTGGGTGCCTGGCCTGTGGGTATGTTCCACAAGGCCGATTACCGCTGGGGAGGCGCCTTGTGCAGACAGCGCGTCCCGCACAGTAGCCAGGCGTGAAGATGCAGCACGTTTGGATTGCCGTGTGGAATGCCTGACCGTGGCTGAAGCAGGGACTTTGCTTTTAAGGCGAGCGGTATCGGAGGCACGTGAGACAGGTGTAACAGTTCTGGAAACCACGCTTGGGCCGGCCAGCGTGGAGCCACAAGAATAAGCGTGGCTGCGTCTTCCCTTGCTTTGCGGAGAACTTTTCCCAGAATGGGGAACGGGGGAAAGGCATAGCCCGTCAGTCCGGACCAAGGGATGGACAGGGCGTCCACAGCCCACGCTGCCGGATCCGGAACTGGGGAGACATACAGCTGTAGACGGTGGTTGAAACGGGTGGCGAACAGGTCTACCTGTGGTTTGAACCATACAGTCCAGAGAGGTTCCAGGATTGAGTGGACAAGAGTCCATTCTGAGGGAAGAACCATGTGCGACCTGCAGAGGGAGTCCGCGAGAATGTTGATCTTCCCCGGAACGTGCTTGGCCGAGATCCGGATTGATTGTGTCTCGCACCAAAGGAGAAGCTGTTCCGCCCTCAGGGACAGGGAGTGAGAACGCGCCCCCCCTTGCTTGTTGATATAACACGCCACAGTCGTGTTGTCGGTGTTGAGAGAACGTGTTTTCCCTTCAGGAAGGGAAGAAACTCCTTGAGGGCTTGGAACACGGCTTCCAGCTCCAGCCGATTGATATGCCAGGATCCCATCTCCGGGGACCATTGCCCGGCCGCCGTCAGAGAGCTGACGTGGGCACCCCACCGGACTGGGACGCATCCGTGAACAGGTCCTCCTGTGGAGGAGGGGGTGTGATGGGGACTCCTGAGCCAGCCAGGACTGGGAGTGCCATTGGGCCACCGATGATTGGAACCACTGACCGAGAAGGATCGGAAGGTCCCACGACTGCAACGCCTGAGACCAACGCTTGCGAAAGAGGCGTTGAAACCGGCGTTTGTGCAGTCGTCCGAGGGGCACTAAGGGGGCCAAGGACTCCATCAGACCCAGAAGAGAGGCCAGCTTTCTGGCTGGAGCCTGATCCAAGGAAAGGAGATGGGCCAAGAGGTGCTGGAGGCGAACCAGGCGTTGGGGGGTTGGAGAGACCAACCAGTTGGTGGTGTGGAAGGACATGCCCAGAAACTGAAACTGCTGCGACGGGATGAGATCGGACTTCTCCTCGTTGCGAACAAATCCCCGCTGCTGACAGAGGTTTAAAACCTGGAGGGCTTGCTGGGAGCACAGAGTGCTGGATGAGGCAAGAAGAAGCCAATCGTCGAGATAGGCCTTCAGACGAATTCCTTCTCCCGAACATGCAAGCAAAGTTCCCGGGCCACCTTTGTGAAAACCCAAGGGGCCGGGGCTAGCCCAAAGGGAAGAGCCTGAACTGAAAAACGCGGCTTCTCCACACGAAGCGGAGATACTTCCTGTCCTTTGGGTGGATCAAGAGATGGAAGTACGCATCTTTCAGGTCGATGGATACCGCCCAGTCGCCGGGATGCTGGCATCGCGGATTGACATGGGGGTTTGCATCCGAAAACGGAGGACGATAAGAAACCTGTTCAAGGGCGAGAGGTCTAGAACGGTCTCCATCCTCCAGAAGCTTTGGGAACCACAAAAATGCGGCCATAAAAGCCCGGAGAGGAATGGAAGAGGACTTCCTCTGTGGCTCCCTTGGCTAACAGCGAAAGGACCTCCTGGTCTAAGGCCTGAGAGGCCGCTAGATCCCCAGGAGGAGCGAAAGGAGGAGGGAAAGGAGTGAGAGGAGCCTTTACTGCACCCCAAGGAAGACGAAAACCCCGACCTGATCACCTGCAGAGCCCAAGGGCTTGCGGGAAGCCGCTCCCAGGTACTGAGGTGCCTGGACAGACTGCCCACAGGACCGCCCTGGGGTGAAGTACCCAGGTCGGGGGAAAGTCATTGGGGGTGGGCCGTCTGAGACGTGGGAGCTTTCGGACCCGCGGCCGTGCCTGAGGCCGACCCCCGCTGGGTTGCTTGCCTCGGATCCCCCGGGGTCTAAATGACCGTCGTCCCTTGGGTTGAGAGGGACCCGGTGTGAGAAAGGCGCTGGCGCCTTGCGTTTTGAACCGGGGCGGGGGGGAGGGGGGCCTGAGTGAAAGGCGAGGTCACGCCCAATCTTGGCCTGGCTCTTAATGGTAGCCTGTACATGATTCCCGAACAGAGACCCTGACTTGACTGGCAAGGCTCTGAGGGAGGCGCGGGCAGAGGCAGAGCCGGCCACAGAAGATGCCAAAAGGACAGCATCTCTCCTCGCTAGTACCGAGTTCAGATGAAGCCTAGCGAAGGCCCCAGCCGAATACTTAAGCCCTTCAGCCATTGACTGAATACAGGCTACCACTGCCGCTGGGTCCGCGGACTGGCGGATGGTGAAAGATTCTGAATCAGGATCCTTAAGGGCAGACACTAGTCCCCTAGGAAGGAATCCATGATTGAGATGGCTTCCAAACCCTCCTCGCAGACTCTTCCCACTCGGCAAGGCAGCGCTCTGAAAGGGCCACCTGCCAGCGTGTGATTTCGACCTCTCCTGGACCAGGAGGAGGTCCTCCTGGGAGAGGGGGAGAGTGGCTTCCGGGATAGTATCATTTGCCAAGAAGGCCTTCTTGGCAAATGGAAGCCTCTCTGGCTTAAAGTACTTCCCGCACGCCAGCGCACCAGGAAAATCAGGGACAGAACCAGGCGTGATGTCCTGTGCCTCCGTGCCCTGACTTTTATTTGGGCCCTCCTCATGCAGTCGGCCACCATGACCGACTCCTTTAGCAGAGAGGAGGGCATAGCTGCCAGTGGGTGAGATCCCAGGGCGAGTTCCGCTGCCGAAGGGCAGGGGGCTCTGACCTCCTGAGAGGATGACACCGCCTCCGGGACAAGGGAAGCCAGAAAGGCCACCGAGTCCCGGAAGGAATAAGAACCGGGCGACTGGCCCTCTTCCTCTGACTCAGAATCCACCAGGTCGGAGCCACAGACCGAGGGGGTGGCCGCCCTTGGCGAAGCGGTGCGCGGCGAAAGCCCAGGGTGGCCTGGGCTGGCTGATTTCCCAGACACTTCGGGGGAGGGATCAGTCACCGGGTGGGCCGAGGGGGCCTGGAGGAAGAGGCCTGCACTGGTGGAGGGCTGGGCATAAAACCCGGCCACCAGGGAAACCCGGAGCAGGGGGCTGTGGAAAGCCCATGGTTGGGGGATATTGCCATTGGGCCCATGGCGCCCAAGGCAAAGGGCCCTGACCCCATGATGGGGGGGGCTGAGGTTGTGGCTGCTGGCCCAACCCAGTAAATGGGGGCCTAATGCGCCGGTCCCCTGAGGGGCGCTCGGAAATGAGGGCAAAATCCAAGTGTTCTGCCCAAAAGAAGGGGCAGACACATGAGGGGGGAAGGGAAACAACCGGGGCCGAACGAGATTCAAGCCCCTGAGAGGAAGTTGCTTCCCTTGCATCGCATACCGAGCGAGAGGGAGAGGTAGACGAGAAGTCTGCCTCATTGCCCCATCCCGGAGCCTCCGTTGTAGAGGGCTCAAGCATCTTCGGTTCTGCCATGGAAACCGAACTGTGTGCAGTAAAACGCGGCTGAACTGAACACAAAATGCAGTCACAGGAACGACAGAACCGCAGCTGAGTCGCTCGCCGTTAGGGGACAAAGGGACGGGATCGACAGAACGCAGCTGAGCCGATCACCGTCACAAATTGTGGGTTGCGAGAAAGAGCTCGCTGTCACAACAACAGAACCGCAGCTGAGTTGAAGTGAACCCTTGGGAGAAGAAGAATACAGAGAAAGTGACGCTGAAGGGAGAGGAGGTTTTGGCGCGGCTAGAGACAAAGAGCCTGCCGGCGAGATGCGGGAATCGAATGACGAAACCTTCTTAACTCTCGCCTTACCACCCAATCGCTTCACGTACGTTTCTCCCTTAAGTGAAAACATAAGCAAGGACACCAAAGAACAGCAACAACAATCGATCGATTGCGAGAAAAGCAAAAAAATACTTAGCTGCTCGTGTACGGGAAAAGGCTGCCGAGAAAAAGAGGATGGTTCTGAGCATGCGCATGGCACGAGGCCCTTTCAAGGGTTTTGTTGTCCGTACGGACTTTATTGTATACGAGGCAGGGATAGCAAATTGCTGCCGCTTATTGCATTAGTGAGCCATGGTATAGTATGTGTAATTAAATCCTCCATTAGAAGTTCACTGCTGGATGTTCCAGTTTCTAGCCAAGTTTCTGTTCCAATTACAACATCAATGTTTTTTTCGGTGACTAAATTACTGAGTTCTTCCTTTTTCTTGATAAGAGATTGAAAATTTACGACTATGCATTTAAGTTTATCTTTTTCTCTTAATGATTTGGGGTTCAGTTGCACTTTATGATTTGGGATTTTATCAGTTTTAGAATCAGGGGTGGATGCAAACTTAGGACAAAATTTCAAGTTTTATTTTGGGGATCGGTCTGGTGAGATAGGGTCAAAACGGTTGCTTTCTGAGCTGCAGTCTTCAATAGAATCTTCAAAAAGTCTCGAACTAAAGTTTGGAAGCCCGCAGGTAAAACAAGTCCAAGATATATCACTATTGCATAATGCTTCATAAACTGCTGAATTTAATAACATACATTTAGTGTGATACCATGTATTGCAGACGTCACAGGCAACTGCTTTATGTTTCCATGTGACTCTCAAATTGCAAACTCCGCATGGATATTTTACTTGGTGGACGGACCGAGGATGAGGTTCAATGTCCCGATAGCAGACAAGGCTTTAAAAGCCATGATTTAACTCCTCTATTCTAACTCTTTTATTGCATGTAACTTCTTTCTTCTTCCGTTGAGTCTCCACAATCACAGGCTGATATTATAACCATGGGTATGCTAGTTTGCGAAAGTTCCTTTTCGTCATTACGTGATCGAGTACGAAAAGATGAATGTCGGTAGTGTCGAAATGGAACTCGTTTGTCTTAAAAGGTTGAGCCCCACCCACTACGCCACACCAAGGCAAATGTGTGCGAGAAGCGGAGTACGTAAAATCACATTGGAAAACTGACAATTTCTACCTGTTCAGAATTGCATACAGATTTATTCTGTATTTTAAACATGATGAGCACCAGTCTAATTACATATTATTCAACAGATGCAACAATTAGTCTTGTTCAATTTTGTTACAGAGATTGTACAGTCGCCATCTTGACTAGAATGACCAAAACAAAAATTCACGTATTTTACTCTTCAGTCCGTCGAGTACGGTAAATTTCAGTTACAGAGAAACCTACAAATCTTAAAACTAATACGGAGTGTACTGACCTTCTCAATAATGTCCGAAAACTGTCAGCTGCACATAAGTTTTGAAAAGGACATTATGGGCTTCGGAGTAGTGAGAGCACGTTTCGTGAACATGGGCATCTCGGATTGTGATTGGTCGAAGGAATGCATTTGGTCACATGACGCAGCTTGTCTCGTTATGGTTGTGAAAGTTTGTCAAAAAACAAACAAACAAAGAAACTTTTCGTCATCAGCATTTTATTTTTAAAAGAAATGAAAAGCAGAGCGAGCATGTTCTCATTTCCTCTCCGTTTTCTTTTTCCTCCCGTATAGTGGCTCATTCTACAAGTGTATGATAGCAATTTGCGCAGCGCGAATCGAGAAAGAAAACCTGTGAACAAAGAGATACCTACGCATTGCAGAATTATAAAAAAATCAGTCGAAATCATCAAAATCAGTTGCAAAACTGCGCATAAAAGTATAACAAAAAAGGGAAGTATCAATATTCCAGAGTTAAAAACCTTTATCACATGTCTGAAATTTGGGGCTGCTGAATTCGAAGTGAAAGATGAAACAGAAATGGAAAAAATATTCTTTCAGCAACTTTTCCCAGTGATCTTTGATCAAGAATCATGGTCCAGAGATTGTTTCAAAACTTACAAATTATGACCGAATCTGACGTTTCTGGAGCTTACAAACAAGTAATGTGTACCCCAAAGTCTGCTGGATTACTGGCCGAACCTGTTTGCTTCAATAAACGTGTTCAAGTTGGGAACAAATGTACTGTCTCCAAAACATTTGAAAACAGAATTGTTTACTGTCTAGCACATTTTTTGATTATGACAATGCGCAGACGTTCAGGTAAAGAAACAATATATAATATCGATTTTCTCAGTTATGCCGAGTGTTAAGCGGGCAATAATCAATTATATAACGGGACATGTGGTATAACGTCGAAATAATAAATCTCTCTGTTATGAGAAACTGGGTGCCATTTTACAAAGATTCAAGGCTTTCCATGGTATATTGATTGACGATAATGGAGGGCTCCGTGCTGCGACGAATGGAATTTGAAACTGTCACAATTAAGCTAACGAAGGAACTTTATTTTCTGCATGATCATGAAATAACGGATAAAAAGGGTTAATGGTTTTTAACTTAGATTAGTACTTTAGATGCTTAAAATATTATACTTTTAAAAAGAAATCGGAGTTCTTGATAATGACAAGTGCAGGTTTTTTGTGAGGGAACATAAAGACAGTATTGGCTCTATGTTTTTGGAGGTGTACTTATGCTCAGCGTTTCACTGAATAGACACGGAGAAATGTAGGCCTACGATGGCAGCCTTCCATTTAACTGTCTACCTGTCTCTACTTGATATCCCCCGGACATGCGTATATCATGATGTAATTGCAATATGCATACTTTATTCAATGATACTTATATTGAATATCGCATCGTAGCCATGCAAAAGGACAGATGCATGCATAAGCAATATTTGATCAACATTATGCAATATTTGATCAACATTTTGTCAACAGCCTTGAGAGTGAGAGAGAGAGAGAGAGAGAGAGACGAGAGAGAGAGAGAGAGGAGAGAGAGGAGAGAGAGAGAGAGAGAGAGAGAGAGAACGAACAAACGAACGAACGAACCAAATTTTATTTTACCAGGGTAATGAGATAAGCAATACAATGCTTTTTTCCACCCAGCCCTGGGGGCAAAAAGAAAGAAAAACAATGTAAAGATCAAATTAATGCATTTAAAGATCAAATTAATGCAAATACATATATAAAAGAACAAAGTATAACAAGATCTTGTACAGTTCAAAACAAATTAGTATTGTCCATATCATGGACAACGAACGCAAATAGAAAAAACGCGTGAAAATAGCGAACAAGGGGAAGGAAACGGGGAAGGAAGAGAGAGGAGAGAGAGGAGAGAGAGAGAGAGAGAGGAGGAGAGAGGAGAGGGAGTGAGAGAGAGGAAGGGGGGGGGGGGGGGGGAGGGAGGGAGGAGAGAGAGTAGAAGGGGGTGAGGGGAAGGTGCATGTGTGAGGTGGGGATGGGGCGGGGTTGGAGCTGGATAGGAGTAAGTATCAGGGTGAGTAGATGGAGAAAGGCTTTGTTGTTTGTTTTTTGTATGTGTAAAAAATATTTTTAAAACGTAAATAACAATAAACAACAAACAAGTAGAACTCTTGCTCTCACAAGAAAACAAACACATTCCCATGGTGACCTACTCGTTTTTGAGTGAACCAGTATTTTAGGAAGAAGAAGAAGAACTCCAAAGGAATTGCTGCTTTCGACAATGTTAAAGAAAAAAGTCAGTCAGTCAGTTCAGAACCGGTTTTTAATTGTTATACACACACATACACACACACACACACACACACACACACAACACACACACACACACACACACACCACAACCGCACACACACACACCACACACACACACCACACACACACACACACACACACACACACACAGAAGGGCAAATGGCTGACAATTAATTCCACGGTCCACAAAAATTCGTTACTGGCTCAACGCACTTAGTATGCAGAGTCTGGCTTTATAATCAGTCCCGCACGTGTGATGAAAAAAAAAACGAAAAAAAAGAGAGAAAGACAGTTACAGAAAAAAACAAAAAAAAAAAAAAGGGGGGGGGGGGGGGGAGGGGGCCAAAAACACCTTCTGATTCAGCATATATTTCCGGGACCGCCAATGAACGATTAAATTCATGTATTTCATGTGAAATGCATCCCCCGGGGCTCGAAAACAACTGCATGTTGCTTGCAGGAGTACGTCAACTCCCGATGGAGTAGGCCTATAGAATGATGTATAAATGGAAGGTTTGAGTTGGGGTTGGAGTTGGCGCGCGCGCGAGTGTGTGTGTGTGTGTGTGTGTGTGGTGTGTGTGTGTGTGTGTGTGTGTGTGTGTGTGTGTGTGTGTGCGTGCGCGTGTGCACGCGCGCGCGCGTGTGTGTGTGTGTGAGAGAGAGAAGGAGGGGGTTGGTGGGTGAGGGATTAGAGGGAGAGAAGGACCGTGTGTGTGTGTGTTTGTGTGTGTGTGTGAGTGTGTGTGTGTGTGTGTGTGTGTGTGTGTGTGTGTGTGTGTGTTGTGTGTGTGGTGTGTGAGCGCGCGCGCGCGCGCGCGTGTGTGTGTCCATGAGTGCATGTGCGTGCGCATCAATGTATGTTTGTGTTAAATCATGGAATGGAGGGAGAACAAGGAAGGGCGAAGTGGAAGAGAGAGAGAGAGAGAGAGAGAGAGAGAGAGAGAGAGAGAGAGAGAGAGAGAGAGAGAGAGAGAGAGAGAAAGAAAGAGAGAGAGAGAGAGAGAGAGAGAGAGAGAGAGAGAGGGGGATTTTGTGGGGGATGGGGGTTTCCGAGGAGAGAACTGGAGGGTCGGGAGTACGCCGGGGCAGCAGAACTAAGGGGAACTGGGGAGGAATTTAGTAGAAAATAAAGACAACAGCAACAAATTAATGACAGGATTTCCTTACCACTGTGGGTGTTTAGAAACATACACATGTCAAACGCCTTGATCTTACCCATAATGAACTACATCCTTGACAACTGGGACAGGAAAATGACGCTCTCTCTCTCTTCTCTCTCTCTCTCTCTCTCTCTCTTCTCTCTCTCTCTCTCTCTCTCTCTCTCTCTCTCTCTTCTCTCTCTTGCAATTGGAATTCAACAAGGCATCATTTATGTTTACATTCTTGACAGATACTGTGCCATGTTATACCATTGCCCTTTTTACAAGATCGAACAGCTTTTCTGGCTCGACGAAATTCCTTCTTCCCTACCCACGCATTGATCTATACAAAAACAAGCCTAGCTTACTCTGGACCATATGTCTGGAACTCACTTCCACCGAATCTACAAAACATGAATGCTTTAAAACTTTTCAAGGAACATTTGCATAAACATTTTATGTCTCAGTAATTTAATGATTCGATTACAATGATTAGCGCCATTCGCAAAGACTTCTGCGAACCATACTTTGAATAAATCGTCTAAACATAAAACCTACTCCGTTAAAATCGCTCATCCCCACTCCCACTCTGTCTACCATCCCTTTTCTCTCTCTCCCCCCTGCCTACCATTCTCTCTTCCCACCCTCCTTGACCTCTCTCTGTGTTGTTTTGTTTGTTTGTTTGTAAGTTTCCTTCTGTTTCACCACCCCATCTCATTATTACTTTTATGAATAGTTTGCTTATCATTGTAGAATTCAATTACAATGTTGCTATGTTGAATTGTCAGTATGAATGATATGTGTTGAAATAATGTATGCATGACAAGGACAGATTGTAAGACTAGGCTTTGGCCTAAAAACTTCATCCTTGTGTATTAAAGATCAATCAATCAATCAATCAATCAATCAATCAATCAATCAATCAATCAATCAATCTCTGTCTCTCGCAAGCAAGCAAGCAAACAAGCAAGCAACAAGGGACCTAAATCTTGTCTCTTAAGTTCAGTCAATCCCTCGGCTGACCTCCCTTATATCATGTAATGCGTCCTCTGAACAGTTTGTGATGGGAATTTCGCACCGTTCCTCCAACATGCGGGGAACCGGGAGTCTCAGTTTTTGGAGAGGTACGTGTTTCTTAAAAGTTAGTATAATAGGAAAACTTCTTTTTCTCTCATGCTTATCAAAACAAATGATAGATTATTGAAATCTGAATTATGTTCACAATGTGAGTCTTAGTTTTTGGACAGGTACGTGTTTCTTAAAAGTTACTAAAATAGGAAAACTTCTTTTTTTCTCATGCTAATCAAAACAAATGCTAGATTATTGAAATCTGAATTATCTTCACAATGTGAGTCTTAGTTTTTGGACAGGTACGTGTTTCTTAAAAGTTAGCAGGCCTATAATAGGAAAACTCTTTTTTTCTCTCATACTTATCTAAACAAATGCTACATTATTGACATCTGAATCACGTTCACCATGCCATGCTCAGATCCATATTTCATGTACTCCTGATACTGGACTACACTCTGAACCGGGGCTGTCCTTTAAAAACAACGAGCGCTCGAGCCCATGCGACATAAATACCGGAATGGATGACCTCCCTTTGTATGTGGAGAAATCACTGACTTCTATTTCGTGGGAGAAATTCACAAAGAAGCCCATAAAAAGATTTAGTCCTGTCTTTTCTGGTGCTGAGCGCTGCCCCCCCCCCCCGCCCACTCTCTCTCTCTCTCCTCCTCCTCCTGCTCTCTCTCTCTCTCTCTCTCTCTCTCTCTCTCTTCTCTCTCTCTCTCTCTCTTTCTCTCTCTCTTTCTCTCTTAACAAGGATATTGAAAACGATCGTATGCTGGTATGGTTGAACGTGACTTGACTCATGAATCAAGAGTTCCTTCCTCCTCAGGCTATGCTGATGATACGAGTTTGGTGTCAGATGCTTCTAAATCTTTTTTTTTTCTGTGTAGAAATGTTATATGCTACGTGTGTGTGTGTGTGTGTGTGTGTGTGTGTGTGTGTGTGTGTGTGTGTGTGTGTGTGTGTGTGTGTGTGTGTTGTTGTTGTTGTTGTTCAGTTTAACGTCTTCCCACTAAAAGTGATATCAGACGATGTGAGTGTGTGTGAGTGTGCGCGCACGCATGCGTGTGTATGTGTGTGTGTGTGTGTGCGTGCGTGCGTGCGTGCGTGTGTGTGTGGTGTTCTGTGTGGACATGTGCATGCCTGTATGATTCAATTACAATAACAAATAAAGCACCCCCTCCACCCCCCCCCCCCCGCACCTCGGGAAAGCATTATTTAAAGTGAAAAAAAAATCATGTGTAAAAACTATAAGGAGAGCGTCCAATGGACCACTTTGTCAGTTCTTGATCACTTTGTAGTGTCTTGCCAAACTTCTCAGACTGCCTGCCTTGTGCAAAGGAATCTGACTTCTGATCATCAGATGTGTGTGTGTGTGTGTGTGTGTGTGTGTGTGTGTGTGTGTGTGTGTGTGTGTGTGTGTGTGTGTGTGTGTGTTTAGTGAACTTTGCAGCAAACTTTCCGTCGGAGAACCGAACTGAAAAATTCCTTTCAGTGAAATCAACCCCATGACTTCATATCATCTGACACAGCTACAGGTCAGAACAATTCATTTGGACTTACACTGAACCCTACAACCCGTTTGGAACTTAATAATGGTATGGAGCACGTTTCTGTGCACGTGGTGACCATTTGATACCCCCCCTCCTCCCCACCGACCAGATAACTGATTCCGAGGACTGCATTTAATCGGCACCATCCTCAGTAGGGATGCCACTCGTTAACAGATGCTTTGCCAGGGCGCTGCCATGACGTAACTGGAACTGAGATTGATGCGTATTGGGTTAGACAGCCTCCTCCACACCTTATGAATTTTAAAAGCTCTGACGATGGAGCGAGGTGAAACAAGGGGGGAGGGGGGGCGGGGGGCGGAGAGGAATGGGGAAGTACTGGGGAGGAAGAAAGATTGGCAGCTTTCCAAAACCCTCGGGGTCACGTTATGAATCGAAGGCTTGACAGGGAGCAGCGAGCGATTGATTAAAAGCGGCAAACCGAAGCAGTTCACCATTGGACAAACCGAACAAACAGTTTGGTGGATGCAGATGAACGGAGAGGTTGTAATCTTTGATCAAAACCAACAACTGAACAAAACTCCATCTTTTAAATGTCCCACACGAAGCCAACGCAGCAAGACCCTAATTAAAATCAAAGTGGAGCAATGGAAACAGGGGAAAAGGATACCACTAGGTATCCACGAGAATCGGGCAACGAAAGTAACCTTGGCAAATTGGAGACATGATAACAGCAGCCAAAGATGGTGATGGTGCACGACATCAACGAAAGAAAGCCATCGTGGCCTAAGCTGGAAAAACGGTAACAGAGAAGTCTCGGTAAACAAGCCCAAACATTCTAATACACTAGGTGGCAGACTATTATGTCCATGACTCGGTGTAGGAACGAGGTCTGGACGTCGGAAAGGAAAATAAGCCTTTGAGGAACCCAAGGAACGTCCATAGTGCTTACAGAAGACAACATGTGCTATGTGGAATTCTGAAGCGGCCAGAAGCAGCATGGGCTCTCACTGAGGCCGCACAGGAAGGAAACAGAACTCACAACTCAGAGGAAGTGACGGATGCAGTCAAGGGAAATCAGCCAATGAGACTGAAAGAGCATTAGGGCAGGCTGAGCTCCATTTTCTCTCGAGTTTGGGTTCATGCCATTGGTCCCAAGGTCCATTGGTCCCAAGGTCGTTGGTCCCAAGGTCCGTTGATCTCAAGGTCAATGAATATGTGTAATATACAGTAGGACCTTGGGACCAACAGACCTTGGAACCAACGAACCTTGGGACCAATGAACCTTAGGACCAACGAACCTTGGGACCAATGAACCTTAGGACCAACGAACCTTGGGACCAATGAATCTTGGGACCAACGAACCTTGGGACCAATGAACCTTGGGACCAACGGACCTTGGGACCAACGAACCTTGGGACCAACGAACCTTGGGACCAATGAACCTTGGGACCAACGGACCTTGGGACCAACGAACCTTGGGACCAATGAACCTTGGGACCAACGGACCTTGGGACCAATGAACCTTGGGACCAATGAACCTTGGGACCAACGGACCTTGGGACCAACGAACCTTGGGACCAATGAACCTTGGGACCAACGGACCTTGGGACCAACGAACCTTGGGACCAACGAACCTTGGGACCAATGACCAACAAGGTCAATGAATATGTGTAAAATACAGTAGGACCTTGGGACCAACAGACCTTGGAACCCAAAGAACCTTGGGACCAATGAACCTTAGGACCAACGAACCTTGGGACCAATGACCTTAGGACCAACGAACCTTGGGACCAATGAACCTTGGGACCAACGATCCTTGGGACCAATGAACCTTGGGACCAACGGACCTTGGGACCAACGAACCTTGGGACCAACGAACCTTGGGACCAATGAACCTTGGGACCAACGGACCTTGGGACCAACGAACCTTGGGACCAATGAACCTTGGGACCAACGGACCTTGGGACCAATGAACCTTGGGACCAATGAACCTTGGGACCAACGGACCTTGGGACAACGAACCTTGGGACCCAACGAAACTTGGGACCAATGAACCTTGGGACCAATGAACCTTGGGACCAATGAACCTTGGGACCAACGAACCTTGGGACCAACGAACCTTGGGACCAATGAACCTTGGGACCAACGGACCTTGGGACCAACGAACCTTGGGACCAATGAACCTTGGGACCAACGGACCTTGGGACCAATGAACCTTGGAACCAATGAACCTTGGGACACACGGACCTTGGGACCAACGAACCTTGGGACCAATGAACCTTAGGACCAACGAACCTTGGGACCAACGGACCTTGGGACCAACGAACCTTGGGACCAATGAACCTTGGGACCAACGGACCTTGGGACCAATGAACATTGGGACCAACGGACCTTGGGACCAACGAACTTAGGACCAACGAACCTTGGGACCAACGGACCTTGGGACCAACGAACCTTGGGACCAATGAACCTTGGGACCAACGGACCTTGGGACCAATGGACCTTGGGACCAACGAACCTTGGGACCAACGGACCTTGGGACCAACGAACCTTAGGACCAACGAACCTTGGGACCAACGGACCTTGAGACCAACGAACCTTGAGACCAACGGACCTTGGGACCAACGAACCTTGGGACAACGACCTTGGGACCAGTGACACGCTCCTCGAGTTTCGTTTGGGCGGCTGATTGTTTGTCACGCTGAGTAGGTAAAGGCATTTGTTTGGACTGGCAGTCATGA
>CM031609.1:85770737-85811759 GCA_018398815.1 Conus ventricosus
GCTGTTGTTTTGCGGAAAGTGTCGACTATCCTGTGACTGTAAGACTACAGTGGTTTTGTGTGTGTATATGTGTGTGTGTGTGTGTGTGTTGTGTGTGTGTGTGTGTGTGGTGTGTGATGACTTGTACAGTCATTGTGAAGTTTGCTTCATAGTTTGGTATAGCTACTTTTTCTCCACAGCTGTAAAGCGCATAATTGCATATGCACACAGTCATACACGCACGTACACATACACAAACACTCACACATGTATGCACTTCATCTATCTGTATGACTTTGTCTGTCTGTCTGTCTGTCTCTCTCACTCACCCACTCACTCACCCATCACTCGCTCAACACACACACACACACACACACACACACCACACACACACACACACACACACACATGCACACACATACATACATACACACACACATACACACACACACACACATACACACACACACACGCACACAAGCATGCACACACACAAGCATGCACACACACACACATACACACACACACATACACACACACACATACACACACACACACATACACATAATACACAAAAGGCATATGCGTGTACTCACTCTTTCTCTGTCTGTCTGTCCCTTCTCTCTTGCTCTTTATGTCTATCTGTCTCTCTGTCTTTCTCTTGCTGCTGTCTGTCTGTCTCTCTCTCACACACAGACACACACACAGTGTCACACACACACACACACACACACACACACACACACACACACACACACACACACACACACTCACTCACACACACACTCTTATCTACTCATATAATATTAACAGTGACACTTTGTAATGCGGGAAATACACACTTAACCTTTGTTGACAAGCATCCAAAGCCATAGTCAGAGTGCATGGTGGCTGCCATTGTTCTACAAGAACAGGGAAAGAACAAGTGGATGAGGTCATCATTTTCATTTCCTTGCCTGTGGTCCAAAGATGCGTTCTTCATACCTCAAGGCCTTTATGCCTTCCTTCTCATAGTAGACATGATCATGTTTACAGTTGCACTCATCTACACATGCGAGTGACCAGCTCACTCGCTTGACAAAGAAATATACATGCAAAGAGGGTTTTTTGTTGTTGTTGATTAGTTTGTTTGTTGTTGTTTTTCCAATTATCGCATTGAACTAGTCTTTGGAGCATGTTTACTTTAAAGATTGCTGCCCAGCGTGAAATATTTAAGGAAACATTGTCATGTTTCAATAACAAAATAGATGTTATTCAGTACTGTGCACACACAATATTTGCTGGTTAAGCTCAGTGTACTCATATTTGTATACGAATGCACAGCTGTCCTGATGTTTTCCCAAAATGAGTAATCCATTCCCCAGAGTTTTTGTTGATATTCTGATGCCTTCCCATAATAAAGGAAATCCAGAGCACAGTTTCAAAAGTCAGTGTTATGGTTTTGTTAAGTGAAGCTGACACGCTAACAGCCAGCTGCTGCTACACCCATGCAGCACAAGATGACCGGTGTGGAGTGTAGTGCATGGCTGAATGAACGCTGTGAAAAAAAAAAAGTTGCCAGGGGGCAAAGGTACAGATCCCGACCCATGCAGAACCCTTGGTCTGAGCTCCCCTGCTGTGAAACATGCAACATGCAACATTGCATGTAATGGTGTTCACCGCGTACCCATCGCTGTGAATATCAAGCTGGGTCTCCAAGTTCACAAGCCAGACTAACTGTAAATTCATTCGTCAGTCAATAGGCACCATTGTTACTGCAAGGTTGCTGGTTGAGAATTCAACAGACGATCTGATGCTAGATGTAACGGTGTATGCTAAAAAAAGCAAAGCAGTTTCGGAAATACTTTCATATAAAGGTGTAACATTTTGAAGATGTGCACATAACTTTACTTGAAATTTGGTGGAGGCACAGATCACAACCAAGTCAAACTGTGCTTAAAAAATTTACAGGTGTGATGAACTCCCATGCAGTGTGGCGTGGTATGCAGAGGCAGCAACCCATGACTTGCTCTTGCATTGACCTTTGCCGTGATTCTTGTTGCACATGACCGGGAGACAAGAAAAAACCCTCAGTCTTGAAGTATGATATTCCAATGAAAAGGGGCAGGTTTTTATCAAAAAGCGTCGGGGGACAAGATAAAACCTCAGTCTTGAAGTATGATATTCCAAGAAAATGCAGGTGTTTATCAAAAGCGTTCTTGCCTATTTATCATCCAGTTTTGTTTTTTCTAAGCAAAAAAAGTAGTCAGTTTAAAAAATTGGATCTTCTGTACTTTCAACATCGCTGGACTTTGGGTTTTTTGAATACAGGCTCCCAACGATTCGGTTCTCTCAAACGGTGCAGGTCTTCCAAGACCTACTTTCATTCAAGTAAAAGGGCAGGCCTCTGAGAATGTTTCAGTCTTGAGAGACCTGCATTGGTGGGAGTGCATAGTGTCAAGCAGCACCCAGTTCAGGTGAGTACAAAGTTAGAAACTTCATTCTGCAGAAGACAAAGTCAGCCATTGTTGCCCTGTGTCTGAGGCCGGCCAGAGTCGTTCAGGTCCATCACAAGGTCCTACTACCGAGGGGCAGCCGGGCCTTGTGGTCTACGACATCACGCGACGTGACACGTTCAACCACCTGACCACCTGGCTGGAGGATGCCCGCCACATTCCAAATCCAAACATGGTCTTTATCTGATTGGAAACAAGAGGTACATTGGGATGAACCTTAGTGTCGAAATGACGGGGGGGGGGGGGGGGGGGGGGGGGGGGGGGGGGGGGGGGGGGGGGGGGGGGGGGGTTAGGGGAGCGGGGTGGATGTCATGTCATTTGGGAAGGTGGTTTAGGCTGTGAAGATAAAAAAAAGGTATGATGATAAGAAATGTGTAACTGTGGCAGAAAATTTTGTCAAAAGTGCTTGTATTGCAGGAACAATGACGTCAAACCTCACTTCAGACTTTGGATGAAGGTTCTTCTTGGGGGGGCTGCTGCTTCGTTTGTCAGAGCCTTCAGGGCAGGATGGCATCTTTGCTGTCTGATTGCCAGAACATGGCGGGTCAACTTTCGCTGGAGGCCTTTGGAATGAAGGTTCTTTCTATGAAGACTTGTGCTTTCAGTTTTTGTCAGAGCCATCTCAGGGCAAGGCATGTCATACTTTGCTGTCTGATTGCCCAGAACAATGGCGGTCAAACCTTTCCCCTGGAGGCCTTTGGAATGAAGGCTTCTTTCCTATGAAGACTTGCTGCTTTCAGTTTGTCAGAGCCATCTCAGGGCAATGCATGTTCCCTTCCTTTGTCTAAAAACCTTAGGGGGGTAATCATGCCTGCAGCAACATTTTAGGGGTCTGCATTAACCCTTCCCCTACACCGTGGTGCAAATGCACCCATACTTTTATTTAATGTTTCATATTTCAGTTATTGTGCATACAATCTTACTGAAATTTTAGGGACTTTGTTAGTAAAGGGACTGAGCACGTACTACCCAAAAATGATGCCATTTCCCTTTAAATTAAACAAATAAGCAAACAACAAAAACATCGTATAACCTTCCCCGTACTTCGTGGGTGCACACACACCCATACCCCCAAAGAAGAAACTATGCGTGCCGTACATCGGGGGTGCACACACACCCCACACTGCCAAAGAAGAAACTATGCGTGCTTACCCCTACTCAGAAATGGAAGTTTCCACACACTGTGCTCATCATCTAAGAACTCGACAGAACAGTGCCGTGTGCAAAATATAGGTACTGCGGTGTTTACTGCCGTCACATTCCCCCCCACTGAAGCCTGTGGAAAGTTCCAGATCGCCACGTGCTGAAGTTTCGCTGTGTTTCAAAGTAAGTATACATTCACATTTTCTGTTTACCTACCTCTCATTTATACATAATGTTACACGCATTCCATAACAGGCTCGATCTTCTTCACACTTATTGCTCATGCTCTTTTTATATACAGGAGCTGTATCAAATGAGCATAACATTGTGTCAATTTGGGGAGGACTGTTGCTCTTCGTTCTTGTCAGCTCCTTTCTACAGAACAGGCAGGAAACATCCACAACAGACAATTTATTCACTGACAAGGAGTTGTCTGCTTCTCCAGAGCAAGGGCCCTGACATTTGTTGGGGACTGTTCATCCCAACAAGCGATTTCTCCCAAGCCCTTCAAAGAAAAAAAAAGGATTGCACCTTCATGCGTCCTCATTTCTGTTCCAGGACAAAACTACATCGTGAACTATCAGACAAAAGCCAACAAGAACTTGTAGTCATGACCCACCATGCATTGATAGAGCAGTAGCTCCTGATCCCCCAAAGAAGAAGCCAGACATTGTGCGCTTCTATAACGCCACAAAGGGTGCCGTGATTCGCTTGATCAGATGGCTCATGCATATTCCACCAAACGCACACCAAAACGATGGCCGATGGTGATGTTTTACAACATTGTGGATTTTCCAGCACCATTGCGCCCGTGTTGTCTGGAGCATAAAAATTCCAGACCATGTTTTTCCCCAAAAAGGATGCCAGGCCTCTGTTCATTCCCCGGGGTCGCTAAAACAGCTGTCTTTAGAACATATGGAGAGGAGGCTGTGTGCAAAAAACCTGCCAAGCCCCTGAGAAACCACAGGGAGCTTCATGTTCAAACACCTTCAACGAGATGATAGCTTCACGGGAAATGGAGGACAAAGTGCTCGTGCGGGTGGCAAAAGAAAAGACCAGCATCGACCCAGAGACCATCTACCATGCAACAGAGCAGCCACAAAGAGCCAAAGCAAAAACAAGGTCGCTGTGGATCTGCAGCTGGAAGCTTGATAGAAAAGCTGGGAAATCTTGCTTCTGCTGTTCCGCTTGGCTCTGCAAAGAGCAATCATGTTTGTCTGCAAACAGTGGCCGATTTCCCTCATGATGCACCCTAAGGAGATGTCTGCAACTTGGTCGTCTTCCACTTGTCTGGAAGAAGTTCTTCCTCCAAAGTTCAACAGCTGCAACAAATGGGTTTGTCATAAATCTTTTCATGCTTGTTATTGTATTTTGGTGAAACAAAAGTTGATTTCTATTTCAACAGAGAAAATGAAAATTACACGGTTGTTTTATCAGCTTGCTTCTTTATCACCCTCTTGTTGTGAAATGACAATGTTTATTTCTGTTCTTGCTTTTGTCAATGGGGCTGAAAAGGTTATACATGAACTGCTCCCTTTAAACTATTTGGGTAAACATTTTCATCTGCAGAACTTGTCTTCTTTTCTTTTATCTTACCACTCGCATGTGTGGGGGTGTGTGTGTGGGTGTTGTGTGTGTGTGTGGGTGTGTGTGTGGGTGTGGTGTGTTGTGTGTGTAGAGAGACGGACAGACAGACAGACAGACAGAGGCACACACACACACACACACACACCACACACACACACACACACACACACACAGAGGCACACACACACACCACACAGACACACACACAGGGACACACACAGGCACACACACACAGAGGCACACACACACACACACACACACACACCACACACACCACACACACACACACACACACACACACAGAGGCACACACACACAGAGGCACACACACACACACAGAGGCACACACACAGAGACACACACACACACACACACACAGAGGCACACACACACACACACACACACAGACAGAGGCACACACACACACACACACACACACACACAGAGGCACACACCACGCACACACACGCACACAGAGGGACACACACACGCACACACAGAGGCACACACACACGCGCACACACACAGGCACACAAAACACGCCGCACACACACACAACAGAGGCACACAAAACACACAGAGGCACACACACACGTGCACACACACACGCCACCACACAACACACGCACACACACAAGGCACACACACACACACCAGAGGCACACACACACAAGGCACACACACACACACACACACCACACACACACACACACACAGAGGCACACACACACACACAGGCCACACACACACACACACACACAGGCACACACCACACACACACAAAACAACACACACCACACACACACCAACAACACCACAAAGCACACACACACAGAGGCACACGCACACGCACACACAAACACACACAGAGGCACACACACACACAAAACAGACACCACACCACACACACACACACACACACACAACACACACACACAGAGGCACAAAGGCACACACCCCAACACCACACACACACAACACACACCCAGGTACAGAGGCACCCCAAAACAACAACACACAGAGGGACACACACACCACACACACACACACACACACACATGCATGCATAGAAAAACAAAGCAAAAATACAAATGCAAATCTATGAAATAGTCATGGGTCTGTGCGCACCCACGACGTACGGCAAGGACTATTCACCGAATCGCCTATATAACGACCATGGGTGTGTGTGCACCCACGATGTACGGCCGAGGACTATTCACCCGAATCGCCTATATAACGACCAGGGTGTGTGTGCACCACGATGTACGGCGAGGGACTATTACCGATTCGCCTATATAACGACCATGGGTCGTTGTGCGCACCCACGATGTACGGCGGTGAGTTTTTTGGCGCGTACGGGAAGGGTTAAGCTGAAATGGCTTATTTTCATTTCAGACATGCCAGAATTCACTGCTTCGGCTGTCTTGGGCCATTTTGCTCTCGGGCAAGTGTGATTTGCAACAAAGTAAAGTTTTCATGGTAGTAGACAGTCATCTGGTGCAGAGGAGCCCAGGCGGGACTGTTTTTGCGTGAAAAAAGGTTTTGACTGCGAGTCAGCAACTCTACAAGTCTTCAGCTTAGTGACTTGTGGCGAAAAAACAGTTCAAGTCTTGGCAGTGGAAATTGAATTGATAAAATTGTGTTCAAAACGCCACACCTCCACCAGTCAGTTAATTGTGCGTGATGAGCCTCCGAGAAATATATAGCATGTATTCTTAGCAAATACATTATCTTTTCTCTGTGTGATTTTTAAACTTCCAACGATACACACCTCTGTTTGTGTGCGATCGGAAGCTGTTTTGTGGGCTTTTTTTTTCTCTGTTAAAATGAGCTGCGGTAATTTAGAGAGATTTCTTTGTACTTGGTTTCCAGTCATGAGTTTTGGTCAGTCTCTTTAAGCTGCACAGAGTTGAGAGAGACTCAGGCCAGGGGCAAAATGCCTGAACACTTCATGTTATAAAGATGGGAGGAGGACCCACGCAGACCTTGTTACCCATATGTTTTTGCTGTATTTTGTACACTTTGTTCGGGACAAATGATGCGTACATTGAAACTCAAAAAAGAGAAAAAAAGAAAAGGGAAAACAAGTCAGGAATAAACATGAAGATGAAGCAATTTGAGCCTGTTAATTCCACTTGTGTTAGTGTAGATATACCATGGTGGTGTTGGGTCTCTTGAAACCGCAGACGCCATTGCTTGCAAACTCTCAAGTGCAAATTTGTTTTGCTGTGTGTGCCTCTCAGCAACAAACTAATACTGCAAGAACAATAGCAGTCATTTCAGGTGCTGTAAACATTGTTAAAGATTTTTTTTTTTAAAGGGATGGTGGGGACCAAGAGGTCGACTTTGTGACAAATTATGCAGCTGAATCAGGTGTGAATGTAATTTGAGTTGGAGAAAAACCTGTTATTACCAAAGTTGCTACTGGATCAGATGTCCTTCCACCCTGTGCTGTGGAGTGGTGGCGGATGGAAGTAAATCCCCCCATCCCCTTCCCTCCCCCTTTAATGAAAATTTGGGAGATGGAAAGCACGCTTCACAACGCTGGCATGCTCACACGGCACGCACGCACGCACGCCCGCACGCACACACCGCACACACACACTCACACAACCCACACACACACACACACACACACACACACACAACACTGCTGCTCCTTCTCCCCCACTCTCCTTTTACACAACTTTGGAGATCTGTACTTATTCTCTGGTAGAAAATATACTCTTTTTTTTTTTTTTTTTTTTTTTTTCTTGTTCGAAAAGGACACCTCAATCCAATTGTTGTTGTTGTTGTACCTCTGGCTAAAAGACTCCTGGATCATCGAACAGCAAAGTCTTGAACACTATGTTACAATGCAATCAGCTGGGGATGATAACATTACGTGACCATTTTTGATTACCCACTTTGTTGTGCAGCCAACTCTGACTTCAGGGGAATTTTGGAAACTGATAATGTTTTGCTAGGAAGCTGTCAAAACTGAGACAATCCCCGATTAAACTGTGACAGAGCATAAAACATTTAGATGTAGCCTGGTGTTCTAGGCTATGTCAATTGGCCTGCACAGTCTTAAGCCAAGGCGGCAATCAGTGTAAGGGTTTTCAGGTTTCTCCAAGTTTTTTTTATGATATACTTATTGACAAATAATTTTAAAGTCATATGGGATTGTTTTCCCTAAAAACAATGGGCATTTTTGTCCTATTGTTAACTTGAGGAAAGTATGAAATGCACGTTGGTTGATGCAATCTGTGCCCTAGTGACTTGGAGGCCCGCCGTGAGTGTGAGAAAGATAAGAGGGAGAGGCCTTTGCTCGGCGAGCACGGGTTGATATTCATGGAGAATCTGCCACGGACAGCTGCCCAACGTGGAGGAGGCCTTCATCAACACGGCCAAGGAATTACCAGGAGGATTCAGGATGGAGTTTTTTCGACATCAACAATGAGGTGGGGTGTCCTTGTTTTCTTAGGCCAAGAATAGGGCGGTTTGGTTAACTTCTTCAGTTTATTTAGGTTCATGGTTGTTTTTTTTGTGTGTGTGTGTTTTTCGAAAGATGTGAAATTTTCAAAAATATTGCTGGAATTTAGAGCCAGCCGTCTGTTGTGAAAAAGAAAACGGTGAGTAATGACGATTATCTTTCTTCGCTGCCTTTTCCCCCAAATAATACATGATTTCAACTCTAATTTACCCAGTTGTATCAGTGCTCAATATTGATCTCTGATGTTAAAATTGGTTTTCAGACATGGGTCCCAGTTGATAATGTGCATTACGAGCGTGTGTATCTTTTTATATGACATGTTTGTTTGATTTTTTGAAATCACAGAAACTTCTGAATGATAAAATTTTTCAGAATAACAACACTGATAAGTAGTATCATTCCTTAGACTGGAAGGATGTGTCATCGAATAGTTCATGACAGTATGAAACAGATCATTGTTCCTTGTTAGTTTGATGTGACATTGAGAGGTGTTGAGACGTTTTTTTTTCTTTCAGTTTTGGCTTTGTCATTTGGGTGGGTAGGGATGGGTGTTTTGTTTGGTGTGCTTTAAGTTTTGAATGTATGCCTAGGTGGAATTGGTGCTGTAACCCAGCATTGGTTTGGAGTTTATGGGGTGTGGCTCGTGTGCTTATGGGGACATGCCATTGTCTCGTCTTGTAAGCAAGAGTTACCCATCGTGTCTGTTGTTTATAGAACTTGCAAGCAATAGATGTATAGAAAAAAAATGACAGTCTTGTTACATATACTGAAAGTGGGATTTTAAGCTGTGCCATGTTCTTTATAGGAAAACGAGTCTTGTTACTATACTCGAGTGGGATTTTAGCTGTGTCATGTCTTATAGGAAAAGAGTCTTGTTTACCTTTACTCAGAGTGGGATTTTAAGCTGTGACTGATGTCTTATAGGAAAACAAGTCGTGTTACATATGTTCCAAAGTGGGATTTTTGCTGGGACATTGTCTTAGAACAGGAAAACGGGGGTGGTCTTGTTACATATTACTCAAAGTGGGATTTTAGTTGTGACTTGTAGGAAAATGAGTCTTATTATCATATATGAGAGTGGTATTTAGCTGTTGACATGACTCTTAGAAGGAAAATGAGTCTTGTTACATATGTTCAAAGTGGGATTGTAGCTGTGACATGACTGATAGGAAAATGAGTCTTGTTACTTATGTTCTCCAAAGTGGGATTGTAGCTGTGGACCATGACTTAAGGAAAAGAAGTCTTGTTACATATTGTTCAAAGTGGGATTGTAGGTGTGACATGTATGATAGGAAATGAGTCTTGTTAATATGTTCAAAGTGGGATTGTAGCTGTGCATGACTTAAAGGGAAAAAGGAGTATTGTTACATATGTTCAAAGAGTGGGATTGTAGCTGTGACATGTCTTATAGGGAAAATAGTCTTGTTAATATGTTCAGAGTTGTATTTTAGCTAGTGACATGTCTTATAGGAAAATGAGTCTATGTTACATATATTCAAAGTTGTATTTTAGCTGTGACATGTCTTATAGGAAAATGAGTCTGTTACATACAGTCAAAGTGGTATTTTAGGTGTGAGATGTCTCCAGGATGTTTGCATATATGAGATGGGTACTGGTGGATAGTCATGATGATCGTGTATCATGTTATACTGCTCAAGATACTAATACCTGAAAGCAGGTGTGATAGTCATCAGATGATCAGTGTATCATGTATACGGCCCAAGATAGCAAATACCCTGAAATGCAGTGTAAGGAAAGAATTGTGTCGTATGATAAAAGGTGTGCAGTGCTTTAGATCCATTCTAAGAAGTATTTCAAGCTACACCTTCGTGCATCAGATAACATCTTTCTGACGCAGCAACTGTCAAACTTGTCCTCTGTTTCATTATGTCTCGTATCGAACTACTGCATACTCGGTCCTTTTTGGTGTCAATGATCCTCTGTTACACCCCTACAAGGCATTCAGAACAAATGCCTCACACTTGTACTCAAGAGAAAAAGATGACCACATCTCCCCTTTTCTGTCACAACTTCACTGGCTTCCTGTATCAAAACGTACACTATGAACTTGATTCCCCCCCCACCCTTGGTACAGTTCCCTCAAACAATGCAGCCCCTCCTGATACCTAACAATCTACTCAATATCTACAAACCCTCACGCCACCCTCCGCCTTCCTTGATCCTCTCACTTTGCGGATTTCACGTACCACGCTCAGTGCCTTTGGCCCACGTGCCTTCTCTGTTTCTGGCCCCACTCTCCTGGAACAAATTCCCACTCTCAGAGTGTCGGTCAACTGCCTATTTCTTTCCTTTGAGACTGCTCTTAAAAATCACCTCTTTTCTTTTTCCTGATAGTTCTCTCCACAGATCCCTCTACTCCCACTGCAGCCTGTACCACTCGGCTTGGAAACTTGAGATGCAAATATTTATTCGCCTTAAAATTTCCTTCCCCCTCTCTTTTGATAATTTTGGTTAGCCATATGAGACAACATGCAGTGTGATGTGCTGGTGTGGGTTGCGCAGGTGTGTGTGTGTGTGATGTGTGTGCTGCGTGTGTGTGGAGTGGCGTGATACAGCAATATTTGTACATAATGTTTTTCTTCTTTTTAATATTAGTTGTTTAGAGCCATATGGCTCACAGTGTGAGGTGTGTGTGTGTGTGAGATTTTATATGAGTTTAAAAAGTTATTTTATACATGATTCTCCTTTTATATTCCTTTGTTTTAGAGCCATTAACACATATGCATTTGTGTGTATGTGTGTGTGGTGTGTGGTGATTTTTTTTGTGTGTGCTTAGAGTTGATTTCATCAAGATTTTTGGCCTTATAAATACCATAATTATTATTATTATTATTTATACATTCTGCAGCTAAGAATATATGGAGGGGTAGGGATTCATTTAAATGAGGTTTGGGGTGGAGCGGGGATGTGGAGCGGGGGGCATGTCATTTGCTTACCATCATGGGTCTTCACTCTCTAGTGAATGCTACTTTGCAGCAGTTTGGAACCTTCTGCAAGTTTACTTGTGTATTGGAACTTCAGTCGTTTGCTCGGTGAAGAAGTCGAGGCCGAAAGTGTTTTTAATTGAGACCGTGTTTGTTTCCCTCAATGAATGTGGACTGAAAGTGTTGTCGCTTGTGGTGGGAAAGAAAAAAGAAAAAAGATTCAAGTCTTGCTAGTCAGATGGTGTTGGTGAAATGTGTTCAGAGGCATACCCCACTGTCTGATTATCAGTGTGTGAGAGTTCTATGAGAGATGATCTATTCCTTCCTTCCACTTGAATTTTTCTGTGTGATTTTTAGCTTTACAGGGAGCCCCTACTTGATTTTGGTCTAAACGTTCGATGGACATGTTGACAGGCGGAATGGCATCAAGATAGGGGCCCAGCACTCGCCCACAGTTCCAAACATGCGTCTGGCGGAGGGTGGTGAAGCCAGGGGAGGCGGCTGCTGCTGAAGAAAGGAGGGGACTGATGAAGTGCAATAGAAGAGGACAAGCTGTGCTTTTTGGGAGAGCGCCGCTATGTTACGAAGGGATGTGACCAACTGTTGCTTGTCAAGTTATTCTTTCTTTTTCTTCAGTTTTATCAAAAAACACTGGACTGTCTGCTCTCCTGATACCCTACATCCTTGATTTTGCTAGCCCCAAATGTTTAGGATTTTTTTTTGTTTCATGGAAAAGTTGTGAGCAGTTTTTGTGATGCCTTTGAAATTGTCCAAACCTGGTTAGGTGGAGTTTTCAGAAAATATTGGTGATTCTTGTTCTTTTATCTGTTTCATTGAGTGACATGTTAATTATGGTATTTACAGAGATGCCTGTCAGTGATACCTTGTATTTTGTAAATTGCTCCCAAAGTTAAGAAACCATGGACATTTAATTGACAATCCTCGAACGCTTTCGTTTGTGAAAGCTATGAGCTGGAATGTGAAAAAACAAAATGCGTTATTCATGTGGTTCTGGAGAGCGGAGTGTTCTCAGTTAGTGACAATTTGCATTATGCGCTTCACATACTTTGTGTATATGTGAGCAAAGCTGTGCCTGATTGTGTGCATCATTCACAGTACAGATGCCCAGTCCCAATCATCTGATTCTGATCTTGATTGTTTTTAGCAGTGATATTTGGCGGCCAAAATTGAATGACAGGCATTGAAAAACAGCCTTTTCCAACCAGAATTAGACTTTGAAAGAGTAAATAAAGAATCGCATAGTTTTCTATGTGAACAAAAGTAATAAAACGAAATTATGGTTACATATGTTTTCACAGAACAAGGAAATTGATTGATTGCATTTCTAAGGATATGTTTTTTTTGTTTTTACATTGAAAATACATTTGCAGATTTTTACGAAGGTTAGCGCTGTCATATATACCAAGTTACTTTGAATCAAGCTTTAGGAATTTTGTACTAGTCATAAACTTCGCTGTTTTCATAGAATAGGACTTACGATCGCAGTTTCTGTAATATCTAAAACTCCTACAGCAAGGTTTTAAAACTGTATTTTGGTTGTGGTGGGGGGGGGGGGGGGGGGGGGAGCGAGGGGGAGGGTGTTGTGTGCACATATAGGGATTTTTTTTTTCTGTACATCATGTGTTTTTGGGGTACTTTATTTTTAATGAACAGCTATTTTTGAATGGAAGCAAAGATGGAATTTAAGAGCACGAACTCCATCTTTGCAACGAGCTGATCGTTGTTCTCCCTTTCTTTCTCACTCTCTCCCTCGCCTGAAGAGGATGTATTTTTTCAGTTAGAAGAGAAGTTAGTGGTCGCCTCATTTGCATCAGTCTTGTTGTGTGTGTGGTTGTCTTATAACTGTTTCTTCTGTGTTGATATCTTTGTGCTTTGTGAGGGGGAGAAAAACAACATACCACACCTACAAACAATTACTTTTCAAACACTTTTTTTTTTTTTAGGTAATTGTGATCCAGAATCTGTTATACTTGTTTTGTATACACAAGAGGTCCCATCAGAAGTAAAATTATATTATAATCCTTAGTTTATCCCATCCCTTGATGTGGCCCACTGCAGTGGCTGGGCTATAAGCAACATTATTCTTCTCTTATGTCAGTTATTATTCTTGATAGTTGATGATTACTGAGTGTGAATGATAAAGTGCTTTCAAGTGGATCCGTGGTTATATTAAAAGAACATCTGTACTGGTCAGGTTGTGTTACAATTTTGTTGTTGTTTTGAATGTGATGGTCTTGTACTTACCACGTTGATAGCTCACACACTATCATAGACGTTTTGTTTGTTGAAACGGTTGGTGCATGGCCCCGGAACACAATTGATCATAAAAACCATACAGATCATGCGATGATTCTGTCTTGTGCTTGCTGTCTTACGATAATGGGACATTGTTCGTGCTGTAACTTGGAACTTTTGTCAGATTGGTTGTGTTGCTGGCACATCGTGGAACTTATCTCGGAGTATGAAGTGTGTATGTGTTTGTGAGTAGGTGTAGTGTGATTCATAGCTAGCAGCTTTTTTTTTTTTTTTTTTAATCTCCTGATTCTGAGGGGGTGTTTTCGTTGACGGGGCTGTGTTTGAGTTTTAACCTGGGACGTACAGTTACTGTGTTGGTGTTTCTTGGTGCTCTTGAAGAGCCCCAAAGCTGTAAGGAAGAGCTGAGGTCATTGTCAGATCCTGCTGGTTGAGTTGAACATTCATGTTTGAAGGAAGAATTGCGTGAGGACTTCATCACTCTTTCTCAATCTCTTCCCTTGGCCTTTTTCATGTTGGTTTCATTGAAAAAGATATGGTGGGTGGGGGTTCTCTCAGCCTTCGAGTAAGAGCATCGGCACAGTTCACAGATTCATAATATTACTTTGGAAACTGTTGGATGACCTTTATAAGCATAGTCAGTTCCTGTCATTATTCTAATGTACTTTGGGAAAACTGTTGGATGACCCTTTATAAAGCAGCAGGTCAGTGCCAGTCATTATTGCGTAATGATATTTGGAAAACTGTTGGATGACCCTTTATAATGGCAGCAGTCGTTCAGTCATTATTCCAGGCTGAGATGCGAAAACCGGTGTAAGACGTCTGTGTGCCGCATACCATATGCAGTCAGTTGAATGTAAATGTTTGTTCAACGTCCTCTAGCATTTGATGGCAGATGGAAACGTGTCTTTTTGTCAGCTTGGAGGGTTAGGTATGGGGGTATCCAGTTCATCCTTTTCTTTTGTTTCTGTTAAAGAATTGAAATAAATTTGAATTTTTTTTTCTTTCTTTCTTTCTGCGTAACGCAGGCTGATACTCCTGCGGCCACTCCCTTTTAGCGGCAGTGGAGTTTTTGTGTGTATGGACCTTTTCTATCCCCGCCATTAAGGCAGGCCATACTCCTCATCTTCGGGGAAGGAGCATGCTATGTGTCACGTGTCATCCATACCCAACGGCCAGATGGCCTTTCTTCCGAAAGTTGGTTGATGGGATTTTACGTGTTTATGTGCAAGTGTTGTGCGTGCGTTCCACTGGAACCTCGGTTATAGTCTCATTCGAAGGACTGTGTGGGGAATGGAGTCGGGAACCATGTTACCTCCGAGGGAAAAAATCCCCTGTACCGAAATTCGAACCCGCAACCCCAGGATCACGAGTCCGGCGCTCTACCAATGATCATTTCGGCCCCAATTTGAAATAGAACAGCACAATGTAGAGTTGCCAACTGATCAATTTGTTATGTTTTGTTTTATTACCAGTCACGTGTGTTCCTGTATTACTCTATGTCAGACTTGTTCCGACAGATGGTTTTTGCCTAGCTGGGGGTCCCCCCGCTGCTTCCCTTTGTCGTATCACTTGCCAGCTCTGCAACTCACATGGCTTTGAAATGTGTGTCCTTACTAATCGTAGATGATTAAGTCTGAACCACAACCAACCACTTGTGCGATTCATTACTGAGCCATAGTGAGTGGAAGCATCAGCAGTTTCGCTAACCCAGACAGGAAATGACAAAAAATTGTATTCTCAGTCAGGGTTGGCTCTGGCGTCTGTTTCACTCTATATTGCTGCACCACCATGACGGTGATGGAAAGAGGCTGGTCTTAGACTGGCGGCGTGAGGTAGTGCAGCTTCACTCTCTTATTGCTGCACCAACCCCATGACGGGTGATGGTGGAAGTGGCTGGTTAGACTTGGCAGTGAAGGTAGTGAGCTTTCCACTCTCTATTGCTGCCACCATGACAGTGAATGAAGAGACTGGTCTAGACTGCGCAGTGAGGTAGTGAGTTCACTCTCTATTGCTGCAACCATGACGGAGATGGAAGAGGCTGGTCTAGATGGTGGCAGTGAGAGGTTAGTGAGCTCACTCTTATTGCTGTCCCCATTGACAGTGATGGGAAGCGGCTTGGTCTAGACTGGCGCAGTGATGTAGTGAGCTTCCACTCTCTATTGCTGCACCACCAGGACAGTGATGGAAGAGGGATGGGTCTAGACTGGGGCAGTGAGGTAGTGAGCTTCACTCTCTATTGCTTGCACCACCATGACAGTGGTGGAAGAGAGACTGGTCTCAGACCTGGGCGCAGTGAGGTTAGTGAGCTTCCACTCTCTATTGCTGCACATGACAGTGATGAAGAGACTGGTCGAGACTGGCGCAGTGGAGGTAGTGAGACTTCACTCTCTCTATTGCTGCACCACCATGAAAGTGATGGAGAGGCTGGTCTAGACTGGGCGTGAGGTAGTGAGCTTCACTCTCTATTGACTGCACCATGACAGTGATGGGAAAAGACTGGTCTAGACTGGGGCAGTGAGGTTAGTTGAGCTTCACTCTCTATTGCTGCCCATGACAGTGATGGAAAGAGACTGGTCTAGACGGGTCAGTGAGGTAGTGAGCTTCATCTCTATGCTGCCCACCATGACAGTGATGGGAAGAGGCTGGTCTAGACTGGCGCAGTGAGGTAGTGGGCTTCACTCTCTATTGCTGCACACAGCAGGACAGGATGGAAGAGGGCTGGTCTAGACTGGGGGCATGAGGTAGTGAGTTACTCTCGATATTGCTGCACACCATGACAGTGGTGGAAGAGGGGGGGGGGGGGGACTGGTCTAGGACTGCGCAGTGAGGTAGTGAGCTTCATCTCTATTGCTGACACCTGACAGTGGTGGACGAGAGGTCGAGATGGGCGCAGTTGAGGTAGTGAGGCTTCACTCTCTATTGCTGCACTCCACAGGACAGTGATGGAAAGAGGGACTGGTCTAGATGGCGACAGTGAGGTAGTGAGCTTCACTCTCTATTGCTGCACCACCATGACAGTGATGAAAGAGGCTGGTTCTAGACTGGCGCAGAGAGGTAGTGAGCTTCACTCTCTATTGCTGCACACCAGGATGTGATGGAAGAGGCTGGTCTAGACTGGTGCAGTGAGGTAGTGAGATGCAGCTTGTGATGAGCAGTGGGCAGGAGGTGAAGTTTGGGCCAAGTTATACAGAGAAGTACACCATACTTTGTTGATGATAGTATCAGTAACAGGAATCTGACTGTGGTTGCAGGTCTGTGTGGTAGGAATTCCTAGTCTAAGAGTCGGTGTGTTAAGGAAAAAAAAAGATCAAGTGTTATCTGGGTCATTGTTCATGAAAAAGAAATCGGGAGGAATCTTTAAATGTACAAATTGTTTCCTGGGCAATCATCAATCACATCATCTCAGAGGCGTTGCATCTCTGCAGTGCTGAACCACAAGAAGGCATGAGGATTTTTCTTAACCAACCACTTGGTGGTGCATTCCCTTAGTTGATGGGTAATGATCTTGGGGAAAGGCTGTTCATATGTGAATGTGGGGCTGTGTGAAAGCTTGATCATCCAGAGTATGAACTTGTTCATGCAGATCATGCTGTGTTTGGCCCCTTCTACTGATGTGCATATTGCCGTGTGGAGAGAGTGACAGTGCTTGCCTGTGAGTCTGTTTGGCGTTGTTTGATAATTCTATCGCACCTGATGATCAAGTTTCCTGGCTTGTCGAGATGTTTGCCTCACTCTTGCTTTGAAGATGCTTAAGCAGTCCTCACTGACAAATTTCCTAGAGGGTCAAAATGGTGATTGTGTATAGCAAATATTGGAACTGGGATATATTGTATCTTAAATTTTATGAGGGCATGTACATTAGAGATAAATTTTATTTATATATAATATGTATATATATATATATTATATATATATATATATATTATATATATTATATATATATATTTATACATTAGGGATCTCTGATTTTGACTGAAAGATTTTATCAGTTCACTGTCACATAAGCACACAACACACACACACCACGCCACACACACAAGTTTGAACATGGATTTAATCCTTTTGCCCCTTGTGGGGTATGGAGGGTAGCATTTATATCTTATATATATATATATATATTTTATTATATAATATATGATATATATATATATATATATATAAATAATCTGAAACTTCTTTGTGTATTTTCAATGAACAAAATACATGGCACCCAGCAATCATTGATTTATAACAAAATTCACACATGTGCACAGCAAAACACGCAAACACATAACCATTCTACTTGGCTGTCACTTGCAACTAAGCTTGGATCACGCATTCAAGTGCGTTGTGGTTGTCAGACCAAGGGATCTAAATTGATCTCTCGGTCCCCCCCCCCCCCCCCCCCCCCCCCCCCCCCCACCCCCCCCCCCCACGCGCAAGCCATTGATGGAAGAAATTTGTTTTGGGAAGAAAGGGAGGCATGAAAGAATGAACAGGCATCTGGGGTTAACTGGTTTTGTTGTTTTCCAGATAATATGGATGTTAACTAAGAAAGAGATCTTCTGCATCTGTATAAACATGGAAGCTGATATTGCATCTTTATAAACCCATCATCCGATCGCTATTCGCATCTGTATGAATAAGATTGATAATTCAGCATCTGTATGAATTTCCTCCTTCATTGTTTATCAAATAAACATTCTCAGTAGCTTATAAGCTTGAAAATTATGATGCTACAAATGCTTTGATTTCTGAATGTATGAAAATTTTCTTTGTATCTCCATATAAATGCATTCACCAGGCCAACTTCAACGCTTGAAATGGTAACAGCCCACTTACGCTGAAATGGTTGTCACTGTCAGCTGACCCATAAGCAGTATGATTGGTAGATGGAGAAATTTGGTACAAGTTGTCAGAGGTTGTCAGGACTGTGTTGCTGGCGAGATAGAAGTTAAAATGTCATCAGTATGTAAACACAAAGCACTGCGGTATGTTGATTTTAGCCTCGCTGGTCACATCATTTTGCGAATCAAAACGGGTGTTTCAGACTTATATTTTTAATGTGCTGTCACCCATTTCATTGCCTAGTCCTCCTGCCGTCATCTGTTCCATCCAGACCCCTTTCCCAGTCTAGAAGCTGAACAGAGGTTGACCATGTCTATATCTTGGAAATGAGGAGTGTGCGTGACATGCGCTTGTTTTTCTTCTTGTCTCTTGTGTTTTTGCTTTGTTGCTTTAAAATGACTTAAATATTGTGACATAGAAGGAAGAGGTGACTCTTTCAGCTGTCAGAGGAGTATGTTATTTCAAAGACAGATTGTCGAGTGGTACATGTTACACAGTCCTGAAACGAGTAAGACCAATGCAGGAATTGATGAGTGCCAGAGAAGCATGAGAGGCATCTATTAAACTTGAGGAGTTCACAAAGTTCAGTCAGTCGTCACGCTCGTCTCTTTCTCAGGTATAATATCTAGTGCTCCTGTCCAGAACCAGGTTCCATATTTCTGTCATGAACGTTGAAGCACAAGAGATTCAATGATCTTAAATAAACTGGAATTGAATGGAAAAAAAGTGGTGAAAGAAAAAGAAACGAGAAATTTTGCCATTAATTGAATGGAACAAGTTCTGAGTCATCTTGGTAGAACTATTAAAACCATATATGCTAGGTGGGGAACAAGTTTCTGATTCATCTGGTAGAAAACTGTATAAAACCATATTATGCTAGGTGGTGTGGAAACAATTTCTGATTCATCTCGGTAGAACTATGAAACCTATATGCAGGTGGTGACAAATATTCAGTTTTTTTCAATTCAAAACACCATCAAATGTATGTGGGTGATGAAAGCTGGGACTTAAAGTGTTTGTGATTTAGTCGGACCGTTCACTGTAAACTGAAACTTAAAAAGATGATTTTTTCTTGAAAGTGTAGTCCAGAGAGAAACATAGAGTAACGAAATACAGGTAGATTATACAAGCAAATCATCACTGAAGACGTATATATGTGGAGCAGTCTTCTAAAGTAAGAGAAAACGCCTGCATTTGCACCCAATGTATTGTTGCTGTCCTTATTCCTTTCATTTCATTTTTACCAAGTTCAGATTAGAAACTGAAGCATCTATCATTTTTTGGTTTGATGCATGCTAATGATGTTATGGTGAAGGCGGTTTCAGATTTATCAGTCCAGCTGAACCCATACATTTTTTCTAGTCAGTTTCACACAAAATTCCATTCAGTAACTTGGAAACTGGACGGTTTTAGGTCTCTGTGTTTTTGATGTGTGATACTGTGCATTCCGGAGAGTTTGTTGTTGGGGTGCATCCTTCTCAGGGGAGGGGTCCCAAGTGTATATGGATATCTATCTACATGTTTGGTGTCATTATGTGTGAAATTTCATGTATTAATTACCATGTTCTGTTCTGTGTATTGTAGTTAACCACCAGGTTGACAGGACTCTGAACTGTGGTTCTGGCAATAAAGAGGGCTGTCATAATGACGACTCTTTATGCTCTGTGTGTGTGGATGTGTGGTGTGAGTGTGTGGTGTGTGGTGTGTGTGTGTGCGCACGTGTGCGCACACTCAATGAGTCTCAATAATCATGTCCCAAGTTCAAACTACCAGTATTATGTCATGCCCACACATACACAACAACACACACACATACACACACACAGACACACATGCAGACTCAACACATGCACCACTATTGCTCTCCTTGTCATCATCCTTTTTCTCTTTTTTTTTGTCAGCATCGCTTGCTGAGAAGGCTGGCACATGCACAGATACATGCCCCCCCCTACCGCCACAAGTATTTGATGTCATCATGCTTCTGCATCGTAACCTTTTTTTTTTTTTTTTTTTTATTTTTTTTCGCGGGTTTCTTCTTCTTTATTTCGGTTCCTTGGTACTACGTAACTTCAAAGCTCATTACTACTAGTTGTCCTACAAAATTCAACAGTGGTCACTGGATCTCAGGAGTGGGTTCAATCATCACCACTTAGTCAGCCGGTTGATGGACATTATTTTTTTTTCTCTTCTTTCGAGGAAAACATTGTGCTGCCTCCATCTGCTCGAGCCTTCGGATGAGAACCGAAACCAAGGTTCCATGTGTGACGCATGCGTTTAAAAAAAAAAAAAAAACAAAAACGCACGAAACACGGGGAAAAGTGGGGAACACTTTTTTGCAGTTGAATTCTTTTTTTGACCAGTTGGTTGTTTTTTTTTCATACTGCGCGATTTTTCTACTAATTAGGATGATACCTCCCCCCCCCCCCCCCCCCCCCCCCCCCCCCCCCCCCCCCCCCCCCCCCCCCCCCCCCCCCCCCCCCCCCCCCCCCCCCCCCCCCCCCCACCCCCCCTCCGATTTGCATGTCACTTTGATCTGGTTACTACTCTTCTTTTCGTCATAGTGCCCGATCTGTTTACTACTGTATGTCATAGTGCCCGATCCATTTACCACTTTGTGTCACAGTGCGATTATGTTCACTACCTTGTGTCACTGTGTCCAATTCTGTTTACTTACTTTGTGTCATAGTGTCCATCTGGTTTACCTCTGTGTGTCCTAGTGTCCAATCTGTTTACCACTTTGTGTCACAGTGTCCAATCTGTTTACCACTTTGTGTCATGGTGCCTGATCTGTTCACCACTACGAGTCATAGTGCCCGATCTGTTCACCACTTTGTGTCACAGTGCCCGATCTGTTCACCACTTTGTGTCATAGTGCCCGATCTGTTCACCACTTTGTGTCACAGTGCCCGATCTTTTTTTTTTTTTTTTTTTTTTTTTTTAACTATTTATTAATTCGTTTTAATCAATGTACACAAAAAAAATAACAACATTGGTACATAAAGAGTAATAATTTTTTTACCAAACATACACAAAGAAAAAAAGGGCTATAAAAAAAACAACAACAACAACAAACAAACAAACAAACAAAAACAATCCACGTACACGTACATCTATGTGACAAACAGCTATCGATCAACATATAGATGTAAACAGCAACATCAGCAAGAATAAAGACATTTGTATACATGTATGTTCATAATTGTAATGCACTCTAAACATTGTAATCACTGATGAATCCAACCCAAAGTATTATTTTATCAATGCAACATTTACAGGAGAAAAAAATCACTTTACGTAATTATAATTTTCATATTTCTTTCATCTTTTTCCTTCTTTTTTTCCCTTTTTTTCATGCCGTTTCTATAAGTGGTAAATATGGTAACCATCTTGTTTTAAAAACATGTCCATTCCAATTTATATCTGCATTGTATTTTTCTATTTATTATAACGTGAAAGTAGGTACCTTTGGAAGGAGGCTATATTAGGAAGACAATGGTCAAATTTGCATTTATAGATATACTGTTTTCCTAAAAGAATTATTAAATCTAAAACCGAGTCTGTAGATATGATTTCATCATGTCCAAAAAGTATAACTTTCTCACAAAATGTAAAGTTCGTACCTGGAAAGCATTTTGATTTTAGTAATCTCTCCAAATTTTTCCAAAGCTGTTTTGAGTAATCACACTCCCAGAAAATATGCTGTATGTTGTCCTTAGTTTCTCTACAGAAATCACAATTGTTATTCCCCACAATCCCCATTTCCTTTAAAACTACGTTAGTTCCAAGAATCCTGTGTACGATACGAAGCTGCAGCCATTTAAGTTTTATTTCTTGTATTTTATGAATTTGGTTGAAAACCTTTTCCCAAGAAATTTCTGTTCCCAGTTTTTCAGTCCATTTCTGGCACGAATTAGGAAGTTTGCTGTCAAGTGTGAAAAGGTCATAGTACAGTCTTGATCCCTTGGGTATAGAGTATATTATTTTTTAGAGCTCTTGGTTTTTCTGTTATATTTTGATTAATTGATATATTACAACCAGTTTGGTGTATATATTTCCTAATAGAGCTTACACAGCCGTAGTAAGCCAAGAGCTACACCATATCAATATTTTCTATTAAATTCATTTAGACTTAGAAAAACTTCGTCGTTTTTCAAAAAAGGTGAAACACAGTAAATCCTTTCCATGTCAATTATATTTGATTACATTATTTACAATTTTAAATTTATCATTATGAAAGATGGCTCGGACCAGTACATCGATGTGTTTGCTTTCAGGTGTCTGCAAAAATTCTTTAATGCCATGAATGTATGGTTCAGAAAACTTATTATATTTATTTAACAAGGAAAACAAGGACATATTTTTCTATTTCTTCGGAAAAAGGGGAGGAGGAAGTATAAATGCAATCCTGACTCACTTTCGCCCTAAATAGTTTTCGTAGGAAAAGTGACGCCGGATTGGCATTTATACGTTCTCTGACAAAGTAAGACTTCAAACTATGTTTCCTAATATTTTCGCGCTAAAGTCATTTTCAATAAATATCAATTTTTGCGGAGACAGTCACCAAACTAAAACTTGGTGGAGGGTCACTGTGGAACTGAGGTGAGAGCTCACTGACGTGTGGCGAAGGATTGTTGTGATATTTTATTTCGACGCGGAGCCATAGACATACGTGTTTGCGTTTTCACAAAATACGTCGGCACACACACACACACTTACTATGGCATGCACAGTCCCATAACACGCACACATCACACACACACACACAACACACACACACAACCACTCATTCTCTTTCTCTCTTTCTCTCAATCTAAATGAACCTTAAATTCCCGCACACTTTCTTCTGATATTTCTGCCTACAACCTTTGTACACAGACAGGCAGACACGGGCTGAAATCGATCACTTAATGTACGGCTCGCGGCCTTCGGTTTGCACAGCGCAGGATAGGCGCTCTGGTTGGCAAACTCTATAAAAAATCTATAAAGCATCACCAGGTGGCGCGCAGCGAAAACACGTCAGCAAGGACCGGTTTGTATTGTCAGTTTTTACTTGCAGCGTTGGAGCGTAAAAGGTGTCGTGCGTTTTGTAGTGAGAAGATACTTTAACGGGTTTTGTGCAGGTTGGTTTTGTTTAACGTTACTGAAGAACAGGGTTGTGAATATTCGTGGCCATAAGGTTTACTTTAAACTGCATGTTAGAGTTTTGTTGAAAGAATTAGGCGAAGCCTGTTGTGAAACCGGGGAGATTGTCTTGTCGCTAGAAAACGAAAAAGTGAAACTAACTGCTTTGGAAATACAAAACAACGAACGACTATCTTAAAGGTTGTTGGTTTCAAGGAAATGAAACAGGTGTAGCCAGTTTTTTAATAGTGTTTGTTTGGTATAGATGAGATGGTTCTTTATCTAATAAATGGCGATGCATTGTTGAAAGTTGGGCGAAGCAAAACAAACCATCACGCGTTGATTGTTGGGAGCTGGCCTTGAGGACAGCTAAAGCCATGTTTAAAAAAAAATGGCCGTTCATTTCTTAAGGGGAGGTAAACACGACTAATACGTAGCTAAAAAAATTATATTTTGAAACATTTTTGCTGTTCCTCCCAAGTAAAATGTTCTCGTTTGTATCAGACTTGATTGATTGTTAACTACAGATCAGTGTCATGTAGCAAGCTGATCTGTGTTAAGATTGTGTATACTTTTCTACTTTTCTAATTCTAACTAGTTCATCTGCCTTCAAGTGTGTACTTGTATGCAACTGAAATGGCGATTTTCGAATCTTTCTGGAAAACAAACTAGATAGCGGCTAGGGAAGGACCTTAGTACATCTACAGTATGTGGAGAGGAGTAGTGGTAGCCGGGACAGGCGGAAATGTGGGGAAGGTCACCTTGCTATAAATAGCGTTTATAAATGAACGGCTATTTTCGCAGCAAGAGGGAGGCGGGGAAATCCGCCTTGTATATAAATAGACGTTTATACCAATGAACGGTATTTTTAGCAAGCAAGGGAGGGCCTGTGGGGAAATCCGCTTGCTAGAAATAGCCGTTTATACATGACCGGCTATTTTTAGCAGGCAAGAGGACTGGGGGAAAATCCGCCTTTCTATAAATAGCCGTTTATACATGAACGCTATTTTTAAGCAGCAAGAGGACTGGGGGAAATCCGCCTTGCTGTTGCTACCTATAAAATAGCAGTTTATGTGTGAAGCCCCTATTTTAGCAGCATGAGTCTAAAGGATGTCGTGGTGCTGTAACTGGGACAGATGTGCCCCCCCCACCCAGCAAGCAACCTCCTCCTTCCTTACCCACCCCACGCATGCACACTCCCTCCCACCCCACCCACGGGGCATGCACACCTCATCCTCCCACCCCACACTCCACCCCACGCATGCCACACATGTAGTCACTTTTATTCTTAAATTACGTCACTTCAAGTCACCCAAGTTCTTAATTAAGTTTTTATTAAGTTTTTAATAAATACTTCAAGTTCTGAATAAGTTCTCTGATTTAAGTTCTTGATTAAGTTACATCAAGATCATAACTAAGTAATCCTCTAAGTACAACCAGTTTTTATTCAACGTTATCTTATTAATTCAAAAGAATACATCTATGTTTTTATATTAAAATAGTGATGTCTAATATTAGTACCACACGCTCAAAAAACGCGTCATCGTTGAGGATGTCTTGCTTAACGCCCTTAGCGCGGGATCGGTAGGCATAGTTCTTAATGAAGTTTTTCCATCCGACAGCAACCGCATATGATTACAATTCTGTCTTATGGAATGTCTTTTCTAGACTCCATGATCTTTTTATTGACTTACTCATTTTATAATACGCCATGATCTATTTTTAATAAAAAAATTTAAATAAGTTTTAAAATATTATTCATTGAAATGGATCAAAATGATGCTTTGTTATTGGCGGTTGGTTATGGGTGCTGTTGTCTTTTTCTGTATTTAACGGTTCAGATTTTTTTGTTTGCTTTGTTTCTGTGCCTTGTGTATCATATTTTATAACCGTAAAACTGCCCCAACAGCAGCAATGGCCGCAAAATGGAACAGTTGTAAAGTTCAATATTCATAAGACTATTTTGGCGCTGTAGGTAATGTATCACATGGAGTTTTATAGCTGGATTGAACCATATTGTTCTGGAGTTGGCTGTTGTTAGGTTTTCATGATGGTTATATCTGAACATTATTTTTTTTGTCTGTTCACTCTGCTAATTTTTTCCTGCTTTAACAGCCAGGATGGGCGATGACTTTTCACTGGCCCACCTGGTTTCAGTTGTTTTCTGATTCTGCTGATAATTTCTGGCTTGGTTACTTTCTCCACCTGATTTCAATGTTTCCTGATTCTGGTTGATTTTTCCAGCTCGTCATTTTAGAAAGGGAAACAAAATCTATATGATTAAAGTTATTAAATCCCATGATTAATGGCGATAACAATGTTTCCAAATCTGTAGTATAGATCAATCCTAGAGTACTCTAATGACTTGTTTTAAAACTGGATCTTGCGTTGATTAAATCATACGTAAGATATTGTTCCGAATCAATGGAGTCAAATCTACTGACTAGTTTAGTGTACAACTAAGAAACAGTTTGTCCTACACTTTTCACCATTCTCGACCCCCGCTGCGCTTCATACCTGTTATGTACTTTATAATGTCTTGTGGCGACATCTGTTGAACTGTTTCTATGCTGAATTCAGTTACCGAGAATGTTTTGTTTTTCACACGCTGCCAAAGAATACAACTCTCCTTTTGGGCATTTACAGCTTGGCCATCAAACTTGGTCATCATAAAGTTCGGGAAGGTTTTAGGCCGCCTTGTAGTGTAGTAGTTCATTCATGTTCTGTTTTTTATTAAATTATAATTATTTTTATTTTTAAAAAATGAGCACCGAAAAAAACTGTTTACCAACTTTGTATACCATTCTGAGTTTTATTGGAGGCCTAAGTGTAGGATACTCAATGCTTGGTAAAAAGCTTGTTTAGAATTAAATCCAGCAGATCTTGGCAAACTAGACTTTGAGGATTTTCAGCAAAGCTGATGCTATCATTGCAGCTTCGGTTCGCCACGAAAGCATTTTCTAGGTTAAGCAGGAATAAATCCAGACAGTATAAATATGTAAATAAAAAATACAGTATAAAAAATGGCTTCACTCGTATGATGATAGGTGGCGCTGTGGTGAATGCGCTTGTTTTAGCGGAAGTATTTTCCGCATTTAGTAAACTACGTGGATGACGGCGAGAGAAACGACAACAAAGCTATGGAGCACCTAGCAACTGCACAAGCACGCTATGAAAAGCAGAGACTTGAGCAGGTTAGATTTTATTAATGACCACTCTGAAAAATAAGGGGCATGGCAGATAACATATTTAAGATGTTGATCAAGCAATAAAACAATTTTATTAGTAACAGGCAAACCGGTCCAGGACATTGCCCCCCACCCCAAATTCAGTGACTTTTATCAACCATCAGAAAAACAAAAGATGCAAGAAATCGCGTATATTGCCTTTGGTGTATGACCGTGTGTATTTTGTTGCACATAATATTGGATGAAATAAAAAAATGAACAAAATCTATTATTCGCCCAAAGGATATTGGAAGGGTTCACGCAAATACAAAACGTAGCAACTGCGGCAGGAGTCAGTGACAAACAAGCAAAGAATGGTTATCTAAACAAGGATTTGGAAATTTTATTTAACAGCGCCCCTAGGCCGGAACTACGAGACCACACCTTTGTCAATAACAACTCCAAACGCCACCCACACATGGACCTTCTATTTTTACCCTCTGATACGATTAGACGAAAAAAGATTTAAGTACGCACTCACAGTCTTTGACTTGCTTCAAGATACAAAGATGCGTATCCATTAACACAAACGAGTGCTTCTGCGTTGCTGTTGCATACAACTGATATATCAACGCGGCCCTTTAAAATTATCCTCGCATGATTCAAGTCGATGATGGAAAAGCATTTAATGAGCCAGTGAATCAATTATTGTTTTTTAAACACAGAGTTACTTCGAAGAGGCATTCCGGGAGTTCACAGTTCACAGGCTTTAGTGAAAACTTTAACAAAACCGTTAGCCGAATGACTTTTCTCCTAACCAGTATCACAGAGAGTGTGCACTTGTCGCAACACCAGAATGGGTTAGAAGACAGCCTCAGTTTTGCGCGCAATGATACTGAAGAATTTAGGCCTAAAACAGTACAAGCATCAAAGAAAACAATAAATGCTGTTGAAGGGAGAGACTTCTCCGGCAAAAACTATACCATTTGGTTTGACAGTAAGGTACTTTATTTACCGGGGGAAGCAGAAGGGACACTCGCTCAGGGCAACGATTCGCGTTTGGAGTTCGTTGATTCCATATGAATTAAAAAGAATTTGTAAAAATCGAATCCGCCGTGTATTATTTACGAGGGAAACTGACACAACAAACACAGCTCCTCAAGTTCTTTTGTGATAAGGAAGATTGCAGAATAATCCCACCGGACACAGTATCCAGTTGCTTAATTAATTTACGTAAAATATATTGGTTAAAGGAAGTCAGAAGGAAGTTGCCAGAACGAAACAAGATTGGTAAAGGAAGAGACTTGAAAATGATACGGGGAAAATATTTCATGCGTGTTAATGCTATTAAGGAAACATTTTCGAGGCTTATTCAACGCTTGCTAAATCATCCAGATGCTACAACTCAACTCCCAATGGGAAAAAGATTCTTGAAATAATAAAAAAAATTCGCACGCCATCAAGCAAAACATGAGGAAAAGATTTAATTGATTTGGGTGAAGCAATGATGATCTATATAAAGAAGTTGATGAAAAAATATAAACCCCCATGTTTATGTGGGTCCTCAGTGCCCGATTGATATGAAAAACCTGGATTAACAAAACAACCCGTTTTGTGTTTGTTCTATCTAACGACTTCTTTGTTACAAACGTTGTTGTGATCTCATGGAGAATTAGATCGCCGTTTTGACGTTGTATGATGAAAAGTTTTTACCAACAATGCTTCTTTGATAGTTGTCATGCGGATTGTTTGACAGCACAACGGCTGCGAGATATTCCTTTGCTTTCTTAATGATTTTTCCTGGCTCGGAAATACTGTACATTTTCAGACCTTAAACATTAAACTCTTAATACCCTTTCAGATAAAAAAAATTCATCACCTCTTTCCTAAAAACTTCTTTTTAGTAATTGAATGTAAGGCGAATCTTTAGGGTAATCGGACGTGTCATACCATCAGCATGCACCTTTAGCACTTCGATTTCCAAGTTGTGTGTATAGATGTCTTCAGTAGGGATATCTATAACAAAAACTATCTGTATCTGTGTGTAAAGTTCTCTGGATCAGGATACAGTGGCCTTAAAGTAGTAATAAAGAAATTTAACATCAAAGCTTTGATACTTCTAAACAGTAACCAATAAAAACAGGTTTGTCTAATTTGACTTCTTTATTTCATCATTTGCCAAGCTGATCATGATCTTCTAAAGTCCTGATATTGGTTTTGAAGTCAGCTTAATAAATGCTTCGTTCTCTGTGGTGACTAAAATTGACATCTTCTGCGCTTGTGCGGATTCTCATAGTCTTTCCAAAAACAGCTGTTGGTTTCATCAGTTGAAAAAAGTCTTTTTTGAAGCATCTGCGGATTTAGTTCTGAGATCAGAGTTTTCATGATGTATGGATTCATGAACTGTCTTGATCAAAAGCAATTATGCGATGAACTGCTGTCACTTCAACCCACGTCTTAAATAAAAATTGTAGAAGACTGTAATGACAGAATAATTTTTTTTTGCTCGAAGATTAGGCCACAAGTTTAGGCGGCTCTCTTGGATCCCATCTTTAGACTTTCTGTGGCTACATGGATAGACATTCTGCAGTCATGGCAGTTCCTGAGGATATTCTAAATCAACTTCTAGAATGTATCACGCTGTTGATCAGGCGTTTAAACTGCCCAAACCACTTTAAATGCATTTTGAATATTATTCGGGCTCGCGCCCTGGTGTACTTTTAAGTTGGCGTAATGGAAGTGATTGCGCCATTGGCCCATCCAAACAGATTGTTTGCATGCTAAATACATAAGTAGATAGACCTTTTACTTGGATTCATTGTGTCCAAGTATATGTTTGTTTGCTTTACAGTAATGATGCGACGCCTTACTAATTCCTCCACGCAATCCGTTGTTCAAGCACTCTGAATCATTGGTAAATCTGCAATAAATCAAATTTGTACTCCAGTAAACTTTAGGAAAGCGTCCCAGCTCATCCCAGGCGCAGAAATGGTAATGCGCAGGAACCAGGCTATAATGTTTCATGCAGGTCTTCCTGTAATTTTCATAAATAACCGCAACAAACATAAATCAGCCATCAAGGTATGAGGTCATGATTAGTCTCCATCGTTTTACAATCTAAACTTTTGCCACCGCATCTTGAGCATGTGTAACGGGGATCAATGATGTCCTTTTCCTCTAAGATAGAAAAGAAACGCGCCTTTAGGAGGAGTGTCTCTTCGTCAAACCTTTCCCAACTCGTTCTGTACTCATAGGGGTAAACACCTTTTTCTAAACAAGCGTGGGGTCAAAATATTCTTCCGTTATTGGGGCAGGGACTTTAAGTACAAAGCAGTGACTCTAATGAACATCCTGTCGCTGCATAGAGTCATACAAAGACATGTTATTAAACGTGAAACCCCCCCCCCCACATGTATATTCTGATGACTGAGCGAAGCATGACACCCTAAAAGGCATCGTTCTACTGCTTATCATTATCAGGTGAGAGTCGTAACCTCGCAAGTATGAAAGGAAGATGACGGAAGCTTCATGTCTAAGGATCAAACTTTAGATGAAGATTGCATTAGTTATGCGCCGCCTCTCTGAACTTTCGCTACTGTGAATAGGTCTCTTACTGTCGGCTTCTCTGCGTCTGATGAGAGCTAAACGCAAATCCAACAATGTGTGGCTTGAGTCATATGTTGTTGGTTTTCAGGTGAGCATCATGATATTAGATAAATTTCTGATTATTAGAACAATCATTACGCACTTGCTGCATGCGCTTGTAATAATCTTCTCGCCGCCATATGGTCCCTGTTATAAATTCTGGTGTCTGAATGAGCGCCATCCGTGACCTAACAATATTGAAGCAAATGAAAAACAACTGATGATTACTCTTAAGACTGTTTTTCGAAGTTTTTGTGGCGCTGGCCCTGCATAAGGAACAATGAGTGATTTCGAAGTCGGTAAACACGTATGGACTTGTTTGCAGCCGTTTCCAGTTCTTTAAACTAACTTTTACTGCCTTCTGGGGGCGAATTAGTTCCGTATTACAGTCAATGGGCCGATACAATGTTTCTTATGTTCGCTTGCGGCTTGAGCGGATGGAATTCTTTGTTAAACATTTCCTTCAGAATTCTTGTTTATGCCCATGCTTTGAAGCATGCTGCATTAGTTTACTCATTTGTTCGAATCAATGTGTAATGCGGTAGCCCCGCTGGCGAAGCATCAGTAGTAAGTCAACATTGATCTTTTGTTGAGGTTCGCAATCGGTTGGTGTTCTTGGACACTTTAAACGGCTGTAGATTTGTTTCCTCTCCCATGTGTCATAATTGCCAGTTATTGGTTTCGTTTTCTCTTCAAACTGCTTCTATTTGGTCTACACTAACAGGAAAGGACACCCCACTAAAGTTAAGATCTTGATGTACGGGTGATAGTTGATACTCTCTCTGCGTTTTTAGGTAAACGTGATGCAGCTTGCGAGAACACACCACATAAACATTTGTTGTCTGTTTTCCTTATGTTTTAGAAACTTGCTCTTTTCGCTACCATGCTTGGAGGTAGCGGAATGTAAGCCTTGCCAACAATCGGCGCATACATAGACTGTTTTAATCTGATCTCTAAGATTCACCCTCTGACAACCAGAGCCTCTCATTTTTGGCTTCTTCAGCCGGCAGCGTCAAACTGTGTAAGCAGTTCGTCTTGCCAACCGGGTGTTAGTCATTATATGGAAAGAATAGTCTGTTGTTTAGTTGAGACCCAGACTTCTAGATTTTCTTCTTTTATTTGTTATATAGTCGATTTAACAGCTGCATTACTTTAACTGGCGGGTGATTGTTAGTTTACTGGAACTGAGAAATTGCCATGAAACAACGCTTGCCTGTACGTTTGTTGGATCAATGACCTACTAAATCAATATCATTCGTGCTCTTGATTAAACGCTCTCTCTCAAGCATTCCTTCAAACAATTCGTTTGGTCCTTTCATCTATCTTAGCCATGTGGAGGTTGCTTCTTCTAACTCAAAAATATTTATTTAAATTAAAAAAAATAATTAATCAGAATCAATTTCATCGGTATTTTTGTTTGGACTCATAAACTAAAGTATAACACCCTTCGGTGTTTGTTACTGTGAGCGGTTAGAACAGTGTTTAATGTCTCGTTTACTTTTTTTATGCATTCCTTTTTTATCTGCTCGGCGTCTGGCTGTTGAGAAGAAAGTTGTCCTCGCCTTTTTTGAAGATCAAATTTGTCCTTTGTAGTCATCAAAATCGGCTGTAGTAAACGGATTTAAAATTCGTCATCCGTGATGTTTGAGTCAACTAGCGCTTTATTTATTGTCAGTTTGAACGAAACTAAGTTTAGCTGTTATTAGATGAACCATAGGCTGTGTGCTTTTGGAGTTTCGTTTTTAATTTTTTGCTAGCAGCACTTACAGCTAATGAACAAGGGCCGAGAGCTAAAGACAAACCTACTAGAGGTTTAATGCTGGGTGGCGCCTATGCCGTTCGCTAAAAAGCCCAACACTGTCCTGGCTGATACGGGTGCTTATAGTCGAAGTTCCAGTATTAAACATATGTAACAGCATTATAGGCAGCAGAATACCTTTCGTTAGGTTTTGCTGTATTTTGAAAGGTCTTGCTCAGTTTTAGTTGCATTTGCGTAATGTTTGTTAATCTATAAATTTTTATGTTAGGGGGTTCTACTATCTCTTCTTTCGGCGGCGCTGTAGGACATTTGGATATACCTGAACAGGAATGCTTTTTTTTAAATAAAAATTATTTAGTATAGTACACTTTCTAATCTGTTAGCTTCAAATTTAGCTGCGCATATATAATAAAAACAAATGTACATTAAGCGGTTTATCGGCTTCTCTTCTTTATCAATTTGAATGTTGTTACGTCTTTACCTTTCGCCCGCTTCCATGCAATGATTATCCTCTGTTGACCTTAGGTCAATCCATAAACCGTATTTTGTTGTTAAATAATCATCAAGCCTAACATGTGAAGATGTAAATCTTTTAGACAACTAGGTCTGCTGTTAGACTTCTACCCCTCCCACCAAACAATATTCTATTTTCGTAAAATGACTGATAGGGTCTAAGCCCGCTAGCGTAGATTTGCGTTATGGACTACCGTCCAATTGTACATTGCGCTTTCGTTATTTTAGGATAACAAATTTTCCCTTCCTCTTTTGAAATGGTTCTTCATCTTCGCCACAGCAATAAAATGCCTTTAAGTAGGTATGTGATGCAAACACTAAACTAAATTCCATATAGTGTTCTGCCTGCTTTTGGGTATGTTGAATGATGACGCACGTTTTCGTAATATATTACTAATTGTGATCTTATCGAGGGTGTTTTTTCAATCCGCTTTGACTAAATTAGAGTAGTTGCTAACACGTCAAACTCTAACGAGATGTCAGAAATGCTCGTACTTTGCTTCGGTGTCTTGTTGAACTGATAACACGTTTGTATTCATTAAAAGTTAGTTCGTTTATGACATCTGTTTTTAATGCTCCTTGAAATTTGGCCGCATGCGCTATTTTAACAACTCAAAATTAAGGGTAGGGAAAAGCGATTTCCATCGCAAAATTTACGTGCATACTTTTTACCGTCTTTAATATCTCGGCGCTATCTAGTTTTTGTGCTTCTTCATTTGATTCCTCTGAAACGGCAAAGATCAGCCCTATCATTCCCGGTTAGCATAGATAGAATAGGTTAAAAATATGTTCTGCATGGGTAAAGAAAATGTTTCTTGCCTCAAGTTTTTATAGAATTTTCTTAACGATTGCCCGCCCAGATTCTGGACAAACTGTCCTGTATGGGTTGTTGTTGAAGCGAGTTCTATTTTGAAAGTAAGAGCGCAGAGCTGGCACAATCAATTCATATGCCTAGGTCTGGAAATTTGACAGTAGAATTTGATCTGCATCAATAGTAGATGGCTTATTTGGAACAATAATATCCGTTTTTTCCCTTCCACGCCATGGGGCTCTTTAGACTTTCTATGCGGGTTAAGAATCGAGCATATGATTGTGGCCATTTTTTTTATAAAACAAAATAAAAAGTTAATATTAAAAAAAACATGGCGGCATTGAAGAGTGAAGATTATGATGTTTTTGATCTGGAGACGACATGAGGAAAATGACCCCTTTGACACAGCATCGCTCAGCGCTCTCATTGCGGCGTGAATTTTACAGAAAGTAAGGCAAAATCATTGTACCAAAGTTTAGGCCTAGAAACCTCCCGAATTTATAGACATAATGATTTTGAAGTAAAAGATGACCATTTGTTTGTGACCAACGATCGAGGAGCGAACTTGTTCAGTTACAACTAAAAATGACCCTTCAAAGTTTTTAGACGTGCGGTCAATTAGAAATAGACTCCCTGCGAGCGTTCAACAATCGCCTTGGCCTTGTTAGGCCAAAATTAAGGCGGAGGCAGTTTATAAACTCAAAAACACACTTGCAAGAACTCCGACGATACAAATGCAAAAAACATGGAACTTAAGAATTAAATCAATCAGCAGGTAGTAAGTAATAAATGTAATAGAAGCAGATCCCGTTTTACAAGAAGAAACAGCGTTAAAGACTATACCGGACTCGCCGTACCCATGCGAGAACGAACGCCCTTGATCATGCTTTAAGAACCATCAAAGGCGAAATAACAAACAATTTTCGCAACCAAGGTGAACTAGATGCGAGTAAAAAAAGAGAAAAAAGAAAACTCGCTTGAGACTGACGACCGCCATCGTAGGGCGGATATTTTAAAGAAAGAATAACCAAAAGACTAAAAGATCTTGAACAAGAAAGATCAGCAAGAGTAGCAGTGCTAACTACTTAACCGAGCACCATTACGAACTCAAGTGAATAGATAAGAGAAACTATCCGGGGAAATTTGTATAATGGAGACACCAAACGCTAGCAGAACGAATAAGACATTGTTTTTTTTTTTTTAGTGATGCAGGGAGTCACATTGGCTAAGCGTTTAACAGCCTTAGGATTGCAATAAGTCAATGGTGATGGCTATTACAGGCGGGCGGGTGGTCAAAGTTCATTACTCCGCGCCATCGCCTACATTCCGCCCTGATAAATCATAGGTGTTAAAAACACAGCTTGATCATCTTGCAAGTTTATTAAAGAAATTAGTGGTTAAGCCCAGTGGACGCTTTACCAGGAATATTGGGGGAGTATTGTCAGCTGCTTTTGTCTATGCAAGAAAAGTAGTTGGCTTATGGCCGAGCACTTATGGACATTAGTTTCTCGTAATAGTTGGTTTACTATTAGTAAGGATAAAGACCAGTAAATCCTATGCCAGGTTAATCCAAGAACACGCGCACAGTCTTTTTTATTCTGGTCATCGCGAACGAGTCGCGAGCTTTGCTGAGTATTCAATGACTTTGGGGGTTAGGACTTGGGAATTAGATGACTTAAATCTTGGCGTTCTTTTATTGTTCTGTATTTACTGGTCAGAATTTATGTCGTTTGTCCCAACCTTCTGTTCATGGCCTGCTATAAGAATTTCATTATTATAGTTTATTTTGTCCCTATCTGGAGTTCTGAGGTCAAGAAGGCTAGCTATGTATATACCAGTGCCCACACCCCCACGTCTAATTTGCTCTTGCGTATTGTAAACTGTTGGTACCTTTGAATCCTTGAAGGCTAATTCAAACTGTAGAATTAATGGCGTCCTTAAATTTGCTAAGTATTGTTTTTGTGCGTCAAAGCAGTAGAAAGATCAGTTTGCTTGATCTCGCCTGTGCTATGCGAACCTAAGCAAACACCAAACGTAAGTACGAATAGAGTCGTTTATTCGTTCTATTCCGCCCTAGTTAGGCCCTTAGAAGTGTCTAAGATTAAATGTTGTCCATGCTGTGTTATGCTCTTGCTGTCGGGGACCCGGGACTCAACAATTGTGCCAAAAAAGAAGATTTGAAGGGGTGCCAGTCATAGTTATACTTTCTGTGAGTTTTTGCCCGAAATAAAGTCGCCCTAGGCCATGATTAAGTCCAACTTTTGTCTAAAGTCTTGTCTTAACATTAATATTGACATTCGTTACAGATCCTTTCAAAAGCCTTCATGTTATTCGGTTGCCTGAAATGGATTAAAGATTTGTATTTGGGATGGCGCTTGCAGTTCGTCAAAATACGTTGAAGGTGTAATAAAAATGAAAATCTATACACTGACCCTCACCAAAGGATCATGGTGATTTAAATGATCAGGCATACGCACTCCACACCAGTTGATGCGCAAAACACAGCCAAAGTTTAACTGTGTCTCTGAATAAACTGCACGGATGACTAAACCACTCTTTCTTGATGTGCGTTCGTTTTTCAATAGGGGGGTTAGCTTAGATCTTCAATGGAGTATCACCTTTTTATGAAAAGAGGCAGCCAGGGTGTCTGGGACACAAAATGTCAAGAGTATCAGTTGCTATATTTTTAAAGTTGTAGTGCGGCCCAACAGAATATTTTTGAACCAGTATTTTGGAATGCAAGCATTTATATTTCGTTTAAAATAATGTTTGTAACAATAACAACCCAAGACCGTCTTCGTTTTTAGAATCATGTATTGATAAACGAATGCGAGGCCAAAATGTTGCACTTCATGAAATATTTGCACAACGTCGTATGGTTCAATATAAGTGAATCAAAGAAGAATAATAAGATTAAAAAAATGACAAAAACAGGGGCCATAGTTAGCAGTTAACAATACATGATGGTTATTACGGGTTTGTGCTCACTAAAGAAGCAATGAGTAACTTCGACATTACTCTCAATACTTTAACAATGCGGGTGGGGGGGGGGGGTGAATCTAAAAAACAATGTTAACATTCATAGCCTGAAGAACAAGTAGGTTACTATTTTGAAAAGAGCTAGCTAAATATGATTAGGCTTTACAGTAACATTTCTTAGATTTAGAGTTACACCACACAAAAAATTCTTATGAGGGGGAAAGTCCGCCCGATCTTGCATTAAACTCAATACTCTATGATATTGGTTGAGCTGAGCCAATGATGAAAACTTTTATGACGGAAGGCCTCAACTGTTTTAAGAGCTCTTCCATCTGGAAAAAGCTGCATATTGCGATTATGAAATTATACAATTCCCTACGATTTACAGTTTTAGGAATTAGTTTGTGGGAGGGTTGGATTCATTTTAATATAAAAATCAAGACAATGCGGGGAGGAAAGTTGTAAAATGTGATAACCTGAACATTGTTTTGGATAATAAAATAATCGTTACTAAAAAATAAGTGCGTGGCCAGAAGAATCGGGAGTTACAGTAGTGCCTGTCAGGTGTATAACCTTAGGTAATTAAAAGACTTGCGACGTTACAGACTTTGAACAAAATGGTGAGATAGGGCGCTTTGTAAGGTTTTGAGTTACACTTAAAGTGGTGATTAATATAAACGCAAAAGAGGTTGGCGACAGCAAAAAGTTTCCTAAATTTAACAGCTGGCAACTAAAAGAAATAATGTTGGCCAGTTAAATTTAAAAAATATTCGAAAACCCCTGACCAAATGGCACTTAAAACCATATTTAGAAGGGACAAAAAAATTTTGAATTCAAAACCCCTTTTACTATTTTTCCCGTAAAAAAAGTTTAGAAAAGCATTAACTCGGCCCCCTTTACATGTAAGTCTTTTTCCCGGACGACAATAGTGGGGGAAAAAAAATTGAAATAACGCGTATGGGAAAAAAAAAAAAAGTAATCCCACAAAAAAGAAACAGTTGTAAAAAAGCTTCTACAAAATTCAGTTCTTTCCAAACAGAAAATTAGGAGACCGTTCACGAATTTTAAATTTCGTCTTTAAAAATTTGGAGAGGGATGGGGTTGTGGGCGTTAGTGATGACCTTATAAAAGGAATTAATATTAGCTGGCAAAACTTAGACGTTAAACGCCTTAACGTTACCATCGTCGTTCTTCACAATGGCGAGGATATTAAGATCATAACAACAAGCAACAAAATCAATGTTGACTTAAATAGAAACAATCTTACAGAACTAAATTGGATTAATCTTACACATTTAGGCCTCATAGGGTTTTATTATACTGAACAAGTTTTGACGGAGAGTATGATAAAAATAATAACTGGATTAGATTAAACTCTGTTATAAAACTATGGAGCAGTTAAACTTTATGGCAAAAACTCCTCATTGCTCATTGATTTGCGGGCAGACTGGTTGTGGAAAAACAATATTTATCCTCGACCTGTTACAAACAGTTTATCGTTATAATTTTAATCATATTGTGGTTTTCTGTCCAACACTTAAATGGAACAAAGCATATCATAATAGAAGGTTTATATGGGCAGATGATGACATATATTTAGTTGATCCTAGCAATAAACTGAGTGAGTGTTTAGAACAGTTTTATAGACTGTTTGAAGGAACGCAGACACTATTTATTATAGATGACTGTTCGGCAGAAAGAGACATAGTTAAAAAGAGAAACACTTTGTCAAAACTAGCTTTCAGCGGAAGACATGCTGGGATAAGTGTGTGGATTTTATGCCAGAAATATAACTCGGTTTTAAAAGACTTTAGAGAACAGTTAAAGACTGTAGTTTTATTTCACATGAAAGACAGAGACTCATTTGAAGAATGTTTGCGCGAAAATGATGTTATTGAAAATGACCAGGAAAAACATAGGATTAAACAAAAACTGAAATCTGAAAAGTTTAGTAAATTAGTATTGAAAACGGATAACCCTACACAGTATGTTTGTTTGTAAATAATCGTTATTTTTTGGTTATTGAAGTCTTACTTGTCAGAGAACGTATAAATGCCAATCCTGGGTCACTTTCGCCCGAAAACTGGTTTGAGGGCGAAAGTGAGTCAGGATTGGCATTTATACGTTCTCTAAGGGATACATTACACAAGCAATTTTTTTTCCACTTGTGTTTTGTTTTTTTTAAATCTTCTCAGCCAGGTAAGTTTTAGAGCATTGATATGCTTTCTAATATCGGTATGCCTAAACCTCCCTCCTTTAATGTTTTTTATTGCAATTTTTCTACTTATTTTATCCCGTTTACCATTCCAAATAAACCTAAACACATTCTCTGGCAATCATTTATGAAGTCATCTGGTGGATTTGGAAGTAAAATCCATAGATAAAATCAATTTAGATAAAATCAACGATTTTAACACAGCAACTCGTCCAAGAGGAGTAATATTTCTTTCATCCATATTTTAAACAAGGCTGTTATTTCTGATAATTTTTCAGCATAATTTATCTTTTCACAGTGTTTTACGTCATTTGTGAACCATATTCCCAACATTTTAATTTTATTAGGGTTCCATTGTTTTATTTAAATGTTGCTATATTTTATTTTTGAGCCTTTCTTACAACCTAGCCATATTGCTTGTGTTTTTCTGCATTTAGGAAAAGTCCTGAAAACTTTCCAAATCTCTCTATTAATTGGGGACAGATCTTTCAAAAGATATTCGATCTCCGTTATTCATTAATTTGGGTGTATCATCGGCAAATTGTGATATTTAAGTTCTTTGTTGTTTATTTTAACACCTTTTATCTTTATCTTCTCTTATCATGATTGCTAAGATTTCTACAATAGTATGAATAGATAAGGCGAAAGTGGATCTCCCTGTCTACAACCTCTTTCAATGTGAAACCAATCCGAAGTTTGACCGTTAACTATAACAGTTGATTTTATGTTTTTATAAAATGTTTGTATCCAACTACATATACTATTTTCAAAACCATATTCTCTCAAAATTTTAAACAAAATTCCCAGTCCAGAGAATCAAAAGCTTTTTCAAAATCTAAACAGAGTAAAAGTCCGGGTAATTGTCTCACTTCCAGATAGTTTATTAGGTCATAAATAAGCCGTATGTTATCCCCCAAGATATCTATTTGCAATGAAACCTGTCTGATCTTCACTTATTAGGCTCGGAAGAACCTTTTTTTTTTCTATTTGCGATGCATGCGGACCCAATTTTATACAGAACATTTAAAATTGAAATAGGTCTCCAGTTTTTTATATTCTCTCTCGATTTGTCCGGTTTAGGTATGCAGGTGATTATTCCTTCTTTTTGAGTGGTTGACAGTTCCCCATCCTTCACTGACTGGGTTTAGAGCACGAACTACAAAAGGACCAAGTTTTTTCCAGAAAAATTTATAAAATTCAGCTCCAAAACCGTCTGAACCAGGACTTTTACCATTTTTCATGTTTTTCAAAGCAAAGCCAGCTTCTTCTAAACTTATTTCTCCATTTAAGGAATCTTGTTCTTCTCTAGATAGTTTTGGACACTCTTGAATTAAGTCTTTTACGACACATGTATCTAGGTTTCTTTGGAATACAGTCGTTTATAAAATAAATGAACTTCTTTCTTTTTTTACTTGGCTCATCTATAAGTGTTCCATTGCTGTCCACCAATTTTGTCATACTTTTATTAACATAGTGCCTCTTTTCTAAATTACAAAAGTAGTTTGATATTTTTTCCCCTTCAGCAATCCATTTAGCTCTTGATCTTAATATAACTCCCTGTATTTTCTTCTCTCTGAGTGTAACTAGTTGTTGTTGTTTTTCTTTTAATAATTTAAAATCATCTTCTGTTTTATTTTCTTTTCTAATACAGCGATTTCTTTTAATAAATCATAGAGAACGTATAAATACCAATCCTGACTCACTTTTGCCCTCAAACTAGTTTTCGGGCAAAAGTGACCCAGGATTGGTATTTATACGTTCTCTCACCCCTCACCCAGTTTCGGGCGAAAGTGACCTAGGATTGGTATTTATACGTTCTTTTTTATAAACAATTTTTAAAGTAAAATATGACACAACATTTGATCCAAACACATTGATTTTTAACAAACATTTGATCAGGTAACTTCAGTTAAGAACTTGTAGATAACTTGAGTGTGCGTGCGTGGGGGGGGGACGTGCGTGCGTGGGGTAGGTACTAACGCTTGCGGTGCTACACGGGTGATTGAGCAGAGTCTACTTACAGACCCTTTGTATACAACAAAAGATTCTGGGCCCCTCGCAGGGAAACCCCAAAACCCCTCATT
>CM031609.1:85811859-85816859 GCA_018398815.1 Conus ventricosus
CCAAAGCTTCCCCTATTGCGATTATGAAATTATACAATTCCCTAATTTAACAGTTTAAAGATTAGTTTGTGGGAGGGTCGGATCATTTTAATATAAAAATCAAGACAAAACGGGGAAAGTCGTAAAATGTGATAACCTGCACATTTTTTTGGAAAAAAAATAATACGTACTAAAAAATAATGTCGCGGGGGCCCCGAAGAACCGGGGTTACATTAGCGCCTGTGAGGTGTATAACCTTAAATTAAAAGACCTTGCAACGTTGCGGACTTTGAACAGAACGGTGAGATAGGCACTTTGTATGGGTTTGAGTACACAAAAGATGGTGATTAAAAACGCAAAGAGTTTAGCGAAAGTAAAAAGTTTCCTAAACTAGAACAGCTGCGCAATCTAGAGGCAAATAATGTTGGCCAGTATGAATATAAAATAGTTCGAAACCTGACCTCAAATGGCACTTAGAACCATTTTAGAATGGGAAAAAAAAATTTGAATTCATAAGCCCATTTACATTTTTTTAGCCGCCAAAAAGTTTCAGAAAAGCATTCAACTCTGGCCCTTTACATGTAAGTTTTATGCCAGAGGACAAGAGTCAGAAAGAGATTGAAATAAAGCCGTATGGGAATAAACAGTACCTCCTCCACAGAAGAAATCAGTTTTGAAAGATGCTTCTACAAAATTACAGTTCATTCCGCAAATGAAATTAGGAGACACGTTCACAATGATTTTTGAAATTTCTGTCTTAAAGATGTAAAGAGGGATGGGGGTTGTGGGCATTAGTGACGTCCTTCTAAAAGGAAATTCTAATTAGCGGGCAAAACTTAGACGTTGAAAAACTTAAAGTTACCGCCCGTCTTTTCTTCACAATGGCGAGGATATTAAGGTATAACAACAAGCAACAAAATCATTATTAGTCTAATTAGAAACAATCTTACAGAACTGAATTGGATTAATCTTACGCATTTGGGCCTCATAGGTTTTATTACACTGAACAAGTTTTTGACAGAGAGTATGATAAAAACAAAACTGGATTAGATTAGATTCTGTTATAAAACTATGGCTTTTTAACTTTATGACAAAAACCCCTCATTGTTCATTGATTGTGGACAGACGGTTGTGGAAAAACAATATTTTATCCCAACCTGTTACAAACATTTTATCGTTATAATTTTGATCATATTGGATTTTCTGCCCAACACTTAAATGGAACAAAGCATATCAAAATAAAAGGTTTATATGGACAGATGATGACATATTTAGTTGATCCTAGCAATAAACTGAGTGAGTGTTTAGAACAGTTTTATAGACTGTTTGAAGGAACGCAAACACTATTTAATATAAAATGACTGTTCGCAGAAAGAGACATAGTTAAAAAGAGAAACACTTTGTCGAAACTAGCTTTCAGGGGAAAAGACATGCTGGGATAAGTGTGTGGATTTTATGCCAGAAATATAACTGGGTTTAAAAGACTTTAGAGAACAGTTAAAGACTGTAGTTCTATTTCACATGAAAGACAAAGACTCATTTGAAATGTTGCGCGAAAATGATGTTATTGAAAACGACCAAGAAAACATAGGATTAAACAAAACTAAAATCTAAAAAGTTTAGTAAATTAGTATTAAAAACGAAAAACCCTGCACAGTATGTTTGTTTGTAGAAAATTTCGTTATTTTTTGGTTATTGACGTCTTACTTGCCAGAGAACAGTAATATGCGCTTGCGTGTGTGTGTCTGTCTGCCCGCCTCTCTGTCTGTCTGTCTGTCTCTCTCTCTTCTCTGTCTGTCTGCCGGTGATTCCTCTCTCTCTCTTCCGCCACAGGAAAAGGCGGCTTTCAGGCCACTTTCGCCCAAAAATCGGGGGTTTTGAGCAAGTGGGGTTGAACAGACATTTATCTGTTCTCTGATGGTATGATAAAGAATGTGCTCTAAAAAAGAGAACTGTGAAAAGGTATTTGAACCTATTTAAAAGGTCAAAAAATTTAAAAGGGAAACCCTTTGGGGATAAATACGTAGAAGAAAGGAGACAGTATAAACACCTTTTATTTTCCAAGAGACAGAATTTATAAAGAACGAATAATGAAGCAACTGTCGGCAAATTTGACCCAAAGTTATTTTGGAAAACCATCAATCAGTGAACAAAAAAAACAGTGCTATATAACGACATTTAAGGCCCAGGGGGTTTGAAACATTTCTATAATCTTTTCAACACAGCAACTCCTGATCTGGAACAAGAGGAAATCGTAATTGATGACCCGCCCGGGTGAGTCGCATGAACCCCTTTTTAACAACCCAATTTTTTAAGGGGGAAGTTGAATCTAGTATTAGAAAATTAAAACGGGCAAAGCTCTGGCATTGATAAATAGTTGGGGAGATGCTGAAAAATGCAAACGATGCTATTGTTACCTTTCTCGCAAAACTTTTTAATAAGTTTTTTGAACAGGGTACCTTTCCGGCGGAATGGTGCAAATCTATAATATTTTCCAATCCCCCAAGAAAGGGGATGTTAATGTACCTGATAATTACCGTGGTATAGCCCTAACAAGTGTCGTCAGCAAAGTGTACACCCCATTCTAAATAAGAGGCTCACTCAGTGGCAAAAACAAGAAGGAAAACTAGCAGAAGAACAGGCTGGGTTTAGAGTAGGTTATAGTACAGTTGATCATTATTTTTACTCTGTTACACATTGTCCATAAATATCTAGCAAAAAATACAAAAACTCTATGTAGCTTCTTTTTGGATTTTAGAAAAGCTTTTGACACTGTGAACAGAAACGTTTTTTTGGTCTGTTTTACGTAAAACGGGTGTTGAGGAAAATTTGGGATAAAGCTCTAAAAGGTGTCTACAACTCGGTAAGAGCTTGTGTCAGAGACAAACTTGTATTCGACTTCTTCGACTGCCCGAGAGGCGTAAAACAGGTGCATACTCAGCCCGATAATGTTTACTTTTTTTATCAATGAATTGGCCCTGGAATTAATTAGGGGGGGTAAGCACGGGATTCAGATGGTACCAGGATCTATCGAGCTATTTCTGCTGCTCTTTGCAGATGACGAAATTTCTTGTATCAGATACAGTCAAGGCCTACAAAATCAGCTAAACAATCTAAAAAAAAAAGCAGATAGATTGCGTTTTAGGTTAATTTAGATAAAACTAATGTAGTGGTTTTTCGTAAAGGGGGCCCCTTTGGGAGTAAGGGGAAAGATGGGTGTACGGAAGTGAAGCATTAAAGGTAACAAATACGTACAAACCTAGGTCTGTATTTACCACAAAATTTAAGTACGAATGCTTCTTTGCTTGAAATGAGTAAGAAAGGTAAAAGGAGTGATGAGATCCTGAGATCGCTTCGAAGATTACGTACGATTGATCCCTTTCTATTCTGGAAACTGTTTGATGCCCAAATTGAACCCATCTTAACTTATGCAGCAGAAATCTGGGGCTCAAAGATGTAACAGAAATAGAAAAGTTCATACTTTTGTATCAAGCGATTTTTGGGGCTTCCATTGCACTCTTCCCAACAAAATGGTTTATGGAGAAACAGGAAGTTATCCCTATCTGTCAGAACCGCAATAAAATGCGTTAAAATACTGGGTCCGATTGGTTAGATGCCGATGAATAGAATATGTAGACCAAACTTATGAGATGATGCTAATGCGGCTAGAAACAGATAGTTGTAACTGGGCTTCGAGAGTAAAGAATATTTTAATAGAAAATGGCTTTGGAATAGTATGGCTATGCCAAGATGTCGGGAAATTTAGAGGGGTTTATATCAGAATTCAAGGACAGGCTTTTATCATGCTAAAGCAAAAATGGCACTCAGAGATTGAAAACTAGTGATAAATACTCATGGTAATTATTCCATTTAATTTGTGTTTGAACCAGAGAAGTATTTAACTTTAATTACAAACAAAAGAATGAGAAAAGCACGCAAGGGTTTTTTATTAAGAGTACACGGCTTAGGTATTGCAAAACACTGGTGTATGGATAGGGAAGTCACAAAACTGTGTATTGTGGGGGCAGAATGTTGAAGATGAAGTACACTTTATTTTCCAGTGGGCAACATTCTCAGACTTCGTCGTAAATACACCTTCTTTAATATGATTCATAACCAGCCCTCAATAAATGGTATAAGGGGTCTTTTTAAAAAATGATAATTCAACCATTGTTGCCTTTGCTAAATATATATTGGAAGCTATAAAATAAGAATAAGAAACTAAACCTAATAATTAAATAACTAAGTCTATAGTCATTGGATGGTCCGAATTTGTAGGCCAAGTGTGCGTGCGTTGGAGGGTGTTGGGGGCGTGGGGGAAGGGGGGGGCGGGTGGGAGGGGGAGGGGGGCGTGCGGAGATGGAGAGGGGGGGGGGGGGGGGGGGGTGAGGGGGCGGCGCGAGGAGTGAGAGAACAGTTATATTATGAAGGGGGGGAGGGATGGGCAAGGGGGGGGGGGGGGGGTGGACAAGCTAGGGGAGCGGTGTTTGTGCGACGTGTGAGTGAGCGTTTGCTCTTTTTGGTTCTCTTGTATACGTGGCGTGTTGTCAGTTAGGACTGAGGGGAGGGTAAGAGGGTGAGGGGCAAATGAAGGAGATGGTGGGTCAGGATAGGAAAAGGCAAGTGTGGAGGGGTAGGGTGGGGGGGGGGGGGGGGGGGGGGGGGGGGGGGGCGGGGGGGGGTGGGGGGGTGGGGGGTAGGGAAGGGGAAAAGTAATTTATGGTGTGTTTAATTTATGTCATTTTATGAACGTGTATAGATGCCGGCACATAACGCAAAAAAACTTGTAATATTTGTTTGACTGTATGTTTTCTATCATGAGATTATTGTATGATTATGGGAATGATGCGATTTCTAAAAAAAACTATGGTGGAACCCCCTGCCTTTAGGCAACTCGCTGAAGGCAATAAACACAAGCGTCAAGCTCTCCTCTGGATGCCCCCTCTCTCTCTCGTGTTTTGTCCCCCCCCCCCTCCTCTCTCTCTCGTTATTGTCCCTTTCTCTCTCTCTCTCTGCAATCC
>CM031609.1:85819359-85821859 GCA_018398815.1 Conus ventricosus
GTCTTTTGTTCATATAGTGCATGGGACTTCTTCTCATTTCAATATCTTTCATCATTGCCCCCCCCCCCCCCCCCCCTCCTCTTCATTTGTCTATAGCATATCCATAACTTCAACGTCATAACATATCAGGCGGATCTTCTATGGACAGGTGATTGAACGAGTGTTTACGTCTGTTTAGCTTTGTTGTTGATACTAATGTTGTTGTTGTTGTTGTCGTTGTTGTGTGTGTTGATCTCCTCCTCCTCCTCCTCTCTTCTTCTCTCTTCTTCTTCTTCTTCTTCTTCTTCTTCTTCTTCTTCTTCTTCTTGCTGTCATTGTTGTTGTTATTGTTGCCCCAATATCTGAGTTATTAGTTGCGAATAGTCACGGGGAGTTGGGTTCTTTGTTGTTGTACTGTTTCTTTGCGGTGGGTGTTCATGTCTGTCGTGTCTTTTTCCCTGTCTTGGTGATTCTGATTGTTCATGTCTGTCCTGTCTTTTTCCCTGTCTTGGTGATTCTGATTGTTTATGTCTGTACGTTGGTGATTCTGATTGTTCATGTCTGTCCTGTCTTTTTCCCTGTCTTGGTGATTCTGATTGTTTATGTCTGTACGTTGGTGATTCTGATTGTTCATGTCTGTCCTGTCTTTTTCCCTGTCTTGGTGATTCTGATTGTTCATGTCTGTCGTGTCTTTTCCCTGTCTTGGTGATTCTGATTGTTCATGTCTGTACGTTGGTGATTCTGATTGTTCATGTCTGTCGTGTCTTTTTCCCTGTCTTGGTGATTCTGATTGTTCATGTCTGTACGTTGGTGATTCTGATTGTTCATGTCTGTCGCGTCTTTTTCCTGTCTTGGTGATTCTGATTGTTCATGTCTGTACGTGTCTTTTTCCCTGTCTTGGTGATTCTGATTGTTCATGTCTGTCGTGTCTTTTTCCTGTCTTGGTGATTCTGATTGTTCATGTCTGTCGTGTCTTTTTCCTGTCTTGGTGATTCTGATTGTTCATGTCTGTCGTGTCTTTTTCCCTGTCTTGGTGATTCTGATTGTTCATGTCTGTCGTTGGTGATTCTGATTGTTCATGTCTGTGTGTCTTTTTCCTGTCTTGGTGATTCTGATTTTCATGCTTCGTGCTTTTCCCTGTCTTGGTGATTCTGATTGTTCATGTCTGTACGTGGATTCTGATTGTTCATGCGCTGTCTTTCTCGTCTTGGTGATTCTGATTGTTCATGTCTGTCGTGTCTTTTCCCTGTCTTGTGATTTTGATGTCATGTCTGTCGTGTCTTTTCTGTCTTGGTATTCTGATTGTGTCTGTACGTGTCTTTTTCCCTGTCTTGGTGATTCTGATTGTTCATGTCTGTCGTGTCTTTTCCCTGTCTTGGTGATTCTGATTGTTCATGTCTGTACGTTGGTGATTCTGATTGTTCATGTCTGTCGTGTCTTTTTCCCTGTCTTGGTGATTCTGATTGTTCATGTCTGTCGTGTCTTTTTCCCTGTCTTGGTGATTCTGATTGTTCATGTCTGTACGTTGGTGATTCTGATTGTTCATGTCTGTCGTGTCTTTTCCCTGTCTTGGTGATTCTGATTGTTCATTTTGACTGTACACAGAAGTGTGGAGGTTTCGTTGGTCCAGCGTGCATTGCCTATGGGTGAGCTGCATGCTCTCACTGATCGGTCTAACAATGCTGTCAAACACATTCATCTGAAAAACCCTTGATTTGTCTGGCAGAATAATCCTGACAATAAAAGGGTTTTCAGAAGTAACGATTTTATCATTTGTGTTGTCCGGCTTAATGTTCATTAATCACACTCATAGAGGTTAGCAATTCTAGGAATTTTACTGTAGGTCCACTAATATGGCGTGAATTTTCTTTTAATACTTTATGTATCGGGTTTGTTTGTTTGTTTGTTTGTTTTTTACTTTGACTAAACTTTCGTAACAACATTAGTGTTTTCACATATCAAGTGTAACTATTCTTTGTACGTCATTGCCAGTGTGATATTGCAAGAGTTTCAGTTATCTGATGCAACAACCTCACAAGATTCACTATCTGAAGTAATGACTTTATGACGTTGTACTTCTCTGGCATCACAATGCTAAGGACGGCTGCTGTAACAGATCTGTTCAAAGTAATGGACTTTAGATGGACTGGGATTGAGAACAACGTAATGTACAACAACAAAAAATAACCGCCAATAACGATCAGCTTTACGAGAGAGGGAGAAGGTCAACTGAGAGTTCACGCCCAGAGCTACAGTCACGCCCATTCAAAGCATCCCAAGCTTTTTCGTTTGTTTTTAATGGAGATTATTGTCCATTCTCAGAGAGAGAAAAAAAGGTTGTCTGAACATATGATGTAAAAAAAAAAAATTTCCCGAGGAAAATGACGAGGCGATGAAGATGTCAGCTGGGCGTAGAGTCCTGTAGGATCAGGGGCTGGCGGTGGAGGAGAGGAGGGCAAGTCAGGAGATGGCGGTGGAGGAGAGGAGGGCAAGTCAGGAGATGGCGTTGGAGGAGAGGAGG
>CM031609.1:85824359-85826859 GCA_018398815.1 Conus ventricosus
GTCACCGCTTAATTCACCACAGTGGCCGGTGACACCAATGACCTCCACATAGAAGTCACCGCTTAATTCACCACTGTGGCCAGTGACATCAAGGACCTCCACATACAAGTCACCGCTTAATTCACCACAGTGGCCGGTGACACCAATGACCTCCACATAGAAGTCACCGCTTAATTCACCACAGTGGCCGGTGACACCAATGACCTCCACATAGAAGTCATCGCTTAATTCACCACAGTGGCTGGTGACACCAATGACCTCCACATAGAAGTCACCGCTTAATTCACCACTGTGGCCGGTGACATCAAGGACCTCCACATAGAAGTCACCGCTTAATTCACCACTGTGGCCGATGACAACAAGGACCTCCACACAGAATTCACCGCTTAATTGGCCACTGTGGCCGGTGACATCAAGGACCTCCACATAGAAGTCATCACCAGGAACAAAAATGGAAATCAGAGTCACCCTGACAGCAGAACACACAGGGCTACAGAATCTAAAGGCTTCCCAGCTGATGGTCTTCTATGCTGACTGACGACGAAAGTATGTGCTGTACTACGCCTTCTTTGTGTAAAGTATGTACTGTTCTACGCCCTCTTTGTGTAAAGTATGTACTGTACTACGCCTTCTTTGTGTAAAAGATGTACTGTACGGCGCCTTCTTTGTGTAAAGTATGTGCTGTAGTACGCCTTCGTGTAAAGTGTGTGCTGTACTACGCCTTCTTTGTGTAAAGTGTGTGCTCTGCTACGCCTTCTTTGTGTAAAGGACGAGGCTATAGAGTTCCGTTGGTATGAGACTAACTGACAGGACTGAACTCCGCGCTTCTTTGACTGCAAGTCACGGTGTTCCTCACTCTGCAGGTTTGGGACACTTCAGGTTTGGGACACTTCAGGTTTGGGACACTTCAGGTTTGGGACACTTCAGGTTTGGGACACTTCAGGCATTCTACAGTGGATTTTGTGATGATGAAACACACTGCCAGTTACTGTGTTCCTCACTCTGCAGGTTTGGGACACTTCAGGTTTGGGACACTTCAGGTTTGGGACACTTCAGGTTTGGGACACTTCAGGTTTGGGACACTTCAGGCAGTCTACAGTGGATTTTGTGATGATGAAACGCACGCCATGTTTTGAAAACACACGCCATCTTGGATGTGAAGAATCAGAGGCGGCCACGATGGATGTGTCATGCATGTGATGGACAACAGGGCCTCCCAAATGCTCTTTGGACAGGCAGCGACTGTCTGTGTCTATGTCTGCGTGTCTGTGTGTCTGTGTATCTGTGTGTGTCTGTGTGTCTGTGCATAGGTATTTCTGTGTATCTTTACGTGTATCTGTGTGTGTGTCTACATCTGTATGTCTGTGTGTCTGTCTGCGTATCTGTGTATCTGTGTGTCTGTCTGTGTACCTACGTATCCATAGGTCTGTGTGTTTGTTCCTCTCTGTCTGTCTGTCTCTCGCTCTCTCTCTTTCTCTCTGTCTATCTGTCTGTTTGTCTCTCTCCCCCCCCCCCCCCCCCCCTCTCTCTCTCTTTCTTTCTCTCTAAGAAACAGAAGTACAGCAGGAACAAGAAAAGAAGAACAGGAAGAATATGAAGAGATGAAACAAAAACAAACAGAAACACAACAGAACAGCAAAAAACCAACAAACAAGAGTAGGGAGCAAAGTGAACAGACTAGCTGTGGCAGGAACATCTCTGCCGGCACGGCCGACACCTTACTGAAAGAAAGAAAGAAAGAAAGAGAGAAAGAAAGAAAGACAAGGAAGAATGAAAGAAAGATGGACAGACAAGGAAGAATGAAAGAAAGAAAGAAAAGGAAGAATGAAAAAACGAACCAACCAACCAACCAACAACAGAAAGAAAGAAAGAAAGAAAGAAAGAAAGAAAGAAAGAAAGAAAGATAAAAAGAAAGAAAGAAAGAAAGAAAGAAAAAAGAGAAAAAGACGATTCTTCTTTAAGAGAGATCGGAAAGGATGTGAAGAACCTTAGCTGGACAAGGTTTCTAGACCACAGATGAAGAATACTGTCAGTTCACCACTGCCTTCCCCGGACAGTAAAAAAATCAACACTGCAGGCCCCTATGACAGGGAGAGATGCTGACCTCTCCCCTCTGAGGATCAACACTGCAGGCCTCTATGAAAAGGAGAGATGCTGACCTCTCCCCTCTAAGGATCAACACTGCAGGCCCCTATGACAAGGAGAGATGCTGACCCTTCCCCTCTGGGGATCAACACTGCAGGCCCCTATGACAAGGAGAGATGCTGACCCATTCCCTCTGAGGATCAACACTGCAGGCCCCTATGACAAGGAGAGATGCTGACCCCTCCCCTCTGAGGACCAACACTGCAGGCCCCTATGACAAGGAGAGATGCTGACCCCTCCCCTCTGAGGATCAACACTGCAGGCCCCTATGACAAGGAGAGATGCTAACCCCTCCCCTCTGAGGACCAACACTGCAGGCCCCTATGACAAGGAGAGATGCTGACCTCTCCCCTCT
>CM031609.1:85836859-85844359 GCA_018398815.1 Conus ventricosus
AATCGCATTCTGACGTATCACTTTCATGTTCACGGCCTTTGGTATTGTCTGCACTCACACTCATGATGATCATCTGTTTCTTCTTCGCGGTTCTCCTCAGAGTCATCGACGAGCACTGTCACCAACTGCGTACCGGCGCCACACACTTTCATGTCAATTTGTCGTGAGTGTCCTACAGAGACTGGGGGAAGAGAGGAAGGCAGACGATGATCATTGTCAGCTGTATGTTTACCAGTATAAACAATTTCATCACCGTCAGTATCAGCACCATAGTACAAACTGGACGGAGCTGGCCAAAATGAACCAGATGGAGAGGAAAGACGCTGCCTTGCCGGCCCTAGTGTCTGTCATAAATCATCTGCGCCATCCTAACAATGTCAGCGATACTTTCGTCCATGACGTCTTGATAGTTCTGTTAATTTAATCATTATTCATTTTCCTTATACTTTAATGGTTCAATGTGACACGTCGTGTGTGTAACCCCTTGCCTTAATGGCCCCTGTAGCTGAAGGCAATAAAGCGTCAAAGCGTCTCTCTCTCTCTCTCTCTCTCTCTCTCTCTCTCTCTCTCTCTCTCTCTCTCTCTGTCTCTCTGTCTCTGTCCTGTCTGTCTGTCTGTCTGTCTGTCCTCTCTCTCTCTCTCTCTCTCTCTCTCCTCTCTCTCTCTCTCTTTCTCTCTGTCTCTCTCTCTCTCTCTCTCTCTCTCTCTCTCTCTTTCTCTCTCTCTCTCACACATACTCTCTCTGCGCGCATGCGCTTGCATGCGTGAGTGCGTGCATCCTTATGTGCTCGAAATGAAAAATTATCCCTCGTTACCATATTACATCTTTACAAGATATGGTCTGTTCTACTCTATGGCTGTTAAATATTAGGTTACGGAGATATTGATGTTCTTGAATAGTTGCAAGTTAAATTCATCAAATATTTGTTTAGATGAGATAAAAGTACAATGACATAATTTTTGGTGAAACTGGGGTCTACCTACTCCAGTTTTAGTGAACTCAGACATGGTAAGGTGTTGATGTGATTTATTGCAATTAAAAATTCGGCGAACATTTCTCTCAACTGTGTAACAATTTTATACGATTTTAAAAAGTATTCATTCCTCGCCGTGGATTCGTCGTATACAAGATCTTATGACTGAAACGAGTTTGATAAGTAAATGGAAACTCAAAGTGTTCAATTCAAAAGAAAAATAATTCACTCTAACACATATATATTTGGATACTCGAAGTGTTCAATATAAAAGAAATATGATTCACTCTATCAAAATACGAGGAGAAATGTATGCCTTTGAAAATAGCAGTATACTTTACACCTACTGTGGAACTTATTTTAGAACCAAAAAACTAGCTATCTAAGTCCCCTGATGTTTACGTACTGGCAGTATTTAGGCTTAGGTGGAATTGTCGTAAAATTTCATCAGGCAGACTTGGGGGAACTATAAGGGAAAATGGAGCATGCAGGGTTTGCCATATGAATGCACTAGGTAATGAATTCCATGTTATTCTTAAATTAGAAAAAAAAACTCCTATGTAGAAACAAGGTCCCCCTCCCCTCCCTTCCGAATTGCTTGCTATGAAAACGTGTTCGTTGTGAAATCTTATGGGCGCGAACAAAGTCTGTGCTGTCAAAATGAGTTAAGTATTCTTAGTTAGGAAAACGTCAAAATGCAAATGATGTCTTTCTGTGGTTGGGTGTGACTCACATTTGGACTTTTCATGTCCTAGGGGCTGCTGTGGCTCACAAAACTGTGCTGTTGTGTTTGCTTCCCTTTCTTTAAACTGAGTTACATTTATAACGTAACTGAAGAGAGTTTGTTGTCTGCTCTGTAGGCTACCATTTCACGTGCATTGTATTCCTCCGCCGCCCTCTGTAACTGAAGAGAGTTTGTCGTCTGCTCTGTAGGCTACCATTTCACGTGCATTGTATTCCTCCGCCGCCCTCTGTAACTGAAGAGAGTTTGTCGTCTGCTCTGTAGGCTACCATTTCACGTGCATTGTATTCCTCCGTCACCCTCCTCCGCCCCAAGCCTCAGGCTACCGATCCGTCTTGCGCCGCCCGTTCGTTAGTAGGCTGATTGTCTTGGTGTGCCTCCCTCATTTGGCGTGACAACAGTAATAAGACCAACCGATCGTAATCCGGGTCTTTCTTGCCTTGCTCAGCGCCATTTTCAGAGAGCGGTTTGTGTTCATTTTTTTAAAATTTTCAATTGACACAGGCAACGCAGATGACACAGGCGACGCAGGTGACGCAGGTGACGCAGGCGACGCAGATGACACAGGCGACGCAGGTGACGCAGGCGACGCAGGTGGCGCAGGCGACGCAGGTGACGCAGGCGACGCAGATGGCGCAGGCGACGCAGGCGACACAGGTGGCGCAGGTGCTACTGATGTCGGTGGATGTGCACAGTCATCGCAGTGGTCAAGCGACGACTTTCGGACTGAAGTTGGTGTGGGTAATACGTACAACCCCCCCCCCCTCACCCCCCCCCCCCCCCCCCCCCCGCCACCTCCCCACCCACGTCCACAAGTGAGACTTCAAAACACCTTTTGATTACTTTTCATTTGTTTTTCCTTCGGACGCATTCCATCTCATGGTCAGGGAAACCAACGTGTATGCAAGACAAAGGCTCATGGCTGCTGGTCTTCCTGAGGAGAAGTTTGAGCCGACCACTGTGGATGAAATCAGAGCTTTTGTTGTTGGTCTTCTCATGTTTATGAACATGGCCCCTGTTCCTCATCGTGATTTTTACTGGAAAGACTCTGCTTCTTTCTGAGTCAGGTGATGCCCTAGGGGAACGTGTCGTCAAACACTTGGCAGAACCCCATTAGTTCAAGTGGCACACCATCTATTTCAATAACTATTTCACGTCAGTCCCCCTCATTCACCATCTGGTTCAGCAGAAAACCTTGGCATGTGGGACTGTGCCAAACAACGGCCTGCCACAGGATAGGGAGCCAGCAGAATGTATCGAAAAGTCTGGGGACACACAGCGCTGATTTGTCAGATTGGTGATGGTGACGAGAAGGGCCAGCTTCAGGCTGTTGCTTGGTTTGACCGTCATAAGGTCCCCCTTCTGACTTCTGTCCATGATGGAACCGATGGAGAGCTTGTCAGAAAAGGTGCAGGGGGTGTTGAAAAAGCCAGGTATTCTAGGCCCCTGGCTGTGGCTGATTACACCAAGAACTACAACGGTGTTGACAAGAATGATCAACTGCGATCAATCAGAAATTCACGAAGTGGTGGAAGTATGTGTTCTTCTGCCTGAACACTGCTGCAGTCAATGCTTATGTCATCTACAGAAACTCAGCAGCTGCCCCACTGAAAAAGCATGTGGATTTTCAGACTGAGATCGTCTTGGGCATGGTCAGTGGTTTCAAGGATCGAAAACGGATCGGCCGTCCCGTCATTCATGATACGCCAGACAAGCACAAACACACTCCTTCCAAAATCCAGTCTGCCAGAGCCAAGAAGGACTGTGTCTGGTGCAAGAAGGAAGGCAGGAAAACCCCAGCAGGCAATGCCATCCAGTCAACACATGAGTGTGGATGTGTAAGGTGGCTTTGTGCAAGGGTCGTGGCTGCTTTTTTTCCTTTCACCCGCAGTCAGTAGGTTCCTACACACTCATTCTTAGCAGTACATCTGATACTGGCCTACTGCAAGGACTGGACTTTGTCATTTTTGTTTTGCACAGACTTTGGGGGTTGACCAAGTGATTATAAAAGTGCCACATACAAAAGTACTGAAGTTTGTGCATATAAGAAAAGTGCACAACGGAAAGAAAATATCACGTCAGTGCTCTGTGTGTGACAAAAGTGCTCCAAAGAAAGAAAATATCACGTCAGTGCTCTGTGTGTGACAAAAGTGCTCCAAAGAAAGAAAATATCACGTCAGTGCTCTGTGTGTGACAAAAGTGCTCCAAAGAAAGAAAATATCACGTCAGTGCTCTGTGTGTGACAAAAGTGCTCCAAAGAAAGAAAATATCACGTCAGTGCTCTGTGTGTGACAAAAGTGCTCCAAAGAAAGAAAATATCACGTCAGTGCTCTGTGTGTGACAAAAGTGCTCCAAAGAAAGAAAATATCACGTCAGTGCTCTGTGTGTGACAAAAGTGCTCAAAAGAAAGAAAATATCACGTCAGTGCTCTGTGTGTGACAAAAGTGCTCAAAAGAAAGAAAATATCACGTCAGTGCTCTGTGTGTGACAAAAGTGCTCAAAAGAAAGAACATTTCCCGTCCCTGTGTTCTTTGTGTGTGACCACATTTGGATTACATAATTCATTATTTCTGGAACCATATGGTGAGTACAACAAAAGTATTTGAGTGTTGTTTTGTGTTGTGATGCCTGTCTCTCTTCCTTCCTACTAACCCCTGCACATAGTTAAAATTATTACCAGTCGTAGGATTTTTTTTCTCACCAACACAAACTAACTCATGCAGATCAAAAAGCATGCACTCCAATACTTTTTCATTAAATATGGAATGATTTTGACCTGTTACTTTTTTCCTGCTATGTAAATGTTTTGTGACTTAAGATCGTCACAAAAATTTCACGTATATTCCTAGCTACCTGTGTAACTACTAACCCCTCACAACACCCATCAGTTCTTTTCAGATGGTGAACCTGACCACTTGCCACCAAAAAGGTAGGTACTATAAAGTTGATGGGTGTTGTAATGCCTGTCTATCACCTATTTCACTGACGTAGGTGTGTTTTCCAGGTAAAATCAGGTGTGTGAGTGTTGGGCCATAAACATATTTCACATTCCCCTAAGATAACATGTGCAAACCAAAGTTCAGCTGTCCATAGATTTTTGCTGAAAATTTGAAGTCTTTCTATCCATTAGTTGTGGGTATTTTTTTACAATTTTTGAAACTCAGTACCCCAATTCGGGCAGCAAATTTCAATACAAACTTAGAAGTCGAGGCGACGTCTGTCACAACGTTATACAGGAAAACAAGAGACAGATTTCGTCACGTTTAACAGCTGTTTAGCCAGCGAGACACATGTGGTTACTTCTATGGATGGAACCAAATTAAAGCCTCAACTCCAACAACATGAACGCTGTCTCATAGGTCAAACAGGGTTTTTCTAAGTATGTCAAGCTATCATATGACTTCCTATGAACCAAAAATAGTAACGTGCTGTGATTGGTACAAGGAGACGTCGGGACGTTTCTTCTCATTTTTTGAGTAAACTTCGTATAGGCGTTGGCTACGCGCGGAAGTTAACCTGGCTTTTGATTGGATGATACATGACGAAGCTGAAGTTAATCTGGCTTTTGATTGGATGATACATGACGAAGCTGAAGTTAATCTGGCTTTTGATTGGATGATGCATGACGAAGCTGGGGCGGGGCTTAGTTCGTGTGAACACGCTGCCTGGCAAATTTTTGGTGGGACAAACTTGCCGATTTTGCATTATCGTTGGTTGTACACAGAAATGTGTGTGTGTGTGCATGTGCGTGTGCGTGTGTGTGTGTACTTAGCTGAAGATTTTATCGTTAATTGTACACCTGTCGAGTTCATTCAATACGGGTCATGAAGAAGAAAGTTATTTACGTCTCTGCTGATGATCTATTAATAGACAATCAAAGAAGAGCCCCCCCCCCCCTCCCTCGTCCTCTACATTTAGCAAATTTTGAGCTCTCTCTCTCTCTCTCTCTCTCTCTCTCTCTCTCTCTCTGCGGGAAGCCGACTCATATGTCTTCCTAAAATACTGGTTCACTCAAAAACGAGTAGGTCACCACACTCACATACACTTTCTCTCGCACTTCGTCATGGGAAGCACTTTCCACAGCTGTGATCAAAGTAGGGCGTACAGTCTTTGCTGTGATGAAGAGATAGTGCTCACCTCTCGGAGTTAAAGACCTGTACCTCTTCGGCAGCGAGCGGACTAGGGTCACGAAACACACGCCTCCTTGTGTCTCCCTCTTGGCAGACGTTGGCTGAAAAACACCAAACGCTCACCGTCTGATGGTTTTGGGTTCAAGCCCTCCTGTCCATTGGGAACTAGGTGTACTTTCCGCATGAATGAATGTGTCTGTGTGCCTGTCTGTCTGTCTGTCTGTCCGCTTCTGCTATTCCTGTTTGCATGGCGTTCTGTCTGAAAGTGTGTCACTTTGCCTCCCTCTTTATGTCTGTCTTCTCCTGGCTTTGTTTTTTTTTGTTTTTTTTGTCCTCTCTCTGTCTCACTGTCTGACTCTGTTCCTGTTTGTCCTTGTCTGTATCTCCTCTTCCCCTTCCTCCTCTTCCCCCTCTTCCCCCTACCCTCACCGCCTTCCCCAATTCTCTCTCTCTCTCTCTCTCTCTCTCTCTCTCTTCTCTCTCTCTCTCTCTCTCTCTCTCTCTCCTCTATTTTTCCTCCTCTGTATGTTTGCCTGTCTGTCTGTTGGTCTGTCTGTCTATCTGTCTCTCTCTGTATGTCTCTCTGTCTGTCTGTCTCTCTCTCCCTCCCTTTCTCTGTCTCTCCCTGTCTCTCTCTCTCTGTCTTTCTGTGCCTGTGACTTATTCTGTCTGTCTGCCTGTCTGTCTGTCTCCCCCCCCCCCCCTCTCTCTCTCTCTCTCTCTCTCTTTCTCTGTCTGTGTCTCAGTCTGTATGTCTGTGTGCCTGTCTGTCTGTCTGTCTGTCTCTCTCTCTCTCTCTCTCTCTCTCTCTCTCTCTCTCTCTCTCTCTCTGTGTCTCAGTCTATCTGCCTGCCTGTCTGTCTGTCTGTCTGTCTGTCTCTCTGTGTCTCTCTGTCTCTCTCTCTCTCTCTCTCTCTCTCTCTCTCTCTCCTCTCTCTCTCTCTCTCTCTCTCTCTCCCTTCACCCCCTTTCTTTCTCTCTCCAGCCACCTCTTTCTATCTTTCCTGTTTGTTTAACCCTTTGACTGCCACACCCTTTAAAGCTCTGAGACAACAGTTTGCCAAGCCTTTTTAGTCACGAAGGGTAATAATTAAAAAAATTCTGGCTCGAAAACTATTGAACAAAAGTGTATGAAACCTATATGTTTCACTCACGAATATTCATCGCAGACATATCGGACTTTCTTATTGGTGCGAAATGGGAAACCCCAATCTGAAGATAAAGATAGGAAAATTCCTACGATGACGATGACGGATTTTTCCGTGAGTACGGCAGATTTTTGCACACGGAAGTGTCACGGATTTTTCCGTGATGGGGCGGTCTTAATGGACTCTGACCGAACAGCCCCCATCTTCCCTTCCTGCCGACAAGTGTGGCACACAGTGTGAACCGAGCGGTGCTTGGCCCTGTTATTTTCGTGCACACGTCTGTCTGGAGTTATGCCCCTTGTCCACATAGATGTCTCTGCCTGTTACTCTGCTCTGGCGCTGTCTGTCTGTCTGTCTGTCTATCTGTTTGTCTGTCTGTCTGTCTGTCTGTCTGTGCGTGCGTATATCTGTACACGGAAATCAGTCTTTGTCGTGAAACTCCCGTGGTAAACATTTCCGTTTTGTTTATTTTGGGTTTTCGGATCATTTTATCAATATCTATTTCT
>CM031609.1:85849359-85851411 GCA_018398815.1 Conus ventricosus
ATGATAGTGTGTGGCATTCTCGTTTACTTTATAAGTTGAAAAATATTGGGATTAATGGCGCAATGTATCAGTTCATAAAATCTTTCTTATCTGAGAGATCAGTTTGTACTAGGGTTGGTAAATGTTACTCTTCATTTAAAGATATTGACATTGGCATCCTCAGGGCTCATTATTGCACCTATTCTATTTACAATTCTTATTCACGATCTTCCTAAGATACTATCTAAAATATGCATGTAGTGCAATATGCCGATGATATTGCAATGTGGATGATACAAACATTAAAAAACAGACAAATAAGAGAACCATATTATATATACAAAATACTATATCAAATTGAAATTGACAAACTAAATAAATATATGAACAAAAACGGACTAGAACTATCAGGAGAAAAAACACAATTAATGTTTTTTTAACAACGGTAAAAATCCACAAGTTTTGCCTCAACTTGTGCTAGAAATATAAAACTCTTCAATATTCCAATAATGTTTAAATTTTTAGGTGTTCATTTCACTCCTAAATTAAACTGGAAATTCCATATTGAATATCTTATAAACAATGCCAGACAAAGGCTATCTTACTGAAAATAATCAGTGCACAATCTTGGGGTCAAGATACCCAAACTCTTGTGCATCTTTCTATTAGTCTGGTTCGTTCAAAATTGACTTACGGACAGGAAGTATATTTTTCAGCTTCTCAAACATTACTTAAGCGGTTACAAAGTATAGACAGTAAAGCTATTAAAGTAGCCCTTGGTGTTCCAGTCCATTCTAATACTTTTAAAACATATAAAGAAGGTAATCTCTTGTCACTTGATGATCAACGCAAACTAGCAGCAGCCAAATATGTAACCAGAAGTCTTTCTGTATCAAATTCAGTAACAAATGAAATATTTCTTGATTCCAAATCGGATTTTCCTAAAAGGGCGCAGAATATTTCTTACCTGCAGCCCATTCGAAATTATACTGATGATTTATTTAGAAAATGTGACATCAATATTGCATCATTTCAAAACCTCCAACTATGCCCACGGTTCCTCAATGGGAGCATATTTCTCCAAATTTTGATATAGATTATACTACTCAAAAAAAAGAAGACAATATTAATTTGATATCAGTAGAAGCAAAAGAACATCTTGAAAACACATATCCACATCATCTCAAAATCTACACGGATGGTTCAGTTTTAGAATCTTATACAGGGGCTGGATTTGTAATTCCCGATTTAAAAGCAAAGAAATCATTTTGTTTAGGAAAGAACTTTTCAGTTTTCACTGCTGAACTATATGCAATCCTTATGGCTTTATCTTGGATATCTGATCTTAATGTGGCAATTTACAGCATTCTAATCTGTGTTGACTCTAAATCTGTTCTTTATAGCTTACGAAATTGGGATGCAAATGTAAGGAAAGACTTAATTTTTGATATAAAATTTATGATACATTCCGTTATGGCGAAAGGAACTTTTGTAGAGTTTTGCTGGATCCCATCTCACTGTGGTATCTATGGAAATGAAATAGCTGATAAATTAAGCAAAAGAGGGTGCTCTTAGAAAAATTCCAGATAGTGGATTGAAATTGGATAAACATGAAATCATTTCTCTATTAGAAAATTGTATGAGAGTAGTGTTATAGGGTGCCTTGACACCCGGAGCGGATCCCGGCCCGGAGCGGATCTCGGGTAAGGAGCGGATCTCGGGTAAGGAGCGGATCCCGGCATGGAGCGGATCCCGGCCCGGAGCGGATCTCGGGTAAGGAGCGGATCTCGGGTAAGGAGCGGATCCCGGCATGGAGCGGATCCCGGCATGGAGCGGATCCCGGCATGGAGCGGCTCTCGGGTAAAGAGCGGCTCTCGGGTAAGGAGCGGCTCTCGGGTAAGGAGCGGCTCTCGGGTAAGGAGCGGCTCTCGGCAATGGAGTGGGTTGTGTGTGTATTGCTTGGGTGTGTGTGTGTGTGTGTGTGTAGCTAAACATCCTACTGGCGTACGTAGTGACTCGAGTATACTCTTCTCTGCACTAAGTAGAGTCGTAAGGAGCGGCTCTACGTAGCAA
>CM031609.1:85852754-85865254 GCA_018398815.1 Conus ventricosus
GCCTTATTCCTTGCGGGAACAGAGACAAATAATATGGAACAATCAACGAAGTCTCTAAATCTCCTGGAACAAACAACATTGTCTCCATACAAAGTTATCTCCAGACCATTGTCAACAGAAAAACAGTTTGATTAAGCATGCAACCTCTATGCTACTCTACATTCAGATAAGTGTACTTTCAGGCAGGTGATTAAAAATAAAAGTAAGAATTCAATTTTAAAACGTTATTGAAAGAAAACATGTCCACAAGCCTGAAAACAACCAACCAACTTTATGTACCCACTTATTTGAATATACACAAGCATCATCCTTGCATGTAAGCAAACTGTCAAATGATACATACAGACAGCATTGATAAAAATAAAAAATAATAAAACTGGTCTCATATCTAAAGAAAGCTTGAACTATAATCCTTTTAAACTTTAAAATCCAACCGCAAAAATTAACTGAACAAGAGAGCAATTTTGGATATTCCCTGTCAACAAATCATATTCACAGTCACATTCTCAGGCATGATTGATGTGCCACTTTGTGTGTCATTCTTCATCTGCTGCGTTTATCTGTTATCATTTTGATCTCTTGATATCAAATGTCTACATTTGATGCCATCCTCTCTGAATTTTTCCATCCTTACTGCTTCAGCAACCACAAATATTTTTTGTGTGGTCAGTTTCGGCAGATTTCTGTATAAAGTCAAAATGTAAAGCCATAATTATATCTACACTTTAAGATATAGTGGAACATATTTTAAAGCTTAATTTTCATTTTATGATTACTAAACAGTCATGACCCAATTCTGTTCAAACATTATTCTGGATTTTAAAACAGAAATTTATATACACACATTATCTGCAAAAATGATAAATAATGTGCCATGAAACATAAACATTGTTTATACCCCACTTCAGCACTTCCAAAGAATGAAATTGAGATCAAAATACCTGTGCATGCCTCAAACACCTACACTCAATGCATTAAACTTTGAACCTTTTAAATTACAATTTAACAAGCTTTATAGACCTTTATGAAAATCAGTAGACCTGTCACCAAAAATTCACTTGTCAATTTTCGATTTAGAAGTGATTTTCAAGGAAATATTATATACACAATGCACGGCCCAAAACCCTTCAAAAATTTAAAGAGCTCCTTCATTCTAAATCATGGCACGATTGAAAAAAAAATCTTCCCTGAATTTCAACTTCTTGAATTTGAACTGAATCGGATGAGTAATAACACAGACATTGGCCCAGACTTTACAAGCTGGATTGACAATGTCTTAAGTCAAGTTTGAAACTGTATTACAAAAGCTATCAATTAAAAAAAATTAAAAGTTTAGAATCAATTTGGAGACTATGGTTGCAAGAATATTTAATGATTCCAACAAAAATTTCAACCAAAACCGTGCAACATTTTCCTCAAAATTCAAATAATTAAGAAAGCATGTTACCAGACCTGTTTACCCTAAAACTTCTTTTGGTGTACTTGTCATTGAAAATGAGCGTATTTTCTACAAAGAGTGTGTACAACATTCCACATTTCTGTAAAAGCAGGAGGAGAGGGGATGGTCTTTCATTTTGTTTTCACCTGCCATCACACTGCAGACACTTCTTGCCAGTGGTAACCACCTGATCTTGCACTGACTACAGTAAAACAGGTTCTTTCTGATACAATTTACTTTCAAACCAAATTCATCAGCACACTTTGCCACATGCTCATGCTCTCTCGCAAGTTTTTCAACGTTACAGGGCATGTTGTCGAAAAAACAACAACCAGACACTGCAAAACCCAATTTCACACACAGAAGTCAGCATGAGTTGTTGCTCTTTTGTCAAAGCCTCAGCCGCAGTTATTGTCCACAAGTTCAATTACTGCTCAAGAGCTTTGTCTCCAGAATTTTTTTGACATCTTTCATTTGTATTTCTGGTATTGTGCCAAACATATGTACAGAATATGGCAAAATCGTATAGGTAAACAGATCTGTCTTACCCTTTGCAAAAATCTCAGAGATCTTCTTGTGAAATCTTAAATCTTGAAGAAACGCCAAGTTTAAAGACTGCATTTGAAAGAACCCCAGATACAAACCTGCCACATACATAAATGCATACACAGAGGATCCTTTAAAACATCTGAAAATGTTGAGAATTTTGCAAACACTAAAGAAAAATTCATGCCCCGCCCCATTATCTAAATGAAACCATCCAGTGTATTCGAGTAAATGCTCTCAGCTAATCAAATGGACCAAAGGCCCAAAAGAACACACTGTGTTAGTTATTTTCTACTGTTTTCAGCAAATATAAGGAACTTCATCACAAACAAGAATGTGACTGCAAGCTCACCGTATGACTGGGAAGGACATGAAAGAGAAAAAGGTTTGCTATTGCAAGAACTACTGTAACATGTTTACATTTTGACATCATTCTAAAACACCACCTTTAAGAAACTCTATTCTGCAACTTTATAACCTATTATAAATGAACAGCCCTGATGTGGCCCTCTGCGGTCGGCTGGGCTATAAGCAACATTATCTTATCTTATCTTATTATAAATGAAACAACTTTAATAAATGCAAAACATCAGATTCTTTCATCAAAACTATATACAGTCAAGATTTCACCTGTGAGGTTTTTTCTTGGTCAATCCTGCTCAGCAACATTTTGTAAGTTATCCATTCCTGACATGATAAGAAACTCCCATGATAATTACATGTATTAACTGGAACTATGACTTTAGATTGTGACTGACAGTACACAACAAAATGTCCACAGAAGAGGCTTGAAAACAGAGCAAAGCACCTAGTCCTTCACAGAATACTAATCTCTTTCTCATCCATATATTACTATACTTGCTCTTCTCTCATTTGTCTCTTTCCTCTGCTTGTCTCTTTATTTAACCTCTTCACTGCGCTGTTGACGAACGGCGTTCATCATAGAAACATCGTCTGCGATGTTTAGTTGATGAACGCTGTTCGTCATGATTCAACACTCATTCTGTTTTGTCCAGCATGGGCCTTAGCAAAATATGATAGCAGCGAAAGGGTTAATGTGCCACTTAAGTACAATGACAAAGTGTGCCCGGCAGACATCTGAGCAAGCAAGTTGGGGAGAAAAACAAGTGCAGATATGACGGTGATATCATCAGATTTCTATGTGTGTGTGTATATATGTTTGTGTGTGTGTGTGTGGAAGGGAGGTAAGCGGAAGTGCGGGAAGACAGGCAGTGGGGCTCAGACAGGAAAAAGAGTGAGCAGGGAAAATAGACACCACCACCATTCCTCATTCCCCCAAAAGAGAAAAAATTGACAACAGCTAAACAATGCACCAACTTCTTTTTGTCAATATGATAAACCAATTTCTGTCTAACTTGGCTTGAGCTTTTTTTCTTCTTTTAAAAAAATTTAAAATCAATGTCACAGCTAAGCTACTGATCAGACATTCCATCACACTTCACAGATAAGCAACATCCAAAACGTAACTAAATCCCTGATAACTTGGGAGAAAATCGAATCAAACAGCGTCTCCACACTGTGTTACAAACACATTATAACACTGTAGACCAACATACTGAAGAAAAAAAATCAGAAATCAGAAAAGGAAAATCAGAACTAATGCATTATATTGTTTGTGCTTTATGCTTTGAAATATAAAAAGCATGCATGATAGGTCAGAAACTGATGAACACGAGCTGTTTGCTCATTCCATGATAGCCCAAACTCTGTCTAGAAAATAATCATCCACCCGTTTCATGCTGCAAATCAGACATCCTATTAAAAAACAAAAACAAAAAAAAACAGTAAGTGTTCTTGATCAGTCTTCCTCACTGCAATTGAGACAGAAACTATCAGCTGAAGTGGTATCTCTACATATTTTATTTATCTGTTCAAATGAGGATGTGAAAAACTGACGGCTATTCTTTGTGGATATTTAAAATCCTGTTATCATCACCTTCACTGGTAAAAAGATCTCCAATTCATATCAAACGCTTTCTCACCTGCACACTAGGCAGCTGATACGTCAAGCACAGGGTCAACATTTCACCTAGTCTGTTGGGGTCACATAGTCAGTTTGTAACTGATACAACCGACAATGTACAAATCAATGCTTAGATCAACACACACACACACACACACGGACACGCACACACACACAATTGCAAACAAAAGCCATTGACACATTTTCAGGGTTTCATGGAGATTACCTTCCCCTCACCCCTTCTGAACCATATAACTTCTACCTACTAAAAAGAAACAGCCAATAAGAGAAAAGAACAATCATTAAATGACAGACAGGAAAAACATTAAACAACACACTTCTGTGGTCCTAAAAAATGCACACATTCTCCAGACTGGTCTGACCTCCATCCAAATCAACCACAACATAAAAAAGTACAACTGCCTTGCCCAACACACTTGATGCATCCCAGACCCTTGCACACCATATTTAGCACAACTACCATCCAACAGACTACACAGGAAGTTCCTGTCATGTCGACGGACGTGGCTTCAGAATCAGCTTTCCTGTCTGAAAAAAACAACAACAGGAATATGTGTAACTTTACTTATGATATCCAGTAATACATCGACTAGATTCAGAGAAAGCAGGATTGGCAGAACATCAATGAGAAATGAAAGTAATGATTCAATTAATCAACTATTCATAAAAAGTCCCTTTTTAATCAACGTATTCTTTATAACTTTTAAAACTGAGGATCATTTCTACTTCCTTGAGAAAGGTGAAAGAACTGAACCCTGGATGTGAATGGTTACTTCAAGGCAATCATACAATACACAACACTTGATGGAATGACCGACTTATTGGCAGCAATGCCAATGGAAGCACTGATTCTTCCTGCAATTTTGAAAGTTTTCATAGGGGCTGGAATAGCTCAGTTGGTAGAGCGCCGGACTCATGATCCTGGGGTTGCGGGTTCGAATTTTGGTACAGGGGAGTTAACATTGGTTCTGACTCCATTCCCCATACAGTCCTTCGAATGAGACTATAAACCGAGGTTCCGTGTGTGAACCCACGCACATCTTGCACACACATAAAATCCCATCACCAACTTTCGGAAGAGAAGGCCAGTTTGGCCGTTGGTATGGATGACACGTTCCACATAGCATGCACCTTCCCTGAAGATGGAGTATGGCTGCCTTAATGGCGGGATAAAAAAACGGTCATACACACAAAACTCCACTGCCTGTCTATACAGGCAGTGTCCGCAGGAGTATCAGCCTGCGTACACAGAAAGAAAGTTTTCATACATCTAACCACTGATACTGATGAACAGTTTCATTTTGAAATTGTGCTTTAGTTACACCTAGATGTGCTTCATAAGGAAAACTGCTTATCAACACACACACACACATGCACTGACACATATACACAGACCAGCATTAAACACATTCAGCATAATTTGACCAGGTGTACGGTTTTAAGACAAAACTGGATCACACAGAAACCTTGTACCATATCACAAATGAAGGAATCTTATCTGTACTTCTTCACTTGCTTTTTTCCTTTCTGCCTTCTTTTGCTTTTTTCATACTGTTTTAACATTGGTTGTTTTCACCCAAAGCTCTATACAAAAACTAAAATGTCCCGTCAAAAGTCATTTTGATAGGGATAGTTGCACAGGGCAGACGATGATGTGACAGTAAACAACCCTCAGACTGCTGGAAAATACCCAGTCTCTTGGCTGGATAACTCCCTGCGATTGGGGATTGAAAGTTTGGGGACAAGAAAGTGTTGTTGTTTTTTAAAAAGAATATTGAAATTACACATACAAAATGACAAGTATCACTCCTGAACAACAGAAATAAATAGTGGAGGAAAAGATGATGACTAATCAGAGAATGAATTATTCTCAAAGGCCAAACAATGCAAAATCCTGATAGTGTTCCCTGTGCAGTTTTTTAGCTATAGACTGAAAGGAAGCAACTCCAAACAATTCACTAGATATGTAAGAGAGCATAGCTTGGTGTCTCTTAAACATGTGGGCCATTTCATTAAAAAGAAGAAAAAAAAAAAGACCAAACAGCAAGCAAACTGGCTGCAGCTTGCAAGATATGACACAGGAAAGGAAATGATGAAAACAGCCTGGTTCTGATGGTGCTAGCTCATGATAAAAACAGTCCAGAAGCATCACTGCCACTATGAAAACAACAACAGATATCCCCACTCTCTCCGCCCCCCCCCCCCCCCTCCCCTAAGGGATACTTACATCATCACATGACATGTTATATTCTCCAAGGACAAATCTGCACCTGGAAGCAATGCTGTTTTACATTGAGGAATTTTTTTTTCTATTACAATCCATGAGAACCCAAAATTAAAATAGAAGACAAAGCAAAATGACCTGATACGGTGGTCTGATTTATTTTCATCCTGAAATCACAGCACTCACTTAATTTCTTGTTAGTTACTGCTCCAAAATACTTGCCCTAAAAATGCCATATATATGATTTTTTTTTTTTTTACATTTCCATCTTTCATGTAAAGAAAATCTTTGTTCTCAAAAGAATTGTCTTTGGTTTGGGAATACAGAAATTTGAGTACAAAATGAATTTTTACGTGATCTGGGTTAGGGCAGAATTTTTTTCCCCACTTGAGTAGGAGTCCTTTCTTCAGCTGGCCAGCCAACACAAGAAACAGAGCTAACCAGCTCTACACACTACAGAGCGACAGATTCTTGCTGCTACCTATAAAACAGACCAATCCAGAATTTACAATCTTTTTTCTAATCTAGAGTGGCTGATTGTATGCACTGGGAGATTTTCTCTTTAAAAAAAAAAAAATTAAAAAGAAGGAAAAGCTGTTCAACAATAATAGAAGTCAGAATGATATCTGAACACATACTCTATTTCATTGTGTATGACAATTTAAAAAACAAAAAAGCACAGACACACACTTTACACTATCAACTAAAAAAACATGTGAAAAATGACAAACTCATGAAGACAGGGTCTTTCATTCTAAATAGAAACTGTAATGGAAACACATACAATGTTCTCATCCACACTCTTTTTCTCTCTATGGAAGATGCAAAAACAGCATCCAACACCTTTTCTCCTCCCCCCACCCCTCCCACTCTCTCCACCTCCCTCTCCCATACAAACACACACACTCACACACAGTCATAAACACACAATAAAAGGATACATGGATGGTGCCACCACTCGCTTATGAATGCCAAAGAGGAATAAAAGCAGTAAGGTGAAACAGCTGATGGCAAACACCGGTGATACAGCAGTGACTGCATAAACGTCACCTGGAACCAAAAGAATGAATGCAGCCATAGTACCTGGATGAAATAAACCCATAACCCTTCCTGGCCAGGGCTGTTCGGCTTAACAGAGTTTTCTTCTTTTTTTTTTTAAAACAGAAACTGGACCCTCAGGCCTACATTAAACAGCTAGCTGTGCAATGGGAACATTATCTGAATGAATCGATTCAGCCATGTTAAGCTCCTAGCATACAACAATCTTTTTCCCCTCTGAGGACTTAAACCCTCTGAAGACAGAATATGCTCTTCCAATCTGACCTTATATCATCTCACTGTTCAAACCATACTATTCAAGAACAACTCTTCTCTCTTCCGACCTTGTCTCAGAATCTTTTGTTGTTGTTGTGAATTTTCATTTTTGGCTGAAACTTGACTGAGTGATCCCCACGCTTCCCAGTTCAGCCTGTAGTGAACTCAACTCTGCACGGGAGATGGTCTGTGAAGAAACAAATCAGCAAATTCATGGCTCTGATGGACATTGCACCTACTACGACTTCCTAGCTGGGAGTTTGTGATGCTGACCACTCTACCATGGCAGCTGGTGCCATTTGAGAGGGCGAGGGGGAGGGAATTGTTGGCATCCGCCAAAAATGAAAATTCACAACAAAAAATAGATTTTGAGACAAGACGGGAAGAAAAAGAAACATATATTTTGTGGTTACATGCATGTGTGTGAATGCCTGCACATGGTACATGTTCACAAACATGCATGCACGCTCAGAATCCAAATTCCTCACCTGAGAAGTTCTGGGGTCCCACAGCCAGGCCCAAGCGCCAACAGCTGTCAGTATGGAGATGACAATGAGAAGCACTGGAACATACCATCATTGTTATGGTCACTCTTCAAAAACATCTGTATATGTCTCTGTGGGTGTATGTGTGTGCATGTGCTCTGTATGTACATCCACACATGTATGTATTCGTGCACGAAGTCGTGTGCAAGTGTGAATGTGTGTGCATATTTACGTATGTGAGACAGAGTGTTTTACAAAGCATAACACCCGATCAAGATGAGGATATGAAATGTACATATGACTTAAATTTGTTGAAATAAAAAAGGAGAAAAACAGTGTTCTCAAGTCGATATGCTGAAATATGTCAAGAGAGATTGAAAAATAAACAAACAACAAAGCAAAAGCAAATTCACATCTCATAACTTATTCACAAGTTTTGTGCTGAATTCTTTTTTTTTTTTTTTTTTTAAAGCATACTGTAATTGAAAAACTGGTTTTCAAATTTTAGAAAGAGAGGGGTTAGTTACCACCAAGGACACTGACAAACAATGCACAGGTTTTCAAATGCCAAAAACAGAGAGCAAAGTAAAAAGAACTTAAAAAGTAATAAAAGCAGACCATTAAAACGATTAGCAAATACAGTGTGTGCAAATTTCTGGCCATTATTTCCAATCAAAATTCCTATTTACTTTCCAAGAATTTGTTTCAGACTGATGAGCTGATGATGCAGACACTGTTTGCTGCTGACACATCTGTACATTCAAAGATATTTCAGCCACATTTTATTTAAATCTGACTGACACTATTTACTGAATTAAAAAACAAAAGACTTATGTTCAAGATCCTTATTAAAAAAAAAAAGAGCAGAGAATGTCTCCAGATTCTAAAAAGCCATTTTCAAGGCATATTTCCTAAAATTCCTGCTGGTCATTTTCTTTTAATTTCTTGGAAATTTACTGAATAAACAGAGGTTTCAAACTCTAACTTATGGATTCAAGAAGACCGGTGACGCACAAAAATCCTATCATTACAATAATCATGATAATGCTACAACTATTTCTACTTCTACTACTTAACTAAAAGAAACTACATCTCTTTAAAAAAAAAATCATTCATCTTTTCTGGTCTTCTTCTTTTTGCTTTCTACTTCCTTTCCTTTTCTATTCATTTTTCTTTGTTTTTTAAATTTTAAATGATTTATATTTCCACGCATGGAAATAATTATTTTGATAGATCTGAAAGAATTAATGAGTGAATGAAATAACTTCATCAGACTTTCTTTACTGACCACACACAATGTTTTGCTTTTTTAATTGCTCAGTGCACTTCTCACAAAAATAACACCCAGAAACTAGAAAGAAATAAGTAGTTTATAACACATAATAATTTTAACAGCATCCGAACCTTATTCATTTCAATGCAACAACACAGTTTTATTGTAGCAACAGTGAAACTCTGCTGAGAGCTGAAACATCAGAATCAAAACAGCACAGGAGACAGCGTTGTAAGCCCTGCATGTTAATGCAATCCCTGTCCAAATCAAAGTCTGCACATACTTCATTTCAGACACTGCTTTCACTCGCTCGTAGATACATTTTCCTTCGGTATTTTGTCACTTAAAATCCACTCTTTGTTAATCTGTGAAAATAAATGATAACTCCCTCCTTTTAACTTGTACTCAAAGGCTTACTTTCAAGAACATATTAAGTCTTTGTCTGAAAAGATTTACAGAAGGCTTCCTTCTCCTAAAAATGCATCAAAAATGCTTTATGGGAGATTCATTAAGAATAACAACATATCTAATGAAGATCTGATCAAAGTATTCACAAGACGATCCTGCATCAGACAAAAAAGCAAACAGGACAAAACAAACAACTTTCAGAGCTGCCAACCTGCTCATGCGGCTTACAGTAGCATTTCACAATTTTCACAGTAGCATTTCCAATTTGACAGTAGCAACTTAATTTTGCGCGCGTTCTAAAAAGAAATCGGGCCTATAACCAGTTTTACGGACCACATTAAAGCTACAGTACTCTTAGTATATCTATAAATGTTATTATACAGAGATGAAGCAGAGGAAGAGGGCAAATTGTAAAAAAAAATCTATGTGCTACAGTAAAACCGAAAGGGGAAATGCAGTTCCGACAGACCGATAGAGACGTTACTTAGCGCTGTCCAAACAAAACGAAAGTATATTCGAATTTTTTTGTTTCGCCGTAGCAATTTAATGATCGTAGTAGCGTCGTAGCAAGCATTCTCTTGGCGTAGCAAACTACGGCGATATCGTAGCAGTTGGCAGCTATGAACTTTTCTATAAAGATTTCATTTGCCAGTGTGTAGCATACTTAAAAGTCAGGTGTTGCTGATACATCACCGAAATGATACTCACTTCTCCATCCTCTGGCAGCAGGCTGCAGCTTGTCAATCACTTCTGTCAGCCGTCTTTCAAAGGCTTTCAGATCTGCCAACACACACGCTATACAAAACACATGTACAATTGCAAGTTTACACTGTTGCAAAGTGATTCTCTTCTTAGAGAATGCCCTTCAATATACTCTTTTATACTTAATTTTACTGTTCTTCAGTCATCAAAGATAGAATGCTTAGCAGTGGCTCTTGATCTTCACTCAATAAATCAAAATGTGGAAGTAAAATTGTAAAATCTCAGTCTTTGTAGGACTTGAACCCAATATCTGGGTCTATGTTTTGGGAAATTGTCAAAACAAGTCTCTCTTTTTTTTATGCCTTCCAGTAAGTGCTTATTGTGAGCATTTATCAGTACTAGCTGTGACAAAACTTGTACATGATGAAGTTTGAAGTTTATGTTTAGATGGAATTGTTTTTATGTTGTAAAAACATATCACAGAGAGTTTCATTGTGTCACTATTTCCTCTCTACCAATCCACAGCATTGGCCTAGAGATTCCATGACATTTTTTTTTCCATTTAACTGCTCGTATATTGCACAACTTTGGGAGTCCAGTTTTGCACTTGTAGAGTACAAGTCACAGCAGGGAGAGAAAATTTTTCACTGGATGCCATTCATATCTATATGTGCAAACAAGCGTTCAGCACAAAAGAAGACAGCATATCGCTCATCAGCCTGCAAGTATTCCAGACTCTCTGCCTGTTATGGGTCCCACACACAGGCTCTTTTCTCAATGAAGCTGGGAGTACTTTACAATGGGACCGAAGAAATACAGTCTGTGTGTCTGTCCGTGGTCAAAATGTGTTCCACTCGCTCCAGAAAATAAACATCTGGGCCTATCTTCCTGAAAATTTGTAGGTATGTTCATAATGGGTCACAGATGATGCCTGGCATTTTCTTTTACCATAATAGCCATTACTAACGGCTATAATGGCCCGGCCCAAAACGGTTTTTCTTCTTTATGGAATATCTCAGTGATGAAATACATTATGACGCATGTTTGATTGTGACGTCAAATACATTATGACGCATGTTTGATTGCGACATTAACTGGGAGTACGTTTATATGCTTTGCATCGGGTTTAAAAAATTTTTTTTTAATGTGTTTAAGCCTATTCTTTTATGCCTTGCTCTATGGTCATACCTATACAATGCTGAGAACTGTGATTCCAGACAGTGACCATAAAACATCTCCAGAAGTGCATTGGATTGACAGGCACTTGGAAGGCTGGAATATATATATAGAATTTCCATCTCCTCTCATACTCTAAACAAGTTAGCAAAGTTTGTACAGCTGGTTATCACCCAGTAGACTGCTTGCAGTGTCATTAGTACAGAAACGTGCCATGTCATGCCAGACTCATGCTCACACAACGTGGATTAACACCACACGACCAAAAAAAAAAAGAGTTCCTCCTTTTAAGATCATAACTAAAGTTTTACACTATTTATGGAACACTTTTTACCATGGCTTTATCTGATTTTTACAACCAAATACCTTTTCAATTAAAAAAAGAAAAACAGTCCTCATGGGCTCACAATGACTCTTCTCTTTACAAGTTGTTTAAAAAAAAAATTCATCAAAACTCTCAACAAGGACACCCAAGCCCTGACAGGCAAGCAATGCAGTTTCACCTTTACTTTTTGGTTTGGTCTCATCAAAGCCACAAAAATCTCTATTACTTTATCGTGAACCCAAAACAAATAAATCCTATTGAATTAAATCTGCTTGTGCCTGAGCCCCTCTCAAAGGTATATTATTTTATCCATAGATATTAGGAACTAAGGAAAGCTCCTGGAAAGAAAAGAATTGATCATTCAAATGTAAATCACTTATGAAACCTCTTCATCTGTGGAATTATAATCTTGTTTTCCTTTGGTATTCCTTTTTGCAGCATCTTACCTGGAGCTTTGGTATTTCTTTTTATATAATTATATCTAACTTGACACCTCGCATATCTTCACATGCACACAAGAATATGCTGGAGGCATGCGCCTTGCAATAACTCTGTGCACGACATTGGTGACCAGTCTGTTCTAAAAGATAACTGACCATCCTCT
>CM031609.1:85870254-85908206 GCA_018398815.1 Conus ventricosus
ATGAAAAGCGTCATCGTGACATCACATGGCTCAAAGTAGGGAAATTCAGTCAACTGAAAACGATGCTGTGGCCTAGCGTTAAGCTTAGTCAGTCAGCCTCAGCAGACGACAAAAGTGACCGATGTATCTTGTTAGGTGGCTGCCCTACTCGCTTTGTTACTGTTCAAACTTGAAAAGGGATGGGTTCGGTCCAAGTGTAGCAGATCTACGATGTTACGGCACCCAACTTACGATGTTGAAGGCAGTCTTTTCTCACTTTATGTCTGACTTCACCAAAATTTGAAGGGTCCCTGGGGACCCCTTACACGGATACCCAGTGCGTCCCGTAGTTTTAATGCGTACTGTACGCAAGTTTTTGCGTTTTCAGAAGCCCTGGACAGCCATTTTGCACTAACAGACTTTTCGTGGATTTCAATTTATTTTAACTTAGGGCCAAAATGTCATCATCACTTACAAACATGAATCTTTCTTCTCTGATGTCTGACTGACATACTTTTCACATGACATACTGTTTCTGTTTTCTCTTTCTGGTGGGGTGTTCAATTTTAGATCTGGAGATTTTGTTTTGTTTGTTTGTTTGTTTTTTTGCTGTACCGACTGTGAAGTTCATACACATGCTAGTGCTGCAGAGGCTCACAACTCCGGGACTACTGGTCTTGTAATCAAACCCAGACTGATCCTTGATGGAATGCAAACAAGACAAGGAGAACCTGATAACATGCTTATCGAAAATTGGGTGCCAGAGTGAGAATGGAATCGGAAACTTCGCCACTCACCACCTGCCAGTTGAACATGATTCGATTGTCCCAGAGAATGAGGAGCGATCAGCCAGAGGTCTTGATCCTTTTCAATATCTGACGTATGGAATTACAATAAAACTAAGTAAAAAAGCTATATGTAGGTAATCTTTTACTTTAGAATACTAAACTTACTTTAGAATACTAAACTCAGGGGGCTATTTAGACGAAAAACAAAGGGTGTCTTAGGCTCACCTCGATGCGCTGAGTTGAATGGAACCCTTAGCTAAGCTGTACGACCACTCCTTTCCCATGAAACTGCGACAAATACACAGTAAGCTCAGCCCATCACAGCCAGAGCAACCACCTGCAAGCCATTTTGACTTCTGATCACGTGTAGGCCAATTAAAGTTTTTTCAATTTTGGATCATTCTCAAGCTGATTTTTAACATAATTACGTCCATTTGTGTTACAGCCACAAGCATTCAAGTACTCAATTGAAGAACAAATGGTCGCAGTTGTTGTTACATTTATTTAATAATCGGAAAAAGCATGGCAGGTACAATTAATAATTGGTGGGATGTCTTGATTAACCCGCTGAGTGCGATGGGCCACGATCGTGGCTTTACCGCTCAAGTGCGATGGGCCACGATCGTGGCTCAGATGAAAACCGTTATACCACCGCCGCTAAACATCCAGATTGATCAGTTCATGTGACTTGCTGGTATCCATTGTGCACGGGCAAGTCTTGTCAGTCCGTTATCTCCAAGTTTTTCGTGCGTTTTGACTGAAATAATGAGTGAATCAGCGACCGAGTTTGAGCAGCAGTTTCGTGGAAGTGGCACGAGTGAAGAATCAGTTGCCGGAGGCAGTAGTAACGAAAGCGAAGCAGGTGAGTAGATAAACTTTGATTATTTTGTGTGTCGAGTGATGGAACACTTGCTGCGTGTGGTTATTGGTTATTTTACATTTGTTGGTCCGCCACATGAAGGAAGGTGGGGATGGAGGGGGCAGGGTACATGGTTACTTACAGGAGTTGCCTGATCATACTAGAAGATCGTTTCTGGGTGATTATAGGTGTTTTGAAAGCACTTTAGAGATGAATAAAAGTGGTGATTTGAAGAGAACAATTTATAACTTTTGTTTGTTTGGTTTTTCTAAAAGTTTGGAAACAGTGTGGGCGTGTCACGAGTGGGCGTGTCTCCAATGAAAGCTATAGCCCTTCCCCTTCCTTATATGCTAGTGATTCAGATTTTATTTTTATTTATGATTTTATGCATGACTTCATTTTTCATAGAATGAATAAGTAATGTTGTTGATATTTTTTTTCTTTCTGAAAATCAGACTGATCAGTGGAAACTGAGTCAAGCTCTCTGTAACAACTCTTGCATCATTATGAAACAATGAAATGAACAGAAGACTTAGGATATGTGTTTTCTTGGGTGATCCAGAATCTGGAAGCACTACTGCAGAGGAGAGTGATGCTGAGAGAGGAGCTCAAGAAAGAGGAACTGTGCTGCTGGCCATCCTACTTGTGTACGCTCTGGCTGGGAATGTTCTGGATGCGACATGGGACTCTGCCCCGAGTGCTTTTCAGCCTTCCGCAGAAGACCAAGACCCTAACTTTGTTCTGTGTCTTTCAAGGACATGATCTTCTTGTTTTCTCTCAAGTTTCAAGTGTTTTGACATTCAAGCAGGAAAACGGTGGTGTTTCAAACAATGTGACTGACGTTTTGGATTACCTTTTCGCCAATGTTCTGGATTACACTGTGAAGAATATCTTCAGCTGCCATCTGGGTACTGTGTTGTAATTATTTTTTTCAGATTCCTCATTATCTCTAGTTTACAAAAACATATAGTTTTACCTATCTAGTGTAACCTCCCAATTGATGATTAGTAGTTACCAGGGGTATTAATTCTTTGAGGGGAAATAATCCAAATTTTACCATTTAATAGCAGAGTCAAAAAGGGATTGTTTCCCTTTGGAATGAAGATTCATGTTTTTGACAGGCTGGAAAAAGTTGAGGTTTATTTTATTTTAAATACAGTTCTAGAATAATTGATTATTGAGAACAGGTAGAACCTCGGTTTTAGTATTTCCTCAGCAGTGATGCTGGGAGGTTGCTGTTTTTTTTTTTTTTTTTATAAACTGAATAACGATCCATATTTTTATTGTAGCTTGTCCGTTGCATCCTAGTCTAAAAAAAAAGCCCAGATCTAAAGGGAGCGTGAGCTGCCCCCCCCCCCCCCCCCCCCCCCCCCCAAAATAGGGAAAAAACTGTTTCCTAAACCAGGTGAGGTTTAATATTATTGTGATTTGATATTTTGATGTTGGGAGAGGAGTGATTTGGTATGTTAAGTTTTTGCGAGTGTTTGAATGTGTGAAGGTGAGGGAATGTGCGATGTGTTTTGAAGGGTGGAGATTTTGATGTTAATGTCAATGAAGTCTGTTGTGGGATAAATTGTCCTTATGTTTTAGATAATGAATTATATTTGAGTAAGAAACTAGTGGTAAGTTATTGTGGACAATTATGAACGTTTTGTACGTAGAAGGATGCGAAGATATAAAGATTCGTTGTTTTCAAAATGGATCAGAAGTCCCGCGACGGGATGTATCGGTCACGTGATCGATGGTTTATGAATGCGTAATGACTTGGTTGGTTTTTGTTTTTCCGTTACTACTGTTTTCATGACAATTGTTGTAAATGATGATTTTGCAACCTGTTATAATTATCGTTTATAATATTTTGGAAATGCTAGATAATAAATATTTCAGAATACATGTTTTTTTAGAGAACAATAGTATAAGTGGGTAAGATTGCTGAAGAAGGATAAAACTCAGAGGCTAGAGAATGTTGCGGGTAGGCAAGCATGGTTTCTAGTGAGTTATTAAATGGGAGTGTCTTCTTGCATAGAAGCACTGCAGCTAGTGATGAGATTGGTACTCATGTGGTTACATAGTAATTGGTCATGTTTGTGCTGATTCAAAACTAGTTGTTTTATAATGAATGGTGTCATTCATCATGGAGAGTAGTATAGTTTTGCTGGGTGTCTACTGGAAGTCACCCCAAATTGAACAAAACATAACTAAACTTTTCCATTTTTTTTGTGAAACTGGAACTGGGATATTGGGTGGCGTAACCCTAGGAAAAAGGTTCCAGTGCTGTGGTTTACTCAGTATTAATCATACCTCGAGTGTGTGATATTTCCTGTGTAGGTCACACACAGAGGAGTGTTGTTGTTTTTTTTAATAGGTCTTAGCATGAAATATTTGAATATATGTGGTTTATTGTGGGTTCTACCGCATAATCCCCAGGTGATGGAATGTGAAATGATGGGGAGTGTAGTATGTGCAGTAGAGGAATGGGAATAGGGATATTGTTTTGCAAGCTGTTTCACAATCCTGTAATTTATAAAGGTTATGGGTTTGTATGTTCCAGGGACACAAATTTATTTGTTTTTTTGCCTCTCACCTCACATCCCATTTTGCCGCACTATATCTGTTAACAAAGATTCGTGGTACCATTAAAAATAAACATTTTTTTTAGGGTTATTTGCATAGTTTACATATAAATTTCTCTTACTCTTAGGAGTTGTGACAGTAGTATCAAAGAAAGAAAAAGTTGGAATCCTTAAAAAGAAAATTAAAAGAAAAGAAAAAATACTTGGTGTGGATTTTTTTTCTGTGAGCTTGTTCATTGTGGCATTAACTCGAACCCCATAACCTTAATTCAGAACCGCCATCTGAAGAGAGGGTTACACAAGCTTCAAGATAAGCCTGCACAAACCCCATTTCCTTATATAGTGAAATTTGATAGTCCTGATGCTGAATTACATCATTTGAGGCACAATTCATTGTACATAGCTCAAGTCAAGAGAATTATCATCTTTCCCATGTTTCCAGCACATACTTGTCTTCATTTTATCTCCAGTCTGAAGTGTTTAGGTAGTACAAAAGAAAAACTGTGTCTCTCCTAACATTTGACTTACTTTTCAAATAATTTTTTCAGAAATTTTCTCTGCTTATATTTTGAGGTCAGTCTGCAAGTAGGTACCACCTACAGTATTTTCAGTTATTTCACTAGATTCTACAACATCTCTAGTTTCTAAAAATGTACAGGTTTGCATATCTAGTGCAAATAATAAGTATGCAGAAGCCAAATTCTCAAGTGTGGTGTGTGACGAGTTTCCCGTCCTAGATTTTAACTACATTTCTTTAAACTATTTAAAGTTTAAATTGATATACAGAGCACTGTGAAGGTTAACCCACCTGGACTGGTATGCACGTCAAACCCAATTAGCTTATTCGCGTTTAGGGCTTAAACGCGGTTAGCTATTCGGAGCTTAAACGCGGATAGCCCCTCTCCGGTTTTGGTATGCACGACGCCCTATTCGTGACTGAATAGCTCTCCGCGTTTACAGGGCAGGAAACGGCGCTCTATTTATAGATTCTTGGCAAAACCGGGGTGCAGCAGGCACTGCTTTCGGTTTACCGTTTAGTCATACCCTCCCTCGTGGAACTTCCGCTGGTACGTGCTTCGTCGGTTTTCGCCAGTCCAAGTTTTTATTGTTTGTGTTACTTGCCATGGAGAATTCAAAGCGCACTAGGAAGCCAAATTTCAGTGCTGATGAAATTCGAGTATTACTGGAAGAGATGCAGGTAGAACGTGCGCTGTCATTCAGCAGTTTTACTCCTGAAAGCTTGAAGTCGCCAGGTACCGCAGTGTAACAAGCACCTGCTGGAAGGGTGTCAAGGTAAACCCACGATTCTCCAACCGTATCTCACCTTCCACCTCGTTTGTCAGCTCCAAAATATGTTGCCGCCTAAACCTGAACTTTCGGAACAGTTCTAGGTCATCGTACAGGTCAAACGGGTTCTTTCTGTCACGAAAGATGCGGTTTCTTCGCAATTGCCGTCGCTGTCTCACTTGGAAAAACATCAATGCAGCCATATTTATCCGCGTTTAGGCTCGCTATCGGACCCCCGAGGCACCGATAACTTTATCCGCGTTTAGCCGAGTCGGATAGCTTATGCGGTCTGACGTGCATACCAAAATCTGCCGCCTATCCACCGAATAGGTGCTATTCGCGGATAGCCCTCTATCCGGATCGACGTGCATACAGGCCCAGGGTATCATGGCAACAGAAGGCCAAAACCAAGGCAAACTACTTACACAGTTGACTAGTGAAAAATTAATGGCACTGGAAAACCACTGTCCTGTGTTTCAAAAACATAAACAGTAGATAATAAATTAATGACACTTTTACAATGCGTATGGGTAAAGAAAACAAACGGCCTAAGACACCCTTTGTTTCGTCTAAATAGCCCCCCTGAGTTTAGTATTCTAAAGTAAAAGACCCCTGAGTTTAGTATTCTAAAGTAAAAGATTACCATATATATATATATAATATATAAGCTATATGTAATTCACAGTAATGAATTTATTTGAAACTAGACAGAAAACAATTCTGAAAAAAGTACCTTCTGTTTGTTCTGCCATTTCGTCCGCCTTGCGTTGTGTAGACTGTCTTATGACCGCAATAAAACGCACACAGAACAATTCTCTCGCAAAACTTATCAGTACCTCTCTGACCAGTGTAAACAGATCTCCAGCTGCTGCCACCATCTCCTGTCCGTACAGTGATAGGTCTTTCCGGGGGCAGATCGGCCTGTAGTCTTCGTCGTCTCGACGGACAAAGAACAGTACCTCTCTTCCTTTCCTTGAATACGTTTGAGGTTTGTTTGTTTGTTTTTTTCTCGCCTGGTTTTTATTTTGGTTGTTGTTGTTGTTATTCAATCTCGAGCGTCATCATCGGAGAAGGCGAAGGCAGCAGGCTGTTTTGAGCAACACCGGAGAAAGTGGAAAGTGCACCGCCTCCAAAGTTACTATAGAATATATTACCTACTAACGTCAAAGAGCACAAAATATTAACACCTTTTACAAACTTCAGTATTGACGAATACTTTAATGATACAGCGTATAAGTATGATGAATAAGCGTCACTGAAACCTGAACTTACTACCGAAGAACTTCAGTTACCAATCACGATGGAGCTTTTCTTCGGGTAGCCAAGTGCTGTCCTATGATTCCTGATGAAAAATTCATGTGCGTGTTTTGTATTAGGCCTATGTACTAAATTGACGTTACTTTGCACTCCGTTTATTTTTCTCGTTATTTGGCTTTTCTCACTTTATTATTAGAACGCACAAGCTGGACATCATTAACTTTATTGTCAACGATTGATCCCTTGTCGCTGATTGTTGCCGATCGTGGAAGCACCGATTGTCATTAAATTGTCATTTCATACCGATCAGCGAGTAAACTGCCAGAAACAATACTGTGGACTTGCACTATCAGCGTTTTGTGTTACTGACCACAAATTATTTTTCTTTTTGTCTTTTGTATTGTAGACACTTAATAACATGTGACATTTGCATTTAAGACCAGCTTAAGTGACATTTATACGCATCACTCGAATTTTTGCTTTTGTTTAGTAAGATTTCGTACGTTTAGACATTTACAGTCAAGCGGAAATTCAATGAAAATTTGGCCTGCAAGGTAGGTTTTGACAGAACGTTTGTCTTGCAATTTTCTTACAAGCTCTTGGAGCTTATAAAGGGTACGAGTAGCATTATGAAGATGGTTACTTGTTTAGTGTAAAGCCACTGAAGCTGTCTTACTTGTATTCAACAACAGTAATGTATTTTCTCTTAAATTCCCCGCAGTTGCACACATTTCCAGTTTCAACATGGCGGTTAGCGCCGTCAAGCAATATGGTATCCTACATATGACACACCAGCGGAAAGCTGAGAACATCGGAAATTATCGTTACAATTATTGACATGTAGGCTTACATGTAGCTCCATACGCTGTATCATTAAAACTCTGTGTGATATAGTCATTACACCATTAGCGATAAAAGAAAAATTAAGTAAATTGGATGTTGCTAAAGCTTCTGGTCCAGATGGTTACCAGCTAGAGTACTAAAGGAGTTATGTGTAGAACTAGCAGTGCCTTTGTGTGTGCTGTTCAATAAATCAATAAGTGAAGGAGTGGTACCCAGTGATTGGAAGTTTGCAACTGTAACTGCTATATTTAAAAAAGGCACCAGGTCTGACCCAGGAAATTATCGCCCTGTAAGTCTGACTTGTATCCTTTGCAAAGTGCTTGAGTCATTTGTGAGAGATGCAATAGTAAACCATATGAATGATTTTTCCTTATATTCAGATTGCCAACATGGATTTAGACAGGGTAAATCTTGTATGACACAACTTTTAGAAGTAATGGAAGATTTTACAAATATGATCGATGATGGGCTTGCTTTTGACGTAATTTACTTGGATTTTAGGAAAGCTTTTGACTCTGTGCCCCACTACCGATTGTTAAAAAAATTAGAAGGTTATGGTATAAATGGGAATATATACAACTGGATTAAGAGTTTTCTTTCTAATCGAGTACAAAGGGTGAAAGTTGGAAATAATTATTCTTCAAATATAGATGTTGTAAGCGGTATTCCGCAGGGAAGTATTCTTGGACCTATTCTGTTCACAGTTTTTATAAATGACCTGCCAGAATGTGTAATTAGTTCATGTAAAATATTTGCAGATGATACGAAAATATATGATCCTGTAAGTAACCATCTTAAATTACAAGATGATATTGATAATCTAATTAAGTGGAGTGAAACATGGAATTTATATTTTAATCCAGTTAAATGCAAGGTTATACATTATGGAAAAAATAATCCGGAGTATACATATACTATGAAATATAATGATGCTGTCTCAGATGTTGATTCCGTGTCAGAAGAAAAAGATCTTGGTGTAATGTTTGATAGCAGTCTGAAATTTGACAAGCACATAAACAGTGTAATGATGAAAGCAAATAAAATGCTCGGCATAATCAGACGGTCTTTTTCATATTTGGATACTGAAGTTTTTACATTACTATATAAGGCATTAGTTAGACCCCACCTGGAGTATGGAAATGTGATATGGAGCCCTTATTTAAAAAGGCAATCAGCAAGTATTGAGAAAGTACAAAAAAGAGCCACCTTGTTAATTAAGGAATTCAAATATGTTAGCTATGCAGATAGATTGCGAAGATTAAATTTACCATCGTTAAAGTTCAGACGAATAAGGGGAGACTTGATTGAGACTTACAAGCTATTTAAGGGACTTAACAGTACAAATTTTAACACATTTTTTCAACTAACCACTAATCAAATTACAAGAAATTCTGATAACAAAATCCAAATTAAATATTGTCGCACTAATATTAGAAAATTTTCATTTAGTAACAGAGTGGCACCGTATTGGAACAAACTACCTGCGCACATTAAAAAAGCAAAAGATTTGAATACTTTTAAAAACCTTCTGGATACTAACGCTGAGTTAAATATGTTAAAATCTCAATTTGATTGATAGAAATAAAGTAATAGAATAGATTAAAATATATCCTGAGCATATGCATGCATTAAGCAACCAAATGTTTATGAAATAAGATGATTGGGACACAAAAAGCTGTGAGGCTATCAAAGTCCCAAGTGAACTGAACTGAACTGAACTGAACTTATAATGAGTACCCCTAGACTATTAAATAAGTGTAGTGTTTTCCAAACGCGTTGGAGAAGTCCGTTTACATTTCACCACAAATACACGTTCCTGAAGATGAATTCTCACTCTCCTCTTCTTCTTCTTCTTGAAGTAATGCCCACAATCATCAGGTTGATTATTTTGGCACACTAAAAACTGGGTCTGTGCAGCGGAGGGGGGATTGTGGTGTGGGTAGGGGGCAAGGGGGGGGGGGGGTGGTGGAGGGGGGCTAATGGGGGGGGGGGGATCAGTGAATATTGACAGCCACTTGCATTCTTTTTATCCCAGTTCTGTACGGCTGTGGAACTCACTGCCGGGTGCCATCAAGATTGCCACAAATGCAATCTCATTTAGGGAGCAAGTTGATTCGACAGTTTTGAGATCTGCATATTGACGATTTTCTATTTTTACTTCCCCAGATATTTTACTGTTACCTGGGCCTGAATTTGGCCATTGCTTTTAACTTCTTGAATATCAAGTGCGACCCCTTGTTGCCAAATTTGCTCCAGGGGCCAACAGTCTTGAGTCGCACTGTTTTATGTTTTATATTATTTTATTTTACTTTTTAACATGCGCGCTGGTGACCTACTCGTTTTTGAGTGAACCAGTATTTTAGGAAGAAGGAGAACTCTTGACACAAAAGTTTCAAGAGTGGTGGGTCCAGCCACCTCATCCAGCAGATTGTTCCAGCCCCTCATGGTGTTAGGGACGAAGGGAGAATCTTTGGAATAAATTAACCCCTAACATTAAATGTGCACAAAATACTAACCGTTTCAAAAGCTCTATCGATGATAGTGTATTATTGAAGACTATTTATTTTGACTATAGATGATAAATAAATAAAGACTTGAGCGAGTTAAAGACCTGACCGTGTGAAGACAGATAACACATACAGGGCTACCATTTGTACTGACAGACAGGGGGTCCCAGGGACTCCTTCACTGATGCTATAGAGGGTCCCAGAGGGGGTATAGAGAGTCCCCATGAACAAAATTAACCAATACAGAAAATGTAGTATTTCTTGCTTTTTTAATTATCGGCTTGATAATCTGAACATTTCAGAGTAAATGAATCTCTCTGTCTCTCTCTCTCTCTCTCTCTCTCTCTCTCTCTCTCTCTCTCTCTCTGAAAACATTTCTTAAAAAAAACATTTCTTGTGAGGTGGTGTTGCTGTAGATATTTCTTTAGGAATTGACGATTCACTGTCTGTAGCATCTTCAGAAGATGTTTCTTTGCGTTTTTTAGGAGCGCCCAACCACTGACGCAACGACATATTTGCGAGATGCGATAGCTGTGAACTTCCCTTCTGCTTCGTTCGCCTAGGCTTGTGCACGCGATTGTTACAACTTGCGAGTCATCGAATTGGTTAATTAGTGGCGGCGGGCGCCAGTCTGAATAAGTCAGCCGGTCGACTGAGTAACCGTTCAGTGACGTGGGCCACAAGGCGAGCCTATCAGTGTTTACGCAGCTTCTCGGCTTACTGTACTTTCGCGGGCACACGCTGTCCTGAATTTGATGGCAGGCAATCGCGCGCGAAGCTTGTGGTGTGCTCAGCTTTGATCACTGACCGCGGCACGTTTTTAGGGTTTGCCTGATTTTGTAGTGCGTCCCGCAGGACTCGCTACACGTTTTGTTAGTGCGTCCTTTTTGCTCATAGTGCGTCATAGACGCACATATGTGCGTCATTGGGAGCCCTGACATAGAAGGGACATGTAAAGCCAGTTCTGGCTATAATTGCAAAAGGCAATTGTCCCTACAAACCTAAACCTAAACCTAAGGTGGCCTGACGATAGTCGGTGCGGCACTGCAGCTGGCGGAGTTGTGTTGGTTACCCTTACGCTGTCTGACAGGGGCAGGTTGGATCTTGGCTTTGTCGAAGTGGACTTGGTCATTGAGTATTTTATACAGCATGGCCAGTCTGCTGGATCTTCGACGCTGCTGGAGTGAAGGCCACTGGAGTCGGTCGAGCATGGCGGTGACACTCAATCTGTTGTGGTATCTATTAACCACAAAGCGGCTGGGCTGCTCGTCGCTGAACCGCTTCCAGCTGTTCTACGTGTGTGTCAGAGGAGGGGTCCCAAACTGTGCAGGCATACTCTAAAATGGGGCGGACATAGCTTTTGTACGCTGTCTTTTTCAGGTTTGTGGTGCTGATCCTCAAGTTGCGCCGCAAGAAGCCTAGGGTCATGTTGGCTTTGGCACAGATGATGTCAATGTGCTTGTCCCATGACAGGTTGTTTTGAATGGTCACCCCAAGGTATTTGGCTGACGTTACTGTCTGGAGTGTCTGTCCATGCAGTTCGTATGTGCTGGTGAAGGGCTGTCTCTTATTGGTCACTGGGAGGTAGGTACACTTGTCTGGATGGAATGACATCTCCCAGCTTCTCTCCCAAAGCTCTAGCCGATGCAGATCTTGCAGTCGGTTGGTGTCGTGGTCAGATGTCCTGACCCTGTACACAGCGGTGTCGTCGGCAAAGAGTCTGGTCTGCGCAGTTAGTTGCTCTGGGAGGTCGTTGACGTATACTAAAAACAACGACAGTCCGAGGACCGAGCTCTGTGGAACTCCTGAACGTACGTTGCAGAACTCTGATGTGCTGCCCTCGACTACCACTGCTTGACGTCGGCCGGAGAGGAAGTTTTTTTATCCAATTATTGACCTTGCCTGTTTGCGACACTCCATAGTGGTGAAGTTTATGGATCCGAATGCTGTGATTCACCTTATCGAAAGTCTTCGCAAAGTCCAGTACTATAATGTCTGTCTGCTTCCCTCTGTCGGTGTTGTCGGACAGTTTCTTGGTCAGCTCCAGCAGTTGTGTCTCGCAGGATCTTTTCTTAAGAAAGCTGTGCTGTTGTAGACATATTATGTCATTCTGCTCGAGGTGGTCCATGAGAGTGCTGACGACAATGTGCTCCAAGATCTTGCAGGGCACACTGTCACGGTCAAAAATAGAACAACCAAGTCGTGGTCCAGGTTGTTTGGACATAAGCTCTAACTCAAATATTCTGGGCGCCACGTAGACGGGCCCATGGTTCGGATCCAGCCAATTAAGCATAGGGGAGAGGCTCCACAGAGACGGTCTGTCCGGCTAGACGGACTAAGCAGCTTTGACCGACGCCTCGATGTCTAGCGAGACGAGTCGTAGCGCCTGGCTCAGGCTCATCTAGCCAATTTGTGGAACCAGCGCCATTGTTAGTCGGACGTCGCAGGTTAAAGCAGGAAAGGGAGAGGGAGAAGGTAGTGTGTGGTGGGGGTGAAATCTAGCTAATCAATTAAATGACCAATTGACCACCACAGAGAGTAAGGCGTGTAGGCGTGACTGGGGCAGTTCCAAAAAAAATGCTCACTTGGAGCCAAAATTCAGAATTGATTTTAACTATTTTTATCATAACACATTCAACGTATAACCTCAGTAGTTTCAGATTTTACTGCGATTTTCATCTGGAGTGACTTCCCCTGACTGGCAGCCATATTGGTTGTGACCTTGTGTTCAGCTGCATTAGGTGAGTGCTGGTCCATACTGAACTTATGTGTCTGTAGTTCTAATAAAAGTGGATTGTTCTGAAAGAAAGTTTTTTCCAATTGAAGAAGATACACTGAAGTTGCTTAGAAACACTGCCTGTTTGTCTTAATTGCTATGTTATATATGGATTTCTGAAATTAAAATTACTTCAGTGAAATGCCACGTCAGTTACATTTTTTTTAACAAATGTGATGCGCTCCCACAAAAGGTACATTAAGTGTCATTTTGAAGATTTTGAGATTTTGGTACAGTCAGAAACTAGAGAAATTAAGCTTCACAATGATATGCTTGGTTTTGTTTTAGGTTTATTAAAACCAAAGTTATAGTAGTTTATATCCAGCTAGTAGCAAGGCGGCCATTTTGAGAAAATGCCTGTTAAAGTTGACAGAGCAATCTTGATGAAAAACCCTTAGCAACAGGGTAACTTTATAGGTCGAATTGAGCTATAAGACTTCACAATATGAATTTTAAGGGTTTAAAGTTGCCAAAAATGCGAAAAACCCAAAATCCATAAAAATAGATCAAACCACCTTTTCAAGCCCGTAGGCCAAATCGCTCTCAGCGACTTAGTGTACCCTTCGTGGGAGCGCGTCACAAATGTTCCCATTCTGTACCAGTGGGTAGGGTGATTTTGTTTATATGGTTAGTTATCTTTGTACTCTTTTTAAGCTGTCCATAACAGGTTTTGAAAACTTAAAAAATCAAAGAGTGTTCAGAAAATGCATGTAACTGACGTGGCACCTATCTGTAACTGACGTGGCATGTAGCTGTTAATAACTATAAATGAACAACTGCTCTACTCTGATCTCTTCTAAAAGTGATGCTGTCTTTTCCATGTCTTGATTCCTTGTTAATTGTCTGAATTTACAAGCTAATTAATAGTATTTAAATAAACACTGCCGTCTTCTACAGGTCGACAGTTAATGGCTTTTTTTTTACTTATTTGGTTGGTTGGTAGGTAGGTTGCTTAAAGAGGCCTCATAGTGTTCGGACAATTCCATATTTGCTCAGCCACATCTGCTGTCTTAGCAAATACCTGACTGTGCACTAGCCCAGCGCTCAAGTCAGGCCTTAACTGCATGCGGTGAATATGTGTCGTCCATACCAACGGGCCAAACTTGGCCTTCTGTTCCAAAAGTTGGTGATGGGATTTTAACATGTGCGCAAGATGTTATGCGTGCGTTTGGACGTGGAACCTCGGTTTATAGTCTCATTCGAAGGACTGGTGGGGAATAGAGTCAGATCTAATGTTAACTCTGAGGGAAAAATCCCCCTACACCGAAACCCCCATTTGGAAATTCGAACCCGCATCTTTTGGGTCACGAGTCTGGCGCTCTACCAACTGAGCTATTCCAGCCCCACGGAACTTTACTAAATTGAAATAACTGCTCAGCCTCTATTATGATTATCAATAAGTTGTTTAATACAAAGAACATATGTATCAGTAACAATTCACCACTTTCTGTCAACAGAGTCTGTACCAGTACTAAAAAGAAGCATGCCAGCTAAATCAGCAGCAGAGCGGATGAGGCTGTACCGACAACGGATGTCTGAAGAGAAGCGATTGACGGCAAAAGAAATTAAGAACAGCAGAAGAAATGCAGATCACAGTGGAGTGAAAACAAAAGGAAGGAGGAAAGTGTCAAGAGCACGAAAGGAAATCTGATTATCGAGAAAAAGAAAAGTTAAAAAAGGCTTTGAAATCACCAGTGCTCATCAGTCCAGCAAAGGCTTTTGGTTCCAGGCAATCTTTTAGCCGAGCGATGAATAGGGCAAGATTATCTCTGCTGCATAGTCCACGGAAAAAGACAGCTATAGTTTGAAAACTTGCACTTGCAGTGGACTTCAGCATTGAAAACACCGACATCCAACAAAACCCAAAATCACAAATGAAAAACATAAAGCAGTGGCTTCCTTCTTCAACAGTGACAACATTCATAGCAGCTGCCTGGTCGCAAAGACTATGTCACAGTTTTGAAAGATGGAGAAAAAACAAAAGTGCAAAAGAAAGTAATGCTCAGCACTGTCAATGAAGCATTTCAGGAATTCAAGCGAGAGAACCCTGATCTGAAAATTGGTAAGTCTACTTTTGCTGCACTGTGACCAATTCATGTTGTTCCAATGTCAGACAAAGATCACAGTGTGTGCTGCTGCAAATTATATCATGAGAATTTTGAGCTACTGAGTCAGGGACTGAGGGCCACGATACGTGACCTACCAAATACCAAGGCTCTCATCCGTTTGACTGTTTGTGACCCAGATTCTGTGCAGTGTCATCTTGGCAACTGCAACACCTGCTGCAACATTCAAAATGTAATATCAAGCCTCTTTGGTGACTATGATGAATATACCTGTTGCACCATTCTTCAGTGGAATGACAGAAACAAAAAAGAAAAGTTAGAAATGTCAATCTCAGGGGCAAAAGCAGAGTATTCAGTGACAGCGAGTCTGCTTCTGAAGATACAGATTCCAACCAGCCCATGAGTGATGAACCAGGCAGCAGTGATATGAGTGAAGTTGATGAATGCTGCCCTGACATGGATCACGAGCCAACACCAAGTGAAGTTGGTGAATGCTACCCAATATGGATCATGAAGAAACATCAAGTGAACACATGTCTAAGTTTATTTCATGTCTTTCCAAAGAAACTTCAGACTTCATGGGCCAATTCCAGGTGATGGTAACTGGGCTTTTTTTTTTTTGGGGGGGGGGGGGGGGGGGCGGGGAGGGCATTGAAAAGCCAGTTTGAGAGAACCCACCTTGCTGTGTTTGAGCCAGACGAACTACGAAAACAAATTTGTGACTACCTGGAATTTGATTTCTCGGCAGATGAAAAGCAGCAGCTTGAAGCTTTTTTTTTTTAACCCAGACATGCAACTGGAGGATTATGTGTCTGCTCTTGGCAGAAATGGCACATGACATATGTAGACCACATCACTGTGGAATACATGAGCAGAATGCTTTCAGGACAACCAATCACAATTGTCAGAGAACCTTTTGACATTGTCTTCGGAAATCCTGCTACCCAAAGACCAGTGCTGTACTTGGGGTACATCAGCCGCATGCAGCACTACGTTTCTGTGGAGCCAGTACCTGACACTGACACAGGATCTTTTGGAGTTACCATAGAAGCTGAAAAAAACTATGCTGGGGATTATGTTGACAGATTTTACATTGGGAGAGTGTTAGGCAGAACACAGAAACCTGGCTTTTTCAACATGAAATTCCTCCACCACATCCAAAGGGGAAAAACTGTTCTTTTCATGGTCTAAGACTGACGACTGTGATGAAGTGTTTCATCAGAACATTTTCTTTGGACCGCTCCAACTGCAGGGATGTGGAGAATACACAATCACATTGCAGACATTCAGGGAACATTTGCAAGCTTGAAGTCACACAACTAAACAGACATGCCACGTCAGTTACACTTGAGTGCCACGTCAGTTACGTTTAATTTTCTGTTTGTTTGAAAATCTACCCGAACAGTGTTACATTTTTAAGTTCCAGTTAAAAGAAGGATGTGTATATATTATTATATCCAGAAAAGAAACTGGAAAACTTTGGCATTTCATAGCTACCAAACTGCAATTATCCTCACTAAAATGTTAGTGAGCATCGCTGCCACGTCAGTTACATTTCTTAAAGTTCCAATAAGAAGTCTTTTTTAAAATTTTTCCTGCAATCACCAAGATGGACCAGTAAAATGCCTTGTTATACACAGGTTTGTAACAATTAAAAGTTAGTGAAAGATTTTTTTTCTTAGTTATAAAGTTATTACATCATTCCAAATTGTCTGAATGCCACGTCAGTTACGTTGGAACTGCCCACTGTCATGATTTGAATATCCAATGGAATGAGAGGGAGATAACTTCGGGTATCAGGCGGTAAAAATACTGACCAATGGTACTGGCCCTTGGACACGGAGTGAGGGCATAAAGTAATGCGTGAGTGAGAGAACGAGGGGGAGAACGAACAGAGAGACAGAGGGAGAGAGAGGTTCTGGGGTGTAGACTCTGCAGGAGAAAGGCAGAGAGATGAGAGGAGTGAAGTTTGAGCATTAGCACCAGATATAGTCTGCAAAGGGAGGACTAAAGAGAGATGTGGAAAGAGAGAGTTGCTAACTAATGAAGAGAAAAAGAAAGAAAAGAAAAGGAAAAGAAAAGCAACCATGTCCATTTAATAAAGCAGACTAGGAGAGAGAGAGAGAGTGCAATGCGTTAATGCAGGAAGAAAGAAAGGAGAACAGATCGATGTTGATAGTCACTGTTCCATCTGAACCGGGGTTCGACCTCATACTTGGCCAGCGCCACTTTCATCGGCAGTCCAACCTGACCAACGCCAGCAGTCCAGCCTGACCGGTGCCAGCAGTCCAGCTTGACCGGTGCAAGCAGACCAACACCAGTGCCAGCAGTTGTGTCGTGTTGTGAAAGTGACAGTGAAAAGAAAAAAAAAGGAAAAGAAAAGGACAGTGATTCGTGAATAGTTAAGATCACCTGGCCAGGTAAAGTAGAAATCTATTTATACCCGGGTTAGTTAATGATGTTTTAGATAAATGATTTTGTGAAGTTCAGGAAAGAGAGAATGTTTTATTTCATTTGATTCCATATGCATTGATGTTTCGTTCTATGATCATGTGTAGTAAAGTTATAGACTTTACTAGTGGTTTGATGTGACGAATGCATGATATATGAATGAGATTGTAAGCAAGCTGTGAGTGTGTTTGGGCTGTGCGCTAGTCCTTCCTCCACTGACATCACCCGAGGTTGACACACACTTGTTAACGAGACTGGTCTATAGTTGGCTGGGTCATAGTGCTCTCCCTTCTTGAAGATCGGTGTCACGAGAGCATCTTTCCAGTCTGATGGTACTTTGCCTGTCGAGACGGATGATTGGTAGATGGTCGTCAGTATCGGGGCCACTTCCTCTGCCAACTCCCTCAGGACGCGGGGGCTGATGCCATCCGGTCCGCTTGCCTTATACGGGTTCTGGTTTTGCAGGAGCTTCTTGACTCTGTTGGAGGTTATGGTGATATCCTGAGTTCACTGTAGCTGCCTGCTGACATCCTGCATTTCTGCTGAAATTCTGTCTCTGTGAATGTTTTTCCTTCACCACTCAACCTTACCGGGTCAGTTCAGACACTGGTTTGGTCTTTTTTTTTGGTCAGGATTCTTTCCATGGTCTTCAGTGGCACCAGTTTCTGAGTTAGGGTCTATCATTCTGTCTGTGCTAAAGTTCCAGAGTTCTGTAGTTTTACTGTCGAAGCTGTCCTTGCTGATTGTAACATCGACAGCTGTTCTGTAGCAGTGCTAGGGCAAAACTGTCTCCAGTGCACAGATGGCCCTAGCACTGGTCTGTCACTAGTGTCAGTAACACTCTGAGCATGACCTAGCTTCTGAAATAACTGTAAGTTAGAGACCTGTTCCCTTCGAGCCCATGTGTTCTACTGCTGAAGTTTTTCTGCATGTTTACCTGACCATCAATGAAAACTTCTCAAGCGAGGCACACTTCTGCTGAGCTCACCAGCATACACATCTTTATGTCACTAGATTAGGTAAAGTGAAAGTACCATCCCTGCTCGAACTGGATGGGTTTTATAGAGGCAAGGTGGCGAGAATTCTCGATTGCTTTGTGAGTTCCAGTGTTTCATAGTACACTCAAGGAGTGAGCGCAGCAAGGACAAGGTGAGAATTCAGTAGCCTGTGTTGGGCCCTTATGCATGCAAGGGAAAATGCCCAGTGGTGATTTGATCTTGTGATTTGTGCATGAAAAGTAGTACTAACTTGATAATGTTTTCTGATTCATACCATAATTAAACCAGTGATAGTTCTATGACGCAAAAATGCGTTCCTGATGCATAACATTCCGTCTGATGCACTAGAGGTCAGGCCAGTATGTACGCAGTTTTGTTTGATCTGCCATGATCTAACTTGATTTTACATGTAACTTTCTCAACTTTAGTTTTAGAGCATTTTCAACCAATGAACAGCGTCAGCTTGAGTGCTCTTCTGAAATCCAACAATAGTGTTCAAAATAGCCAACCCAGTCTCTGATTGGATCACAGGATCACAGGATGGGGCCAAATGTGAAAAAGCATTCAAACCCTTTAAGATTCGCTTTTTACGATCTAAATTGAGTGCTCTGCTTTCTTGAACAAAAGTTGAAGGGGATAATCCAGCAGATGGAACAGTCTATGCAACGAACCGATTTGAACAATTAAAATGGCTGGGTTACATGGCCAGAATGTGTTGTGGACTCTGCAAGAGAGGCCAGCCTATATAGTTTTGACACAGGTTTTATGAATTTTCATCTCTTGCCTTTCATTTATTACCAGGCCTCTAATGATCATAGCTTGGCAACTGAAAATTGGTCAAGCAATAAAAGATTTTAACACTTGACAGGGTTCGTATGCTGCTTGAAACTCCTTGAATTCTGATAGTGAATTTCAAGGCTTTGAAAACTTTGAAAATCAACAAAATGTGGTTCTGTTGACCAAACCACCTTGAAAACCTTTGAAAATCAAGCCATTGGCTCCAGAAGTCTTTAATGTGGCAAAAAGAAATGGCAGTTAGATTTTTCTGCGTTCAGGTTAATGAAAAATCATTCAAAAACAAATTTTTACAAATGTCACGATCCTGGATTGTCGTCCGCTATTCAACCAAGGGAGATAACTTGTAATTTCATCAATTTTGATGAAGTTACAAATTATCTCCCTTGGTTAAATAGCAGACGACAATCCAGGATCGTGACAATGTAAAAAATTGTTTTAAAATAATTTTTTCATCAACCTGAAGGCAGAAAATTCAAACTGCCATTTCTTTTTTCAATTTTTATGGAAGTATTGTTGCCTTGAAATGAAATAAACTGAAACTCCTCAGGACCCGGGAAGATTCTCTCCTGGGCTCTTGGGATGCCAGCACCTCGTGGAGTGTGTGGTGACTGTCTGCTCGGATCTTGTCAAGCTTCTTAATGGCCACACCTGGGAACCATGCGCTCATGGGTACCAGCTCTTCCCCCATGATGGAGGCTGCCTTGCTGACTACTTTCTCCAGCCTGTCCATGTCTGTCGTCTTGGCACTACTGTGGTAACACAGTTGGTTGAAGGCCAATACACTTTGAATGGTCGACTGGTAGTACAACTGGAGGATCTGTGGGCTGACACGGAACTGTCGCAGCTTTCTTAGGAAGAAAAGTCTCTGGTTTGCCTTCTTGCACACTGCATCTGCATTGGGAGACCAGTCTAGTTGGTTGTCGATGATGGTACCTAAATACTTGTAGTACTCTATGATCTCGACTGGCTCACCACTGATGATGAGGGCCTCGGCATGAAGTGTGACCTTCTAATTGTTTTTGTGACCCCAGAAAATTTGACAATGAGTTTAGTGCACAGACTGACCCTCTGATTTCTAGGAAATAATCACCACTGTAAAACAGTCAGAACACTGATCCTTCAAGAGGAAAATCGAAGAGCTGCAAATAATGTTATTTTGAATTTTTGTGAAAAGAAATGTTTAATGAGGCAGGGAACAGGAAACAGTAAATAACAAATAAGTAAGGTAACTCTTTCTCCAGTGATGAGATAACCAAACATGCCTGTAATTCCAAACGATTGCTGTCTATAACACCAAATCACGTAGCAGAAATGCTGTAATTCCAAACGATTGCTGTCTATAACACCAAATCACGTAGCAGAAATGCTGTAATTCCAAACGATTGCTGTCTATAACACCAAATCACGTAGCAGAAATGCTGTAATTCCAAACGATTGCTGTCTATAACACCAAATCACGTAGCAGAAATGCTGTAATTCCAAACGATTGCTGTCTATAACACCAAATCACGTAGCAGAAATGCTGTAATTCCAAACGATTGCTGTCTATAACACCAAATCACGTAGCAGAAATGCTGTAATTCCAAACGATTGCTGTCTATAACACCAAATCACGTAGCAGAAATGCTGTAATTCCAAATGATTGCTGTCTATAACACCAAATCACGTAGCAGAAATGCTAACAGTAACAGAGCACACAGAACAACCAACATCCTTTTCTTAGGATGTCTCTTGTTAGTTCTGACTGTGGGCTTTCTATGACACTAGTGACAGCCCCTTCATCATTTCTCACAGTCAGCTCATGGGGGACAGACTTTATGCCACATTCCCTTTCCATCCCCCTTCCACCTTGTGTAAAGGTAGCTGATTGTGCCCCTTGTGGACATCATCTGGTTCCCCAGCATGCAGCCTCTCCTTTTGGAGGGTTGTGACCTTGGATCAGAGGGCTTGCATGGTCCAGCCATCACATAGACTGTGCTGTCGGGAACATCAGCAGTCCTCCCCCCCCCCCCCCCCCCCCCCCCCCCCCCCCGAAATGTTTCAAGGGCTGTTATTAGTGTTCTGTCAGTTTCTTATTGGCCTAAGTACAACCTCTATCCTATCCTTTTCTGCTCCCGCTTGGATTATGGTTGTGTTGTTTATGGTTCTGCAGGACCTTACTACCTCTAAATTTTCATTTCCATCATGATTCACGGGCTTTCAACTGTGCCTGAGGGCGGTCCACATTGCTTCGTTCCCCTGCTCCTCTTCCTTTCCCCCACCCCCATGTAAAGTCTATACAAACACCAGGAAATCATGCCTCTCCATCTGTCGATGAAAACTCGCTCAGAACTTCTCTGCCAGCCTCTTCTCTGAACCTTCAAATCCTGCTTATGACTGTTTATCAACCAACAGTCCCCAAGAAATTTGAAGAGAACCACTGTTTAATTTCATGGATGCGAATCCATATTTGTCACGAGGACAATGAAGGCACTGAGCTTGGAGTTGTGTATTACGTTTTGGAGTTTCCAGATTTTGAGATGATGCAACATGGTCTTTCCACTCTCCAGACATTGATCTTGCCACTAACTGGAGACTCCATCAGCGATCTGGCGTACAAAATGTTGCTGTTTTCCGGTGTAAATTACCATCTTTTCATTTACTGATGGTTCCAAATCTCACAGAGTTGCTTCTGCTGCTTACTGCTCAACAGCCCCTTCTCCGAAACTTTCAAAACGCATTCCATCTACAGTGCTCAGCTCATAGCATTCTGTGTGACACTTCAAATGGTCTCTAAAGCAGAACATGAACACTTCCTCTTGTCTCTTTGTCTCAAAAGCAAAACACAAACACTTCCTCTTGTCTCTTTGTCTCTAAAGCAAAACATAAACACTTCCTCTTGTCTCTTTGTCTCTAAAGCAAAACACAAACTCTTCCCCTTGTCTCTGACTCCCTTTCAGATTTTGAGACCATTGGTAGCCAAACCCATACTCCCCTGAGCTGAATTGAGAAAAAAATTTTGAAAATGTTTTTACTGTAGTCCTCTCAGAGATTAGATATCCGCAACATAGTTTTTACTTGGGCTGTTGGTCATGTCAGCATTTAAGGCAGTGGCAAGTAAAGCTTATGGAACTTGCTAGAAACAATACAAGTAAAAAGTTGAGTTGATTCCTAATCTCTCACACATAAATCTGAAACTTGACTGTTGAACTAATCACTTTGTACCTTTTGCTGTCCTTTTGGCGAAGATTAGCAAAACATGGCAGCCCTTTCAATAAAGAATGAACTTTGCAAGATAATGTTTAATGTTAAGTGCCAGTAAATGTGCTCAGCATGAAAGCTGCTGTGTCAGCCATACTTGTTGTTGCCCAGTTCACATTAGAAGAGTGCACATATGGTACGCCCTGCGTTTGTATGCTACATCACACAGATATGTTTGTATGAGGTGTGGAAGCGTGAGAATTTTGCTTTACTGTTAAAGCACACATTTTTTTTTGTTTTCTTTTTGTGTGTCTCTCTTCAGTCTGTGGGTGTGGGTGTTCGAGAGAGAGAGAGAGAGCGAGAAGAGAGTTGTGGAAATGACAAAATGAAATCTGTCACAGAAAGAGAAAGTGATCGATGAATTATAGGATTGAGATCTCAGACACGAGAGATTACAGGTTTTAGCCTGAATTCAGGCTTTTAAAAGTTCACGAGTCTGATTCTTGAGATTTGATTAAATCTGCAGGGAAAATTGGAGGAAGGATATTTGATTAAGACCATCAGGTGTCAAGTTCACATTTCAGTCCATTATTATATTCCAGTTCAGTTTGTCGAGGCTTTCTGCTGGCAGAAATCAGGAACTCAGAATGTTCCTAAGTGTGAGAAAAGAACAAGAAGAACTGTAGGAAACATGTACATGTATCTGTACCGTCTGAAATTTTCAGGCTTTTTGTATGTGCTCAGGTCTCATGTCTGATCTCTGCATGAAAAGAAATAGCTAGCTTATCTTTTCATGCCTGCCCTTCCCCCTTTCACCCCTTCAGTGGTAGTGCCTTCAGGACTTCATTTTGTTTTGGCCCAAATAGTCTACTTGCCTGCAAGCAGCAATTATCTTCAACAAGAAAACGCAGAGAATAGAACTTTACCAAGTCTTGTTAGTATTGTGCCGTAATGAAGCTGGCACAAGCAGGAGGACCCTGACGTAATTATCACATTTCGGTATGTTGCATGTAATTTATCTTTGATCATGTGTTATGATTAGTAAATTCACAAGCCCCATCTTTTCGGAAGCCATTTTTGGAGGCAATCTTGTGCCCCCAAATGGGATGATACAACAAAATTGCATTTGAAACGGCCTGCAGTGGCTTTAAAAAAGAAAACTTTTCCACAAAGATGCATTTACTAACTTTAGAAGAAAACGCTGTACAGCCTTAGTGTGGGAGGCTGTATGACAGATTCGTAAAATACTGGACAAATGTTGAGTTTGAAGACACTTCATTCAAAAATCCTGAAAATAGTTTCCAAACATCAGACTGATATGAATCCATGCACATGCACTGGAAATGTGGGTCCAAAAAACAAAACAAAAAAAACCTGCAAAATTGGAATACACAAAAACTTTTTTTTGTTATCCCTGTTTGAACAAAAGCATCCAGTGTCAGTTTTCAGGAGTCTTGTGTGAACCATCTTGCCTTACATAGGTCAGTAGTTCTTACAAACATTTCAAATTGATTGAAATTTTTTTTTTTTTGGTTGATTGTTTTTTGTCAAAAGTTACAAGCTTCATTACAAACTCAAATTTGGTTCCAAGCGCATCCTGTGAATTGTTGTTTCCATGGAACTGACAAAAAAGGGCTCACATTCTACTTCTTTGTCATCCCCTCCCCGTCTCGCCTCTGTGATCTTCATTGCATCAGTAAGCTTACATGACCAATGCTAATGTATAGTTGAGCTCATGTGACTTGTTTGTCCTTGGTAATTTTTTGTGTGTGTGTTTAACTTCATTCTCTGTTTTGTTAAAATACTTTAGCAGTTTTTGCAGAATTAGCAGTTCTAAACTTCAGCAGTTTTTGTGGGTGGTTACAGATTTCATTCACTCTCCACAAAAAACCCAAAATGTCTCGGCCCATGCGAAGATCTCGTAGCCACAGCAGAAGCAGGAGTCGGAGCCCAGATTCCATGAGAGGCAGACGAAGAGAAGACAGACCCTGGTTGAAGAGGAGCCGAAGTCCAAGTGGCTCCAGGTCCAGATCCCGGTCTCCTCGCAACAGAGGCCGCAGGTCAAGGTCACCGTTCAGACGTCCAGTTATGAGCAAAGACCCAAAATTCTTGAACTCTCGTGTGTTTGTAGCAAATCTGGCCTCAGATCAGACAAGTGATGGGGAGCTACAGGATCTGTTCTCCAAGTATGGAAAAGTCATTGGTAAGTGTGTGACATCGTTATCACTGAATGTTGGCAGTCTGTACTGCTAACAGTAAAGCGGACAGCAGACAGAAGTTGCTGAATGGGACTAGGATGCTTGTAAGTAATGAGAAACACCATGCAGAGAATAGCAGTCATAATGTAACAATTTACTGACTCGCATGATTTGGTGATTTGAAATATGAATGCTTGTGAGAGTGGTTTATGTTCTTAATTTGTTGAAAATACAAAAAAGACTAAAGTAACACTTCCACACTTGATATTGTCATTACAAACATTTCACATTAGATTTTTTAAACATTCCGCTTTGTAGATGTTTCAGTTCATATTACAAATTATTGTTAACTAGTTAATAATGTTTAGCAAGATTAGTTAACTATTAATGTTGAACTAGTTGATAATGTTTAGCAAGTATTAGGTTATATTGACAAGATTCTGAAAGAAAATGTGCAGTGTGAAAATGTGATGTAACCTAGATATTAAAGAGATGAGCATTTTCTTGAAGAAATGAATTAACTCTTTCATTCCTACTTTTATATGAACCATTACTTCCTCTTGTTCCTAGATTCTTATAATACGAGTATTCCCTTCATTCCTGGATTTAGTGAAAAGAAAAAGAAGTGTAAAGTGAGAACTGCCACCTGTGCTGTAGCAAACCAGCCAGAATAGAGCGGCAACAACTTTCCCACTCTGTAGGGGCCATCTAGCATCCATTCCATTCATAAACACTGCTTCGCGAGTGACCTGCTCATGACGTGTACCGATGACGCGTGTACTGATGACGCGACTCGTGCGAAGTTCAAAGTGCTTACTGCGAGAACCGATTTTCCGGGCTGCAGGAAGGAAAGGAGGGATTTTGTGCTGCCCGGTTTTCCGGGCTGCAGGAAGGAAGGGTACGATTTCTGCAAACCGGAAAACTGGGTTGTAGGGATGAAAGAGTTAAAAGGTTTTGAATATATGAATCTTTGGACATGCATTTTGTAAGTTGTGACAGAGTTAAGACCTGTAATCAAAATCCCGAGTTGACAAAAGTTAGTACGATACAGTTACATGTATGTACTTTGGCATGATCATGCTTTGACATCGATACAGAAAGATGATTGGTTGTTTGCATCATATTGTCACAAACAAACAAACAAACAAAAAAATCCAAAGAAAGAATAAACAAAAGAATGACATAATGTATTTAAATTAGAATGAGGTGGAGAAGAGTGACAGGGTGGAGGGGGGAGGGAGGAAGGAAGAGGGAGGCAGGGGAGGAGAGAGGAAGGAAGAGGGAGGCAGGGGAGGAGAGAGGAAGGAAGAGGGAGGCAGGGGAGGAGAGAGGAAGGAAGAGGGAGGCAGGGGAGGAGAGAGGAAGGAAGAGGGAGGCAGGGGAGGAGATGTGATAATGGGAAGGAGAGGGAGTGGAAGGAAAAGGGCAGGGAGGAAGAGGGGGAGTGAAAGATTGAAGTTGAAAGTCAATTTATTTTCTGCATTTATTAATAGTAATAGCCCATGTTTTTTTGTTTTTTACAGACACTTTGGTTCATCACAATGGCTACGGCTTTGTCCAGTTTTCAACTGAGGAAGAAGGAAGAATTGCAGTTGAAGCAGTCAGTGGGATGATGTTTCATGGAAAGAAATTGAGTGAGTGTGCAAATAACCAAACTTTTTGTTTTGTGGAAGTGTCTTGATTACGTAAGATGTGTTTTATTAGTGTTAGTCTTAGAAGAGAAGTGTCATGCATTTATTGAAGGTATGATGATTCTTATTACATTAACATATACTTGAATTTAAAGGACAACCCTCCGGGGGTTGCAACCTTGATGTGGTCGGAGGGCTTGCGTGGTCCTGTGATCCTTAGGCTTTGCTGGCGGGGGCATCAATACTTGGAGATAGGCTGGTTTTTTCAAACTGCTTCTTGGCCTGAAAAGCTAAGATGCTGTCTGGCCTAAGCGTAACATGGTAAGGAGTTGATGCCCCTGGTAGGGCTTCCCATGTCAGATAGGCTAAGGGTGAGGATCCTGACTAAGAGTAACCTGCCTTTCTCCTTTTCTTGTTTTCTGCCTTTCTTATTTGGCCCTTTTCTATCTTCGTCTCCCCTTCAAGTCTTCTTTTCCACACTCCTTTTTTCTCTGTGGTCTTCTTAAGATCCGCCGTGTTTGCCGTGCGGTGCGACCTGTGTTGGAGGGGGATGAGATCCTGGTGATTGAGAGGGCCAGTGCTCTCGGCCCGTGCTCTCAACACATCACTTTGGCTCGGACCTCTCCTAGACAGGGAGTACACTCTGGCCCGGGTGTACTAATCGGCTCCCCTTCTTGGGGCTGGGTCAAAACAGGCATGTCTCCGGCTGGCCAAGTGAACCCCTGCAGTGCTCAGCTCTCTGTTCCCGGGAGTTGAGCATGATCAGGGGGGATAGGGTTGGTGGTTTCTGTCTGTTGTATGTCTCTCCTGAAGCCTGGAAGGGGTCAAGACAGTGGTTTCTTGGCCCTGGCCCCTTAGTTGGACTCCAAGGTGGGTGGGTAAGGGAGAGATGAAATATAATAAAATAAATCATGGCTTTTTCAAAAAATATCCCCCCAAAAAGAAGAGGAAGGCAGCATCCCCTATTTCAGGGGACTTTCAATCTGACAGTGATTCGGATATCGAGGTAAGACAGAGGACAGGTTTCTGGGCTTCCTGGCTCGTGATGGAAGGGACGGAGCAGGAAAGGCCCATTTCAGCTCTGAGTCCTTTTGCCATCAGAAGGGCTTCCAAGGTTTAGCAGGTGATCCACAGTCCATCAAAAGATTACGGAATGGTTCATTTCTTGTTCAATGCAGATCCAAAAAACAATCGGAACAGCTGCTGAGGGCAACAAAGCTCGTGGACAGAGAGATCCGGGTGACTCCCCATAAACAATTGAACTCGTCCAAAGGAGTGATTCGATGCCGAGATTTGACAGGTGTCTCGGAGGCGGAGATCAAGACGGAACTGGCGTCCCAGGGTGTGACGCAGGTGCATAGGGTGACGGTAAAAAAAGGTGCAGAAAGAGTGGCCACCAACACCCTCTTTCTGACATTCTGCAACCCTGTGCTGCCTCCGGTCATCAAAGTCGGTTAGCTGAATGTTCCGAGTTCAGATGTATGTTCCGTCCCCATTGAGGTGTTTCAGGTGCCAGAGGTTTGGCCATGTCAGAGACCGCTGTTCTGGGCAGGAGGTGTGCGGTGTTTGCTGCAAGGCAACCCATGATGGGCCGTGTCAAGACCCGGCACATTGTGCTAACTGCGGTGGCGACCATCCCTCCTCTTCACGAAACTGCTCTGTTTGGATGCAGGAGTCCACAATACAAAGAGTCAAAACAGAAAAGAAAATCTCCTTTTTTGAGGCCTGCAAACAGGTTGTGGGCAGTCAGACGCCAACAGCATCTTCATATGCTTCGGCCATAAAGAAAGTTCCCACTTGGTCAGTCTGCTGCCAGATTGATGAATTTATCTTTTCAAAGACACTGCAAGGAAGAACTGTCAACTCTGGTGGAAGCAGGTCCACCACTTCCAACCAAAGTGAATGCCCCTGGTGGAGGCAAAAAATCCGCCACCCCTCAGACTGCCAGCAGTCTACAACATCTGCTGCTGGGCAGATTAAAAAACCAGCTCTCCCGCCTCAAACTCCTCTGTACAGTGCCTGTGCGGGCAAGGGAGTTCAACCCAGTGTGGAGATGGTGGAGATGAGGAAGAAACCTCCACCATCTCCCAAACCCAGACCTTCTTCACCTGTTGGCAAGTCTGCCAGCAGGTCCGAAGACCAACACAGTCCAGTGAAACTAAGCAATAAATTCACTCCATTGGAAGCGGATGTTGATGAGGGGGGTGACCTGATTTCTCTCCTTTTCGCCCTCTGCACCATGGATAGTACAGTAATCCATTGGAATATCCGTGGACTAAATTCCAACTTCGAGGAGCTGAAGCTTCTGTGTCAATCTATAAAACCTTCCGTCGTGCTCTTCAGGAAACTCAAATTCAAAGCCAGAAGACCTTCACTCTTTCTGGCTTTAATATTCTTTCAAAACCTGCACAACCATCCACGTTGGGACTGTCGGGCGGTGTTGCCCTTCTCATACATAAAACTCTGCTGTATAGTCCTGTCGCTCTGACTACCTCCCTTCAGGCTGTAGCTGCGAGAGTCACTCTCCACAAGACTGTGACAATCTGTTCTCTTTATCTGCCACCTTCTGTCCCGGTTTGTCGTCAGGACCTTGTCAGTCTGATAGGAGAACTTCCTCGACCTTTTTTGCTGTTGGGTGACTTTAACGGTCACAATCCTCTTTGGGGTAGTGTCAGTTTGTCATCCAGAGGTCTGCTTATTGAGGATGTCCTTTCGGATTTGGATTTGTGTTGTCTGAACGACGGATCTGCAACTTACCTCCACTCTTCCACAGGTTCACTTTCGTGTCTAGATTTGTCGATTTGTGACCCCTCGCTGGTCCTGGACTATGAGTGGTCTGTCCATGACGATCTGCACGGAAGTGACCATTTCCCTGTCCTTTTACAACCTGTAATAACTGAAAACGTCTCTGTCTCGCAACATCTACATTATAAGAAGGCAAACTGGGATCTATTTGCAACCACTATTTCTAAGGAATTCCAGGACACTGATTTTCTTCAAAGTCCAGACCCAGCAGAATCTCTGACTAACACTGTGATCAAATGTGCTAAAACCTGTATTCCAGTGTCTTCCGACAAACTCCAAATGCCAAAAACACCCTGGTTCGATTCAGACTGCCAACAAATTTCCAAAGTTCGCAAACGGGCTCAGCGTCGGGTATACCAACGACCTTCGGGTCCCAACGCTCGAGCCCATCAGAAACTGCGTGCCAAATCGAGACACACTTTTAAAATCAGTAAACGTCAGTCCTGGAGAAGCTTCTGCTCCAGGCTGACATCTAAAACTTCCAAGAAAAAAGTGTGGAACATCATTAAGAAAATCAAAGGGAAGAACACCTGTCCCACTGTGAACCATCCTCAAGTTTGCTGACTCTTTAATAACAGAGAAGAAAGCAGTTGCTAATTGCTTGCTTCAACCATTGAAAAGAATTCCTCCTCTTCTAACAAATCAGCCACTTTTGTCAAAAACAAAGCCCTAAAAGAAAGATCACCCTGCAACTTTCGTCCGACAACATGGAAGACTACAATCTTCCTTTCACGTTAAACGAGCTGAAATCTGCCTTACTTTCTTGCAGCGATTCCTCTCCAGGTATGGATGAAATTCATTATCAACTCTTGAAACATCTTCCGTCAAGAAGGTCTGAACATACTGCTACAGGTATACAACCATGTGTGGACAACAGGTTTCTTTCCCCTCTTGGCGGAAAGCCCTCATTATTCCATCCCCAAACCTGGAAAAGATCTTTCTAATCATCAAACTACCGTCCCATAGCTTTGACCAGCTGTGTCTGCAAATTGATGGAGAAAATGGTCAATGCTAGGCTCATGTGGAAACTCGAAAACCGATGGCCTTTTGGCGAAAGAACAGTGTGGTTTCCGCAAACATCGGACTACCGTTGACCATTTGATTCGTCTGGAATCTACTCTTCGGAACGCATTTTTGAACAGACAGCATGCAGTGGCAATTTTCTTTGACTTGGAGAAGGCCTACGATACCACCTGGAAGTCGGGGATACTTCATGATCTCCACGATCTGGGTTTTCGAGGTCATCTTCCGCTTTTCATTCAAAATGTTTTGGCAGAACGACAGTTTCAGGTCCGGGTTGGCACCACTCTCTCTGATGTCCACGAGCAGGAGTTGGGTGTTCCACAGGGGAGCATACTGTCTCCTGCCCTCTTTAGTATTAAAATCAACAACATTGTGAAATCAGTTCAGCAGGGTTCAGACTGCTCATTGTTTGTGGATGATTTTGCTGTCTACGCAACTGGAAGCCTGTACCGGAGTGTCCAGCGCAGGTTCCAGCTTTGCGTAGATAAAATCCATCGGTGGGCAGATGAAAACGGTTTCACCTTTTCTCCAACAAAGACACAGTGTATTCACTTCCATAATTTCCGTCATTTTTTTTCCAGATCCTGAACTTCAAGTAGGGAAATCTCCCATTCCAGCTGTTAAAGAGGCCAAATTTCTGGGAGTCATTTTTGACCAAAAACTTAACTTACTCAGCATATTAAAAACCTCAAAACTGCTTGCCAGAAAGCACTGAATATTCTGCGGGTCGTAGCGCACACCGACTGGGGCGCTGATAAGAAAACTTTGTTGCACCTCTACAGAGCCCTGGTCCGTTCTAAACTGGACTACGGTTGTGCTGTCTACGGCTCCGCAAGATCATCTTACCTCAAACTCTTGGACCCTATCCACCATCAAGGGCTTCGTCTCTGTCTTGGAGCGTTCCGCACCACCCCTGTGTACAGCCTGTACGCAGAGGCGGGTGAACCTTCACTGTCCAACCGCAGGCTGAAACTGTCTTTGAATTATTATATCCGACTGTTCTCAGAACCGCAGAATCCTGCCTATGACTGTGTCTTTGACCCTCCGTTCCAAAGTAAGTTTGAAAACAACCCGAAATGTATTCCGCCGTTTGGTCTTCGTATGCGGCCTCACGTGCGGAATGCAGGTCTAGACCTAGGAGTTGTGTCCGATTTTTCCAAGTTTCCGGATCAACCTCCGTGGACCTTTTTCACACCAGAGATTTGTTTCGACCTCGCAGCTTTTCGCAAAGAGTCTACCAGCTCTCTGGCGTACAAGGCATTGTATGCTGACCTCTGTTCCAAATTCCCATCCTGTCAAAAAGTTTTCACTGACGGTTCCAAGTCTGAAGACGGAGTGGCCTGTGCAGCCTACTGCCCTAGGGCTCCTTCTCAGATACTGTTGGAACATATTCACTCCGATGCTTCTGTCTATTCTGCTGAACTTACCGCTCTGGTTTTGGCTTTGAAGATAATCTCGCATTCTTCGAAGAGGGACTTTCTGGTTCTGTCGGATTCGCTGTCAGCTTTGGAGGCCATAGCTGGCCGCAACCTTCAGCATCCAGAACTTTTACTTTTTTTTGAACTTTTTAGCAAGTTGAAGGCGGACGGTTACAACATTACTCTTGCTTGGGTTCCTGGTCATGTTGCATCGGCGGGAACGAAATGGTTGATCGTTTAGCCAAGAACGCCACAAGAGAGAGAAACTGTCCAACGTTTATACCCCCTGCTCAGATGTAAAACCTAAAATTAACGATTATGTGAGAGACCTCTGGCAGGAGGATTGGAACACACAGACGAGTAACAAACTCTTTCAGATCCGTCCAAACCTTAAGGACTTCCTCCCATCTACGTCGGGAGGTTGTAAAGAGGAAACTGTTCTGTGCCGGCTGCACACCGGCCATTCGTATTTTACCCATTCTTACCTTTTAAAGAGTGAAGAAGCTCCGTGGTGCATTCCATGTCATGCGCCACTCACAATGAAACATGTTCTTTTAGAGTGTTGGGACTTGCACGATGTGAGACACAAACATTTTACAGCGGAGTCCATGAAGATCCTGTTCAGGGATGTCCCGCCTGATGTGATCCTTGAGTTTTTGAGAGAGATTAACATTTTTCATCTGATTAAAGATTTTACGGAAGAAAGATTTTTAATGCAATTTCTGGTGCGTTTGTAGACGATGTCATTTAATGAGATGTGTGAAAGTTGGGTTTTTTTTTTTTTTTTTCTAATGACTGGTGAGTTGATTTTGACGTGGTGACAGCCCTGATGTGGCCCTTTGCGGTCGGCTGGGCTATAAGCAACATTATCATAAGGTCTGAACATACTGCTACAGGTATACAACCATGTGTGGACTACAGGTTTCTTTCCACCTTCTTGGCGAAAAGCCCTCATTATTCCCATTCCCAAACCTGGAAAAGATCTTTCTAACCCATCAAACTACCGTCCCATAGCTTTGACCAGCTGTGTCTGTAAATTGATGGAGAAAATGGTCAATGCTAGACTCATGTGGAAACTGGAAACTGATGGCCTTTTGGCGAAAGAACAGTGTGGTTTCCGCAAACATCGGACTACAGTTGACCATTTGATTCGTCTGGAATCTACACTTCGGAACGCCTTTTTGAACAAATAGCATGCAGTGGCAATTTTCTTTGACTTGGAGAAGGCCTACGATACCACCTGGAAGTCGGGGATACTTCATGATCTCCATGATCTGGTTTTCGAGGTCATCTTCCACTTTTCATACCAATTTTTTTTGCAAAACGACAGTTTCAGGTCCGGGTTGGCACCACTCTCTCGGATGTTCACGAGCAGGAGTTGGGTGTTCCACAGGGGAGCATACTGTCTCCTGCCCTCTTTAGCATCAAGATCAACAACATTGTGAAATCAGTTCAGCAGGGTTCAGACTGCTCATTGTTTGTGGATGATTTTGCTGTCTACGCAACTGGAAGCCTGTACCCGAGTATCCAGCGCAGGCTCCAGCTTTGCGTGGATAAAATCCATCAGTGGGCGGATGAAAACGGTTTCACCTTTTCTCCTACAAAGACACAGTGTATTCACTTCCATAATTTCCGTCAGTTTTTTCCAGATCCTGAACTTCAAGTAGGGAAATCTCCCATTCCAGCTGTCAAAGAGGCCAAATTTCAAGGAGTTATTTTTGACCAGAAACTTAACTTTCTCAGCCACATAAAAAACCTCAAAACTGCTTGCCAGAATTGAGAAAGCACTGAATATTCTGCGGGTCGTAGCGCACACCGACTGGGGCGCTGATAAGAAAACTTTGCTGCACCTCTACAGAGCCTTGGTCCGTTCCAAACTGGACTACGGTTGTGCTGTGTACGGCTCTGCAAGATTGTCTTACCTCAAACTCTTGGACCCTATCCACCATCAAGGGCTTCGTCTCTGTCTGGGAGCGTTCCGCACCACCCCTGTGTACAGCCTGTACGCAGAGGCAGGTGAACCTTCACTGTCCAACCGCAGGCTGAAATTGTCTTTGAATTATTATATCCGACTGTTGTCAGAACCAGAAAACCCTGCCTATGACTGTGTCTTTGACCCTCCGTTCCAAAGTAAGTTTGAAAACAACCCGAAATGTATTCCGCCGTTTGGTCTTCGTATGCAGCCTCACGTGCGGAATGCAGGTCTAGACCTAGGAGTTGTGTCCGATTTTTCCAAGTTTCCGGATCAGCCTCCGTGGACCTTTTTCACACCAGAGATTCGTTTCGATCTTGCAGCTTTTCATAAAGAGTCTACCAGCTCTCTGGCGTACAAGGCATTGTATGCTGACCTCTGTTCCAAATTCCCATCCTATCAAAAAGTTTTCACTGACGGTTCCAAGTCTGAAGATGGAGTTGCTTGTGCAGCCTATTGCCCTGGGGCTCCTTCTCCGATACTGTTGGAACATATACACTCAGATGCTTCTGTCTATTCTGCTGAACTTACTGCTCTGGTTCTGGCGCTGAAGATAATCTCACAATCTACGAAGAGGGACTTTCTGGTTCTGTCGGATTCGGCTGAACTTACTGCTCTGGTTCAGGCGCTGAAGATAATCTCACAATCTACGAAGAGGGACTTTCTGGTTCTGTCGGATTCGCTGTCAGCTTTGTAGGCCATAGCTGGCTGCAACCTTCAGCATCCAGAACTTTTACATTTCTTTGAACTTTTTAGCAAGTTGAAAGCAGATGGTTACAACATTACTCTTGCTGGGGTTCCTGGTCATGTTGGCATCGGCGGGAACGAAATGGTTGATCGTTTAGCCAAGAACGCCACAAGAGAGAAACTGTCCAACATATATATCCCCTGCTCAGATTATGTGAGAGACCTCTGGCAGGAGGATTGGAACACACAGGCGAGTAACAAACTCTTTCAGATCCGTCCAAACCTTAAGGACTTCCTCCCATCTACGTCGGGTGGTCGTAAAGAGGAAACGGTTCTGTGCCGGCCGCATTCGTATTTTACTCATTCCTACCTTTTAAAGAGTGAAGAAGCTCCGTGGTGCATTCCATGTCATGCACCACTCACAATGAAACATGTTCTCTTAGAGTGTTGGGATTTGCACGATGTGAGACACAAACATTTTACAGCGGAGTCCATGAAGATCCTGTTCAGGGATGTCCCGCCTGACGTGATCCTTGAGTTTTTGAGAGAGATTAACATTTTTCATCTGATTTAAGTTTTTACGGAAGAAAGATTTTTAACGAAGTTTCTGGTACGTTTCTAGACGATGTCATTTAAAGAGATGTGTGAAAGGTTTTTTTTAAATTTTTATTTTTAAAAATGACTGGTGAGTTGATTTTAACGTGGTGACAGCCCTGATGTGGCCCTTTGCGGTCGGCTGGGCTATAAGCAACATTATCTTATCTTATTTAAAGGACAAACCAGAATCAGGACAAAGGAGAGGTCAGAGGGACAGCTGAAAAAGGCAGACAGTTAATGATTTTCAACAGATATTTACTGTGATATCAAACAAGTAAATAAAGGACAAGGCTTTTGTTTTTTTTCATAGAACAATCTTTTGGGAATGGGGATGTGGACGTGCATGTTACTAGAAACTTGCCATGTATTTTTGCAAGTGGGCATATACGTAACGTTTTTTTGAGCATGTTTTAAAAAAAAATTCCTTTCAGAATGCAACATGGCAGCTGAAGGAGGAAAACGGGGAGGCAATACTGGTGGCAATTCTGGTGGTGGTGGTGGTGGTGGTGGTGGTGGTGGCGGCGCGTATGGGGCGTGGAGGTGGCCCCCCACCTCCAGGTGACCACAGGTATTTCATTGTTTTATCTGTGTCTAAGTTATGCTTGATTATCATTTTACAAGTGTGTCATGTGACGTAGCCTCACATCAAGGCATGTGACGCTCCATCACATGTAGTTAGTGATTTGAATCATTTCCCCATGCCACAACTAAAGGAAGAATATTCATGTGGCTTGACTAGTGTAGCGGGCGTCCCCAAATAATTGTGAGATATACTCATTAAAGAAAGAAGCGTGGTCATTGGGTGAAAGTGACCACTGAGAGATAGTTTACTAAGGGCTGGTAAGGTAAGGTGCTGGTCATGTGTTTTGAACACTGAGTATGCACTCACTAGGAGGAGGGAGGAAAGAATCAGTTTTAGCCCAGCAGATGGCCTAGAGACTCGAACCTGTCAGGACGTTGGTCCTCTCTGCTGACCAGTCATTACCAGGTGAGCCATAGATAGTTGGGGAAAGCTACAGGGGAGAACCTAAAGAAAAGAGAAAGAAAAGAATTCATGTTAAATTGGGAAGCAGGTTACTTACACGAACCTTATTCGTGTTTCAGCCCTTCACCCTTCACCTTTCACCCCGTGAGGTGGTCAAAGATGGCCATGGTGTGGGGAACACACCAGTAGTTCAGCCCCAGCAAGTACCAACTCCATGGAGAGGAGTTGGAACTCGTCCGTTCTCAAGGGACAGAAGAAGTCGGGAAGAGAAGGCGAAACATCATATCTCCAGTGACGAGAGAATTCAAGGGGCAATCCGATGTCTAAGAGAGACAGGGAATCGGGAAAGTATGGAAGCTTTACTTGATGCAGGCAGGGCATCAGTGAGTACAGGAGCTATTTATTCTCCTGGTCTGGATTTTTTGGGCTAATGTAATGTGAAGGCCATGGCTTTATAGAAGCTGGACTGGATTATTTTTATCTCTCATGTAAGAGAGATACATGTGTAAAGATTAATTTATCTCTCAGTGTAAAGAGAGATACATGTGTAAAATCTGTTTATAAGTTGTTGATGTGATTTTAGTAAAGTGTTTTTCCCTGAAGGAGAGGGGGAGAAGAAAAACATTCGGTAGTGCGCCTTTTGGTTGATTGGAAAGATTGCGTGTGCGTATGGAGTAAATGCTGTCATGAATGCGGGTATGCAAAAGTGACAGTGTGACAAAAGTGTGACAGCCATTCAACAGGAGCAAATATTTTATGGTTGACAATTAGACATTTTTTCATCCTATTACCAGAATACTGTGATAATGTTTGAAAATGTATTGCGTTGTGGACACATGTTATGAACATATCTTTTTATCCATGTTCAAACTCAGTAAATGAGCCCATGACATAAGTTTACACATGCCTATAGAAATTGCACTCAGCGCTTTATTGTTCTGAAAATAGGTGACGTGTTGTCAACGGAAAAATGAGGAAATGAAACTATAAATTTCTTGTAAATTAATTGTGAACAACAGTGATTGTGGTAACGCTCACGTTGATTATTGAATAGGAGTTGCAATGCAGCAAGTTTTCAACAAGGTTGATGTGAAACATAGTTCATGAAATATAGTTTGATGATGTGGAGAAATATCTGAAGGTTTGGATTTCAGAATGCCTGTAACACATGAGTCTGTGTGTCTGTGTGTCCGTGGTCAAAATGTGTTCCACTCGCTCCAGACAAAACTACTGGGTCGATCTTTCTGAAAATTTGTAGGTATGTTCATTATGGGTCAAGGATGATGCCCGACGTTTTAGTTTACCGTTACAGCCATTACTAACGGCTGTAACAGCCTGTAACGCTTTTTCTTCTTTATGGAATATCTCAGAAAGTACTTGACCGATCTTTCTGAAAATTTGTAGGTATGTTCATTATGGGTCACGAATAATGCCCGATGTTTTAGTTTACCGTTATAACCATTACTAACGGCTGTAACGATTTTTCTTCTTTATGGAATATCTCAGAAAGTACTTGGCCGACCTTTATGAAAATTAGCAGGTATGTTCATTATGGGTCACGGATGATGCCTGATGTTTTAGTTTGCCCCGTTATAGCCGTTACTAACGGTTGTAACGGCCTGTAACGGTTTTTCTTCTTTATGGAATATCTCAGAAAGTACTTGGCCAATTTATAAGCGGTTTGGATGATCTTGTGACAAATCGGATCCTCTGTCCATATGTAAGTGATGTAATGCTGAAAATGGATTAAACAACCGTTAAAAACCGTTATTCTGCCGTTATTTCTTATATATAGGTGGATTTTAATGAAATTTGGTATATAGAAAGGTTATCACACACAAATGGCACTTCTATATAGTGTTTCAAAATTTGACCGTTAAAAAACCGTTATTCTTAACATATTGTCCGATTTGGATTAAATTTGATATGTACACAGGCTTTAGCCCAGTGAGGACTAAAATACCGGTTTCAAAAGTGTATATATATCGGTTATATAACCGTTAAAACCGTTATTTTGCCGTTATTTTTTATATATTGGTGGGTTTTAATGAAATTTTGTATATAGAAAGGTTATCACACACAAATGGCACTTTCATGTAGTGTTCAAAATCTGGCCGTTAAAACCGTTATCTTGACATATTGTCCATTTGGATGAAATTTGGTATGTACACAGGCTTTAGCCAGTGAGGACTAAAATACGTTTCAAAAGTGTATATCGTCATGGTGTAGGTCCTTTGAAGTCCTTTAAAGTCCTTTAAATTTAGAATTATTTTC
>CM031609.1:85908306-85922047 GCA_018398815.1 Conus ventricosus
TTTCTAGATTTCATTTTTAAATACCTTATACAATTATCATTATTCAAATTGAAGATGTTCTAACTTTTTTTTTTCAGCTTTTATTCATGGTCAAATTGGCGTTATCTTGCTTTATTTTGTAACAATGACTTTTAATAGTTTATCATTTTTTCGGATCCCGTTTATCACTTGATTTAAAAAACAAAACAAAACCTGAAGTGAGAGAATAACATTTGCTATCTAAAAAAAATGGACTTGTGATGCTTTCAAATTATCATTCAAGTAACTAACAAGAATGACTTTCAGAAAGGTTGTATGTAACATGGTTTCCAGTCTCCGGAATTCAAGTCATGAAATTTTTCCAGTTCAATTTTCATCACTTTCACAACTCCATTTAGGTTTGTTCTTTCAAAGATTACATATACTTGATGAAAGAAACCTGTGAGCAGAACCAGTAGTGTAACTAAATCAATCATCAAAAAAATTCTGCAGTGTAAAAGTAATGCATCAGCTTTATCATCTGGATGCCCCCATACAGCTTGAGTAATCTACACAAAATACATTGGGCTGTAATTTGTGCAAACACTTAACAATTAAAATTCATAACATCTGTACCACCTGAGCTTCATATTTTTTTACAAGCCTTTTTTCCATAAAATTGGCATCACTGAGCACAAGTCATCTGTAGATTTTGCAAAAGTGATTTTCTGTTATACAGAAGAGCAAACATTTAGATTTCCATTATCTTGTATGTAAACTCACAGCTAGAACTTTTAAGATATGATGAAATATCCAATTGAATACAGATTATATATGTCATTCCATGACAGATTATTTCGCTTAAACTACCAAGTTATATCTGATTTTATGTTACAGTGTGGACATTAATTTAAAAGACCTTTTCAGCTGAAAAGGAAATTCATATCATTTCATCACAAGACCAATTCAAACATCAGCTCTAGTGCAATACGTCTGTGAACCTTACAGTGTCCAACTCAACTCACTGCGGATGAATTGCTAGGTAACTCATAACATCAGTGCTTCACAGGCCCTGACTTCAGAGCATACTTGAAACAGCAAGCTCTAAATCAGTTTGTCCATATCACTGTTTTCTCAATGCATACCATGTGTTACACGTTAGTGTCCCTTCACCAGTATTCAAGAGTTCATTTGATTTGTATGTAGCAGTCTATGAATCTTAATGGCTCTGAGCATCGAGTGGTGTTTCACCTGGCCACCACCAAACACGGCCACCGCCAGAACCATTTCTTCAAACGGCTTTAGTCAGTCTCTTTCATTTCTGCAGTGTCTTGCGAACACATGTCATCAACGCATGACTGCATGTCCCTTTCCACCCTTACCAAGAAGTTTGCACATGATTCCATGACATCAACACCGTCTGAGACGCTGGCACAACAAAAAATACCACCAGCATATCACTGATTCCATTTCCTGCTTTACTTTTTTCTTCTCCTCCCGACTTTGTTTTGCTGAAAATATTGGAATAGTTTCCTTTTCCTGAATTCTCATTGAATAATATCACTGAAATCTGCGAATTCTAATGGCAGTCTTACCCCTTGTACTAAATTAATATCCAGCATATCTGAATTTCTCAATATCACATAATGGCATGAAATTATCATTATCTTACCAGAGAAATTTAATCATAAATCATTTAATCATATAAACCAATCATGAAATTACCATTATCTCACCTGACAAATTTAATAATACATCATTTAAACCTTTCGCTTCCGGCCGCAGATATAGCCACGGTTCAAGGGTCATCGCATAATTGATCATCTGACCGGTCACATGATATTGTTTACTTCCTTGCAAATGGCGTCTCACATACTGCGTGTTTGAAGGGATTTTTCAGCAAGTTTTGGGTCGATTTTGAAGCATTTTTCTTTTTCGTTTTATAAACTAAAGCGAAAATTAGTCGAGCAGATCAACATGGCTGCCAGAAGATTTACTGCTGAAGAGGTGGCGAGAATTGTGTTTGAAATGCCGTACGAAGGGGAAATTAGCGACAACGAAAGTGAGATAGAAAATGAAGGTGATGTGGTTGTCGATCAGCCTGACAATGAGTCACGTGATCTGGATTACCAGGAAGAAGATACTGATCTACCAAGTACATCGACAGGCAAAGTCGAGGATGTACTAGGAGAGGAAAAATCGTCATTTTCCTTCAAGAATATGTATACATAATTATATATATATATATATATATTATATATATATATATATATATATATATTTATATATATATATATAAAGTTAGAGTCAAAACGCCACTCAGAATGCCAAGAGTGCTCAACCAAGCAGGGAGCGACATACCAGTTTAAAATAAGGTTTTAAAATGAAGAAAGTAAAAACCGACAAATTTGTTACGAGCGCGTTGCTCTCCTCAGGATGTACAATCGGGGCACGCCACCGGTATTATATAGTGTGTTGTGTGGGTGCGTGAGCTCTGCGCGTGTGGCACGTGGCTGTAGATTTTTCTTTTTTGGGGCGCGTTCAGGGGGGACGTACCAAGGAATGGTTCATTGACAAAGATTTCCATTTATGCCTGCAATTGTTTACCATTTCTACTTTAGAGTTCAGGGATGCTAGATGGGGTTTACATAGTATCAGCCACTTTTCTGTAGTACATAAGTTGCATTTTTTAGAAATGTTGTTGTATGGTGTTGCTCTTTTTATAATTTTCCATGATATGTTGTAGTCTATTTTCTTATCCTTTAAGCTTCCAAATATGTTTACTTAATTCTGTTTGGTTTTTATATTTTTCATTTTTGAAGACTGTTTATGGTTTGCATACCTGGTTTTAAAGTGGTTTGCCGTAATCCCTATGTATGTTTCTTTATCACTGTCTGTTGTTACCGTAGCTTGGTACACAATGTTGTTGTAGAGGCATTTGTTATTCAGAGGGCACTTGTCTTTTTTTGTGCAATTACAAGATTTCCTTTCGTCACCCTCTTTGGTTGTATTATTTTTGGTTTTATTGGAAGAATCAATTATATTTTTAAGGTTGGGCATACATGAGTATGATAGCTTGACGGTGTTTTTATTGAATATATTAGATAGTACATGTTCTTTTGGGAATGATGTTTTAAGGATTCTGAGGAATTCTTTTCCTACATTAGTTTTTGTTCCTCCATCATATGGAGGGTTATACCATATAATTTTTCTTTTCCTGTTTTTGTTATTGCTGTTCATGTTATTATCTGGGTTATATTGTAATTTGTAGTTGTAGCCACTTTTTTTTCAGTGCCTCTTGGTATTCGGCTGCTGCACTGTTAAATTCTTTCTCATTGCATGATAGTTTAGATAATCTTTTGTTTATACCATTAGGTATGGTTTTTCAAAATGGAGGGGGGAGGGTTTACTTTTGATGTCTACGTAGACAGGTATGTCATTAGGTTTTTTTTTATGGTTTGTATGTATGGTTCTTAAGGTCTATTGTTATGTCTAAATAATTTACTATTTTTTTGTTGGCTTCCACTGTGATTTTTAGGTTGTGGCTTTGAAAAAGTTTACAAAGTTCTTTTTTTTTGTTTTCAATGATTTTGGTTTAATGTTTAACAGGGCAAGGCCATCATCTCTGTATAACCCAACCTGTTTCCCAAGTATTTTCTGTTATGAGACAACATGAAAAGCCCAAACTAATTCACAAGTTTCCGCTCCATCATAAGATCCCATCGTGAATCGAATGTGGAGTTTCTGCTGGTTTTTTTTTTATCCAGTTTCATTGTTGCTATGGAGAAGGGTTTTTTAGTGTGGAAATGTTTTCCCATCTCAGATCTGTTATTTTGTTACTTTGTGGCAAACCTTAGTGCTTTAGCAAGTAAATTTCCCCATCAATAGAGGGATAGAAATCCCTATGTCAAAAGTAATGAACAAATGTATTTTTCTGTTTGTTCAATTCTTTAAACCATTGGATAACTTCATAACTATTTTTCCAGAGATTGTATTCAGTGTTTGTTTTTTGTCCTCTGTTGCCTTTTCCAGGATTTTTTGCCAATTTTGCTAATTCAGATTTTAACAAATGCCTCTACAACAACATTGTGTACCAAGTACGGTAACAACAGACAGTGATAAAGAAACATACTGGGATTACGGCAAACCACTTAAAACCAGGTATGCAAACCCTAAACAGTCCTTCAAAAATGAAAAATATAAAACCAAACAGAATTTTAAACATATTTGGAAGCTTAAAGATATGAAAATGACTACAACATATCATGGAAAATTATAAAAAGAGCAAAAACCATACAACAACATTTCTAAAAAAAGCAACTTATGTACTACAGAAAAATGGCTGATACTATGTAAACCCCATCTAGCATCCCCTGAACTCTAAAGCAGAAATGGTAAACAATTGCAGGCATAAATGGAAATCTTTGTCAATTTAACCATTCCTTGGCACGTCCCCCCTGAACGCGCCCAAAAAAGAAAAATCTACAGGCCACGTGCCACACGCGCAGAGCTCACGCACCCACACAACACACTACATAATACGGTGGCGTGCCCGATTGTACATCCTGAGGAGAGCAACGCGCTCGAAACAAATTTGTCGGTTTTTACTTTCTTCATTTTAAAACCTTATTTTAAACTGGTTTATATATATTTATATATTATACACACACACACACACACATATATTTGCATACTTTTGAACACTTGTTAATTTTTTGCCAATTTTTTTTTTTATGATGGGTGAAATGTTAGTAAAAGTCGCGTCTCTAGCCTGCATTGATATGCATTACTCAATGCACCCCTGAACACACTGTGTGCTTTTTTTTTTTAGTAAACAATTGCACTTGGTTGTTACGTCCTATATATTTGTGCACATTTCAATACCATCTCACCCAGATATACAGAGACTTGAATTTTTATGGATTTTTTTTCAAATTATTTTGTTTATTTTTTCTTTAAATCTCGGTTATCTTATGATTGTGAGTTATCTCATCCTGCCAACATGAAAATATAATAATTATATTCTCCATTCATTTTCCTTCAATAAAATGTATACCTCTGTATACTTTTAGAGCAATACTTGAAATTTTATGATTTTTTTTTTGTAAGGTGAGTGGGTTTTTTCCCAAAAAACTACAAACAGTTCTGGGAGTCAAAGGGTTAATCATAAATCAATACCTATCGTCTACATTCAAATGATTTTGATATTTGCTTTGGAACTCACAATACCCCAGAAAAGAAGATTTAACATAGTAAACCGGTATTTAAAACTTACTGATTGTCATCTAAGTTCTCATTGGCTTGGTAGTAACCAGCAATGACGTAACCTTTGCTTCTGCAGTATGCATCAATCTGAAACATAGAAAGCACTACAAACTCTGTGTCAACACATGTGTGTGTGTGTGTGTGGTGTGTGTGTGTGTGTGTGTGTGTGTGTGTGTGTGTGTGTGTGTGTGTGTGAATGTGTGTTTTGTGAATGGGCATGTGTGTGTGAATGCATATGTGTGTGAATGTGTACTTCAATGCATGCATACATGTAGAATAACTTGGAACATTGGAAGCATGGGCATGAACAAAACACTTGGAATGTCGTTATATTGAACATTATAATGATCATCATGGCTTGATTAGCAAAGCCAAAGGATGAAGCCTCAAGTAAGTGGGGCATATGTTTCTGGACCTCTTTCCTCAAACTCTTTTCTAGTGGAAACATCTCCTGGTCATGGCTGTCACAACATTTTCAATGGAACTATTGGAAGCCTTCAACCTAAGACTGCACATACACATACTCTGACCCGCCCTCTCCCTTCTCCCTCAGTCCCTGTAGATGCCAGTGTGCTAGGCGCAGCTGCCCTTCCAACTTGACAAAGGGCCTGTGTCTGTACTGTGCTGGACTGAGCATTGCCAAGTTCTTCACTCATGGAGGGAAGGGAAGGAAGACGGATTGGACTAAGCATTATTTGAATTTAATTTAGCAACACGGGGAGTATTATTTCATGCAGGGTTCATACAGATGTGACCAAACAAAATTCCATACTTTTTCCAGACTTTTTCCAGGGCTTTTCATAATTTTTCCAGACCCCAGAATGTGTGTGTGCGTGCACCTCTGTATGTGATTACCATGCTAAACACACCAGAAAAGAACTGCTTTAATGATGCAGGGCATTCAATACTTACCAAAAAATTTAGTGTGTGTGTGTGTGTGTGTGTGTGTGTGTGTGTGTGTGTGTGTGTGTGCGCGCGCGCGCGCGTGCACGCACATGCGTGAAAAAGTCAGAGACACGCAGACAGAGACGGTGAGAGAGAGAGAGAGAGAGTGTATGTGTCTATGTATGTGAGAGAGAAAGAGACGGTGTGTGTGTAAGTGTGAGTGCGAGTGCGCGCGCGCATGTGTGGGTGTAGGTGTGTGAGACACAGACAGTGTGTGTGTGTGTTTGTGGGAGTGTGTGTGTGTGAGAGAGAGATATGGTCAGGTCAGTCAGGTCAGGTAATTAGGACACTAGGCCTCGCGGCCTCTCAACTGTCCTTTCATTTTAATTTGTTGGATGTTCAACATGGCTGAGTACTTACAAGCCAATGTGCTCTCTATTCAATTCCGTATTTAAATTTTGACATCATTTTTTGGATAAGAGAGAGAGAGAGAGCGAGTGCGTTAGAGACAGCGTTGTGTGTGTGTGTGTGTGTGTGTGTGTGTGTGTGTGTATGTACAGGGTTCCTACAGACTTCCAAGAACAAAATTCAAGGAGTTTTCAAGGAGTGCCTTTTCTATTTCAAGGTTACAATACTTGCGTAAAAATTGAAAACAGAAACGGCAGTTTAATTTTTCTGTGTTAAGGTTGATGAAAAAAAATTAGGCTACTTACAATTTTGCTTTGTGCAAAGAAAACAAAAAAGTTTGTTTTAAAAATAATTTTTTTCATCAACCTGAACAGAGAAAAGTCAAACTGCCATTTCTTTTTTTCCAGTTTTTATCAGAGTGAGTGTGCCAGTACACCACACATTAGAACATTAACAAACTCAGACTCTTTGTATTAAATGCCAAAACACTAAAATCAGCAAAAAATATGTCCCTTTGTAGAGAACATACAGACTATGCATGGTGTGTAAGAGACTGGTTGGAGGGAAAAAATTATTAAAAAATTTTTAAAAAAAAAACTAGTTTAAAAAAAAGTTTACAAACGTCGTCGCGAGCGTTAATACCAAGGGAGGTAATTTGATCAAAATTGATGAAGTTACAAATTACCTCCCTTGGTAATCGTCTGCTAAACCTCCGGCCAGAGGAAATCTGAAAACCGCGATCATTGTGCGTGATTTAATTTCTGGTTTTATTCGATATTTCAATGTTTTTGTAAAGAAACATCAAAGCAAAATTCGATATCATGAAAAAGTTTGCACATCTTTTACAAAATTCCAGGACTTTTCCAGACCCATGGCCACAAATTACAAAATTAGGAAGAAGAAGAAGATTCCAAGACTTTTCCAGCCTGGAAATGTTTTTTTCATTTTTCCATACTTTTTCCAGACTTCCAGGACTCTGTACGAACCCTGTTCATGTCTTTCCACAACAGAACAACATCTGAGGAGGATTTAGCTATACGGGGAGTACTGTTTCATGTCTTTCCACAACAGAACAACATCTGAGGAGGATTTAGCTATACGGGGAGTACTGTTTCATGTCTTTCCATAACAGAACAACATCTGAGGAGGATTTAGCAATACGGGAAGTATTGTTTCATGTCTTTCCATCAGGATCAGGATCAGGATCAGGATCAGGGGCGTTGTATCAATACACTTAGCCTTTTTTAGGCTTTTTACCCCCTTCTGTATTGTATATATCCTTTTTTTTTTTTTTCATAACCGTTGGTCCAGTCATAGGCTTGCTCAGACTTATTATCCATCAAATTCATATCTAATTTTTTTTAAAATAATTCATGTTTATTATGAGGTTCTTGAACACATTAATACTGGGTGCACGTTTGATGTTAAGTGTAGTTTATTCCAAAAGTTGGTTACTCTATTAGTAAAGTAAATTTTCTTAAATTCGTTCTAGAATATTTTTTAAAAATATCTTATCTTCACTGTTCCTTGTAACATTCTTCTGCGGAGTACAAAAAAAGCGTGCTTTATCAACATCATCAATTTCATTTAAATATCTTGTATGCCTGAATCAAGTCACCTCTTATTCTTCTTGCCTTAAGTGTTGGAAGTTGCAAATATTTTAATCTTTCCTGATATGATAAATCTTTTATATTATGAATCATTTTGGGTTGCTCTCTTTGTACCTGTTCTAGATTCTGTTGTCCCTTTAGCATTGGATACCATACAGTGTTGCCATATTCAAGAACAGGTCAACTAGTGTCTTATATAATTGCAAAAAAAGTGTCCTTTTCCATAAATGTAAAGGTTTTTTTTATTTTCCCAATCATTCTGTTAGCTTTATTAATACTTTTTAAACAATATGATTGTCAAATAATAAGTTTTTTGTCAAAAGTCACCCCTAGGTCTTTTCTTCTTCAATTTAGATACTTTTATTTCCTTGCCCCAATTTTCATATATACTCCTTTTGTGGGTTTGTTTTACCAATATGAAGTATTTTACATTTTTTGCATTAAAAATATAGGTTCCAAGTATCAACCACTGTACTAATGTTTCAATGTCCTTTGTAATTCCTTATGTAATTTTGGAGAGTTATACGTTTTGTGTCATCTGCAAAGACTTTGCATGTACTCTTTAATTCTACAGGGAGTCATTTATAAACACGTAAATAATAATGGTCCCAATATACTACCTTGTGGTATCCCACTAATAACATCAGCACTATGAGAGAAGGGAGCTCCCAAATTTCCTTCCCTTTCCCTGAGTTCTTTTTGATAAAAAGTCTCAAAAACCCACCAAGTAATTTCCTATTTTTCCCATAAGACTCTAAATTTCTTAAAAGTCTTTCATGTGGTACTGAATCGAATGCTTTTCTAAAGTCTAAATACAAAACATCTATATTCTCCCCTTTTAAATCTATCTCCTTTGTGAAGTCTTCCATCACTTTTTAAAGTTGAGTCACAAAAGATCTTTTTGCACGAAACCCCTGCTGACACTCAGCATATAATTTATTTTCTGTCATATGTTTAATAATAGCCTCTCTAATAAATGATTCTAAAATTTTGCATATAATGCATGTTTAAACCACTGGTCTATAATTTTCCTGGATCTGTTTTTGTACCTTTTTGAATACTGGAATTGACTGTAGCTGTTTTCCAATCTGAAGGTACTATCATTTCTTTAACAGATTTAGAAAAGAGTATGTAAAGTGGAAGGCCATTTCCTCGTTTAGCTTTTTAGTATTCTCGATGGGAGGGCACCCGGGACCACATGCCTTATTAGGGTTTAAAGATTGAAGTTTCTTTTTTATTGCATTCACTAAAAATATCTACATTTCCAACATTATCCCTTTTTGACCTTGAGGCTGGACCTAGAACAGGCATTTTATTAGTATCTTCCCTTGTGAATACACTAAAAAAAAATGTATTCAAAATATCTGCCTTACCTCTTTTCTGTCTCCACTGTGTCACCATCCTTAGTCCTTAAAGGGCTCACTTCCAGTATTCATCTTTGTTTTCGATTGTACTACTCCAAAAGGCTTTTGGATTTTGTTTACATTCCTTTGATAACTTCTTTTCAAATTCCTTTTTTGCTTTTCTTTTTTTTTTGGTTACAAGAAATTACGTTGCTTAATATAATTTGATAATCTTTCCCCTGCTTTGTGACTAAGAATCTCTGATACATATTTATTTCTTTTTTACAAATTTCATTGTCTTTACATTCATCACTTTGGTTTCTGTTTTTTATTTTTCATAATAATTTGTTTTGGAACTTTGTTTTCTATTAAAGAATTTAAAATACTTTTAATTTCCCCCAACATTTTTTCTACACAAAGATCATTGGGAGTTTTTTTCCAGTCGATCTTCTTCAATCTTCTTTCATTTGTATAAAATTTCCTCTCTTAAAATTATTATGATGCTTTGATTCTTTTTCCCCTTGCTCCTCTCCTAGGTACAAAGAGAACATTAAAACCTCATGATCACTTTGCCTATAGGAGCTAAGTGCTTAATGTCTGATATCATATTTTCATCATTAACAAGTACTAAATCTAGTATATTTGATTTTTGTCCCCCCCTGGTCCTTGTTGGTTGTTTCACCATTTGGTCAGAAATGCATCCTGTGGGTAGTTTATGAACTTTTGACCTTCTTTCTCCAGAGCCAGTACCATGCCAGTCAATATCTGGGAAATTAAAATCTCCATTATAAAAAACATATTTGAATCTTTTAATCTAATTGTTTCAGCAACTCAAACATTTTTTCTTCATTTTCAGTTGTTGATTTTTGGACTTTTGTAAATAGTTCCAATCAGTATTTTCTGTCTATCCTTATTTAAAAAGGTAATCCACAAGTTTTCATCAAAGCATTTCCTTTTGTAAACTTGTATACTTTGCATTTATAGAGTCCTTCACATTACAGTTATACCTCTTTTGGGATTTTTATTGAAAAATAGTTCATAAACCTGGCATTGAATATTCGACAGGGAATTTACCCCTTTTTGGTTTTTCGCTATAGATTTTTGTTATTACTATAATGTGGGTTTATTTCTTCAGCAATAGAAGTAACTCATCTTTTTTGTTCAACAGTCCCCTCTGCATTTGTGTACAAGAACGTATATGACAGTTCCTGCACTGATTTTTTTATCTACATACCTTTTAAAACTATTCACATGTTCTTTGTTTTTGTATTTTGATTGTCAGTTTTCTTCTTTATCATCTTGGCCAGGCCTAGGTTTCCACGTACTTTCACTATTTTCCCACCTCTGATCCAATGTTTTCTCTCCTTTCTCAATCCTTTTTCGAAGCTCTTCTCTTATTCTTTGTTCTTTGTCTTCAGTTTGGTGTGTAGTCTGGGTTTTATATATATCCTCTTTTTTTGCTCTGTCACCCCTGCATTTATTTTGTGGGCATTTGTCAATATTTTTTTTTTTTACCTCCTTGTTTTGTTTCACTTACTCTAAGCAGTCTCGGTTTTGTTCCGATATTGTATTTGCCCAGTCTCACTGGATTCGGACAGTCCGTCTTTCAATTGGGGACAAATCTTTCCCCCCATCTTCTGTATACTCTCCCTCTCCATTTTTCATTCTTTCTTCCCTGTTTTCACTCCCACACTCTGGAATATTGTAAATATCAGATTCAGCTCTTTTTTTCCTTGTCAACCTTCTTTTTCCCATAGTTCTGACACCTTTTTCTCAACATACTCCTCAATCTTCTCTTCGAGAGCCTTTCCCTGCATCTTTTTTCCAGTCTCTCCAGCCTTTCCTCCCCCCTTCGAACAATCCAATCAGTCTGTCTAATTTCACTTCCATTCCGCTTTTCTTTTCCCCCTCCCCTGCATAACATCTTCGGGAGATCCATTCTATTTCCCTTTTGTCTCTAGAATTTTGAAGGTAGCTGAAGTCTCTTTTGTCGATGGGCGTGCATTCTTTATGGCACCACTGTTTACAGTCATGGCATTGGATACTTGTTTGGTCTTCCTCCACGCCCACCTCGCATTCCAGGCCAAAAAAAAAATTTCGCCCTTTTCCCCCTTTTCCCTTCGACTTTCAGTTGTTTTTTTTCCACTCTTTGGAGTTTTTTCTATCTTTCTCTTCCCCCCCGTTGATCCCTTGTACTAGTCTTCCCCCCTCCCTAGAATTTTGTTTTGACATATTTTGCTACGGACTCTTTCTTTATTGATTGATTATGAGCTGATACTAATATTTAACAACTTACCTTACCTGTTCTACAAGGAAAGTACACAAACTGCTTGGTTAGTAGTGAAATAAAACAGAGCCGCCCTTTTTTTTTTTCAATCAGTGCAGTTAGTAAATTGAAAAGAACTCTATTCCTTGTTTTTTTTGACTGTGACAACAATATGTCACTATCAAAAAAAATCCAGAACAATGTTTCTAATTTCTACACCACTTTTCTTGTCCAGGGCCAAAAAAAAATACTTGTAATTCACTAAAACTTTATCGGACTGAACACTTTTAAAATTCCTGCTGAGCCAGCCCTTGACAACACTTCATTTCCGTTTTTGAACTCTTTTTAATGGCTTTGGATAAGGTGCTGTAACTGAGAACAACATCTGAGGAGGATTTACAACTGAACAACATCGAGGAGGATGTGTGTGTGGGCCCGTTGTGCTAACAGCTGGACCATACACAATACACACTCCCTTGCAGGTGTAGCCTACTCATTCTTTTCCCACAGCTGCGCACATGGCATGTGTTGTCTGTCACAGAGCCAGCTCAGCTTTGCACACACCCTTTAGCAAAATTTCCATGCACTGGAAGGTGCTGTTACCATACCATACTTACTGCCATGCTGGCTACCTCCCCTTGCTTACTCTCTCACAGTGCCCGGGATAGTGCGGACAGAGGCACTGACCTGCTTACTCTCTCACATGACCCGGGATAGTGCAGACAGACACTGACCTGGTTCTTATTGAACATGGAAAGCAGACAATGATTTTGGATGCGTTCACTCTGCAGGTTAGGCAGGGAAATTTTTACTGCGTTTCATCACAAAAATCAAATTTTCTTCTCAAATGGTTTCCCTTCTTTCCGTGGATTCCCCACTCTGTGCTATATTTTTCTGTACACACTTTGACTTTGACTTTGACTTTGAAGATACAAGATTCAGGTCCTTCCATAGGACCATGTTCAGGTTCTCAACTAACTGATTGGCCTGGGTGGTTTGAGGATGGTGCCAAAACAGATCACCTACTGAACAATTAAAGTAGGCATTCTGGGTCGTAACACTGAAGGTAGTGCTGCCCAGTGCTTGTCCAGTCCCTTCTCTTGAAGGCGTCATGTCTTTCCATAACAGAACAAACATCTGAGGAGGATTAGCAATACGGGAAGTATTGTTTCATGTCTTTTCCATAACAGAACACTTTTCATTTCGTTTTTGAACCCATTTTTAAATGGCTTTGGATAAGGTCTGTAATGAGAACAACATCTGAGGGGAGGATTTACACTGATAACAAAAATGCCAAAAAACCGCCAAAATGCTATCTCTGCAACTGCTGCAAGGATGCCGTGCTTTCTTTTAGCGTAGGAGGCCCACAGATGTATCTATTGTCGAAAATGTTTGGGGGGACACTGGTAAACTGTGTTTAAATTTCCCAGTATCCCATTGCTATTATCTTGTAATTTATCGTAAAACGTTTTTCCTACTCCTATTACCATTAAACACCATTACAGCAGTTGTGTTTTAATGAGTTGTTCGAATGTCTTTTTGACAGATCCCTTCGACGAACAAAATGAAAACAAAGAAATGGCTATTAACTCGGGCTATCACCTCAGTCATTGACCTATCTTACCTGAAGAAATGCGATTTCGAGCATCGGGGCAAGACCCAAAAAAAGATGAAACAATGGAATGCAGTCCCCAAAAATCTTACAGTTTTGGGGATCTTTAATTTTGAATCTTCTGTAATAAGACTCCTTGACGGGGCAGTGCGGATACTTGCACGTGTAATAACAGTTTGCAGTAAGCCTGCACGCCGACGACAATGTCCGCCATGTGGTGCTCGATCTGCGGGTCTGTTCTCATACTATAAATTTTTCTTTTGAAGCAAAGAATGTGAAAATAGATTAATATTTAATCTGAAATTTTATTGAAAGTTTTAATTCCCCATCTTGAAATTGTAGGTTTTTTACTGAATAAATTGCAAAAAATTACATTTCTTTCCCCCTCCCCCCA
>CM031609.1:85923047-85951061 GCA_018398815.1 Conus ventricosus
CCGGTCACTGTATTGTTACTTCTTGCAAAGGCGTCTCACTCTGCGTGATTGAAGATTTTTCAGCATTTTGGGTCGATTTGAGCATTTTTCTTCGTTTTAAAATAAACGAATTATCGAGCAGATCACATGCGCAGAAGATTTACTGCTGAAGAGGTGGCGAGAATTGTTTTGAAATGCCGTACGAAGGGGAAATTAGCGACAACGAAAGTGAGATAGAAAATGAAGGTGATGTGGTTGTCGATCAGCCTGACAATGAGTCACGTGATCTGGATTACCAGAAGAAGATACTGATCTACCAAGTACATCGACAGGCAAAGTCGAGGATGTACTAGGAGAGGAAAAATCGTCATTTTCCTTCAAGAATATGTATACATATATATTTATATATATATATATATATATATATATATATATATATATATATTTATATATATATATATAAAGTTAGAGTCAAACGCCACTCAGAATGCCAAGAGTGCTCAACCAAGCAGGGAGCGACATACCAGTTTAAAATAAGGTTTTAAAATGAAGAAAGTAAAACCGACAAATTTTGTTACGAGCGCGTTGCTCTCCTCAGGATGTACAATCGGGGCACGCCCACCGTAATTATATAGTGTTTGTGTGGGTGCGTGAGCTTGCGCGTGTGGCACGTGGCCTGTAGATTTTTCTTTTTTGGGGCGCGTTCAGGGGGACGTACCAAGGATATGGTTCATTGACAAAGATTTCCATTTATGCCTGCAATTGTTTACCATTTCTACTTTAGAGTTCAGGATGCTAGATGGGGTTTACATAGTATCAGCCACTTTTCTGTAGTACATAAGTTGCATTTTTTAGAAATGTTGTTTGTATGGTGTTGCTCTTTTTATAATTTTCCATGAATGTTGTAGTCTATTTTCTTACCTTTAAGCTTCAAATATGTTTACTTAATTCTGTTTGGTTTTTATATTTTTCATTTTTGAAGGACTGTTTATGGTTTGCATACCTGGTTTTAAAGTGGTTTGCCGTAATCCCTATGTATGTTTCTTTATCACTGTCTGTTGTTACCGTAGCTTGGTACACAATGTTGTTGTGAGGCATTTGTTATTCAGAGGGCACTTGTCTTTTTTTGTGCAATTACAAGATTTCCTTTCGTCACCCTCTTTGGTTGTATTATTTTGGTTTTTATTGGAAGAATCAATTATATTTTTAAGGTTGGGCATACATGAGTATGATAGCTTGACGGTGTTTTTATTGAATATATTAGATAGTACATGTTCTTTTGGGAATGATGTTTTAAGGATTCTGAGGAATTCTTTTCCTACATTAGTTTTTGTTCCTCCATCATTATGGAGGTTATACCATATAATTTTTCTTTTCTGTTTTTGTTATTGCTGTTCATGTTATTATCTGGGTTTATATTGTAATTGTTAGTTGTAGCCACTTTTTTTTCAGTGCCTCTTGGTATTCGGCTGCTGCACTGTTAAATTCTTTCTCATTGCATGATAGTTTAGATAATCTTTTGTTTATATCCATTAGGTATGGTTTTCAAAATGGAGGGTGGATGGTTACTTTTGATGTCTACGTAGACAGGTATGTCATTAGGTTTTTTGTATGTTTGTATGTATGGTCTTAAGGTCTAATGTTATGCTAAATAATTTACTATTTTTTTGTTGGCTTCCACTGTGATTTTTAGGTTGTGGCTTTGAAAAAGTTTACAAAGTTCTTTTTTCTTGTTTTCAATGATTTTTGGTTTAATGTTTAACATGGCAAGCCATCATCTCTGTATAAGCCAACCTGTTTACCAAGTATTTTCTGTATATGAGACAACATGAAAGTCCAACTAATTCACAAGTTTCCGCTCCATCATAAGTCCCATCGTGACATCGAATGTGGAGTTTCTGCTGGTTTTTTTTTATCCAAGTTCATTGTTGCTATGGAGAAGGGTTTTCTTAGTGTGGAAAATGATTTCCATCTCAGAATCTGTTATATTTGTATACTTGTTGGCAAACCTTAGTGCTTTAGCAAGTAAATTCCTCATCAATAGAGGGATAGAAATCCACTATGTCAAATAGTAATGAACACTGTATTTTTCTGTTTGTTCAATTCTTTAAACATTGGATAACTTCATAACTATTTTTCCAGAGATTGTATTCAGTGTTTGTTTTTATGTCCTCTGTGCCTTTCCAGGGATTTTTTTGCCAATTTTGCCTAATTCAGATTTAACAAATGCCTCTACAACAACATTGTGTACCAAGCTACGGTAACAACAGACAGTGATAAAGAAACATACATTGGGATTAACGGCAAACCACTTTAAAACCAGTATGCAAACCATAAACATCCTTCAAAATGAAAATAAAAAACCAAACAGAATTAAACATATTTGGAAGCTTAAAGATATGAAAATAGACTACAACATATCATGGAAATTATAAAAAGAGCAACACCATACACAACATTTCTAAAAAATGCAACTTATGTACTACAGAAAAGTGGCTGATACTATGTAAACCCCATCTAGCATCCCTGAACTCTAAAGCAGAAATGGTAAACAATTGCAGGCATAAATGGAAATCTTTGTCAATGAACCATTCCTTGGCACGTCCCCCCTGAACGCGCCCCAAAAAAGAAAAATCTACAGGCCACGTGCCACACGCGCAGAGCTCACGCACCCACACAACACACTACATAATACCGGGGGTGCCCCGATTTACATCCTGAGGAGAGCAACGCGCTCGAAACAAATTTGTCGGTTTACTTTCTTCATTTTAAAACCTTATTTTAAACTGGTATATATATATATATATATAACACACACACACACACACATATATTTGCATACTTTTGAACACTTGTTAATTTTTTGCCAATTTTTTTTTTTTATGATGGGTGAAATGTTAGTAAAAAGTCGCGTCTCTAAGCCTGCATTGATATGCATACTCAATGCACCCCTGAACACATGTGTGCTTTTTTTTTTAGTAAACAATTGCACTTGGTTGTTACGTCCTATATATTTGTGCACATTTCAATACCATCTCCACCCACGATATACAGAGACTTGAATTTTTATGGATTTTTTTTTTTAAAATATTTTGTTTATTTTTTCTTTAAATCTCGGTTATCTTATGATTGTGAGTTATCTCATCCTGCCAACATGAAACATATTAATAATTATATTCTCCATTCATTTTCCTTCAATAAAATGTATACCTCTGTATACTTTTAGAGCAATACTTGAAATTTTATGATTTTTTTTTTTGTAAGGTGAGTGGGTTTTTCCCCAAAAAACTACAAACAGTTCTGGGAGTCAAAGGGTTAATCATAAATCAATACCTATCGTCTACATTCAAATGATTTTGATATTTGCTTTGGAACTCACAATACCCCAGAAAAGAAGATTTAACATAGTAAACCGGTATTTAAAACTTACTGATTGTCATCTAAGTTCTCATTGCTTGGTAGTAACCAGCAATGACGTAACCTTTGCTTCTGCAGTATGCATCAATCTGAAACATAGAAAGCACTACAAACTCTGTGTCAACACATGTGTGTGTGTGTGTGTGTGTGTGTGTGTGTGTGTGTGTGTGTGTGTGTGTGTGTGTGTGTGTGTGTGTGTTGAATGTGTGTGTGTGAATGGGCATGTGTGTGTGAATGCATATGTGTGTGAATGTGTACTTCAATGCATGCATACATGTAGAATAACTTGGAACATTGGAAGCATGGGCATGAACAAAACACTTGGAATGTCGTTATATTGAACATTATAATGATCTTTCATGGCTTGATTAGCAAAGCCAAAGGATGAAGCCTCAAGTAAGTGGGGCATATGTTTCGGACCTCTTTCCTCAAACTCTTTCTCAGTGGAAACATCTCCTGGTCATGGCTGTCACAACATTTTCAATGGAACTATTGGAAGCCTTCAACCTAAGACTGCACATACACATACTCTGACCTGCCCTCTCCCTTCTCCCTCAGTCCCTGTAGATGCCAGTGTGCTAGGCGCAGCTGCCTTCCAACTTGACAAAGGGCCTGTGTCTGTACTGTGCTGGACTGAGCATTGCCAAGTTCTTCACTCATGGAGGGAAGGGAAGGAAGACGGATTGGACTAAGCATTATTTGAATTTAATTTAGCAACACGGGGGGTATTATTTCATGCAGGGTTCATACAGATTGACCAAACAAATTCCATACTTTTTCCAGACTTTTTCCAGGGCTTTTCATAATTTTTCCAGACCCCAGAATGTGTGTGTCGTGCACCTCTGTATGTGATTACCATGCTAAACACACCAGAAAAAGAACTGCTTTAATGATAGCAGGGCATTCAATACTTACCAAAAATTAGTGTGTGTGTGTGTGTGTGTGTGTGTTTTGTGTGTGTGTGTTGTGGCTGCGCGCGCGCGCGTGCACGCACATGCGTGAAAAGTCAGAGACACGCAGACAGAGACGGTGAGAGAGAGAGAGAGAGTGTATGTGTCTATGTAAGTGAGAGAGAAAGAGACGGTGTGTGTGTAAGTGTGAGTGCGAGTGCGCGCGCGCATGTGTGGGTGTAGGTGTGTGAGACACAGACAGTGTGTTTTTGTGTGTTGTGGGAGTGTGTGTGTGTGAGAGAGAGATATGGTCAGGTCAGGTCAGGTCAGGTAATTAGGACACTAGGCCTCGCGGCCTCTCAACTGTCCTTTCATTTTAATTTGTTGGATGTTCAACATGGCTGAGTACTTACAAGCCAATGTGCTCTCTATTCAATTCCGTATTTAAATTTTGACATCATTTTTTGGATAAGAGAGAGAGAGAGAGCGAGTGCGTTAGAGACAGCGTGTGTGTGTGTGTGTGTGTGTGTGTGTGTGTGTGTGTATGTACAGGGTTCCTACAGACTTCCAAGAAAAAAAATTAAAGGGAGTTTTCAAGGAGTGCCTTTTCTATTTCAAGGTTACAATACTTGCGTAAAAATTGAAAACAGAAACGGCAGTTTAATTTTTCTGTTTTTAAGGTTGATGAAAAAAAATTAGGCTACTTACAATTTTGCTTTGTGCAAAAAAAAACAAAAAAGTTTGTTTTAAAATAATTTTTTCATCAACCTGAACAGAGAAAAGTCAAACTGCCATTTTCTTTTTTTCCAGTTTTTATCAGAGTGAGTGTGCCAGTACACCACACATTAGAACATTAACAACTCAGACTCTTTGTATTAAATGCCAAAACACTAAATCAGCAAAAAATTGTCCCTTTGTAAGAGAACATACAGACTATGCATGGGGTGTAAGAGACTGGTTGGAGGGAAAAATTATTAAAAAAATTTTTAAAAAAAACTAGTTTAAAAAAAAAGTTTACAAACGTCGTCGCGAGCGTTAATACCAAGGGGGGTAATTTGATCAAAATTGATGAAGTTACAAATTACCTCCCTTGGTAATCGTCTGCTAAACCTCCGGCCAGAGGAAATCTGAAAACCGCGATCATTGTGCGTGATTTAATTTCTGGTTTTATTCGTATTTCAATGTTTTTGTAAAGAAACATAAAAAGCAAAATTCGATATCATAAAAAGTTTGCACATCTTTTACAAAATTCCAGGACTTTTCCAGACCCAGGGCCCAAAAATTTACAAATTGGGAAGAAGAAGAAGATTCCAAGACTTTTCCAGCCCTGGAAATGTTTTTTTTCATTTTTCCATACTTTTTTCCAACTTCCAGGACTCTGTACGAACCCTGTTCATGTCTTTCCACAACAGAACAACATCTGGGGAGGATTTAGCTATACGGGGAGTACTGTTTCATGTCTTTCCACAACAGAACAACACGAGGAGGATTAGCTATACGGGGAGTACTGTTTCATGTCTTTCCATAACAGAACAACATCTAGGAGATTTAGCAATACGGGAAGTATTGTTTCATGTCTTTCCATCAGGATCGGGATCAGGATCAGGATCAGGGGCTTTTGTATCAATACAACTTAGCCTATTTTAGGCTTTTTACGCCCCTTCTGTATGTATATATCCTTTTTTTTTTTTTCAAACCGTTGGTCCAGTCATAGGCTAGCTCAGCCCTTATTATCCATCAAATTCATATCTAATTTTTGTTAATAATTCATGTTTATCTATGAGGTTCTTGAACACATTAATACGGGGTGCACGTTTGATGTTAAGTGTTAGTTTATTCCAAAAGTTGGTTACTCTATTAGTAAAAGTAAATTTTCTTAAATCGTTCTAGAATATTGTTTAAATATCTTATTTTCACTGTTCCTTGTAACTTTCCCTTCTGCGGAGTACAAAAAAAAGCGTGCTTTATAAACATCATCAATTTCATTAAATATCTTGTATGCCTGAATCAAGTCACCTCTTATTCTTCTTGCCTAAGTGTTGGAAGTTGCAAATATTTTAATCTTTCCTGATATAAGTAATCTTTATATTGAATCATTTTGGTTGCTCTTCTTTGTACCTTTCTAGAGTTTCTGATTGTCTCTTTAGCATTGGATACCATACAGTGTTGCCAAATTCAAGAACAGGTCAAACTAGTGTCTTATAAAATTGCAAAAAAATGTCCTTTTCCAAAAATGTAAAGGTTCTTTTTATTATTCCAATCATTCTGTTAGCTTTATTAATACTATTTACAATATGATTGTCAAATAATAATTTTTGTAAAAAGGGTCACACCTAGTCTTTTCTCTTCTTCACATTTAGAAAACTTTTATTTCCTTGCCCCCAATTTCATTATATACCCCTTTTTGGGGGTTTGTTTTACCAATATGAAGAAACTTTACATTTTCTGCTTAAATATAGGTTCCAAGTATCAGACCACTGTACTAATGTTTCAATGCCCTTTTTGGAAATTTCCTTATGTATTTTGGAGATTTATACATTTTTTGTGTCTCTGCAAAGACTTTGCATGTACTCTTTAATTCTACAGGGAGATCATTTATAAACACCGTAAATAATATTGGTCCCAATAAAAACCTTGGGTATCCCACTAATAACATCAGCACTATAGAGAAGGAGCTCCCAATCCTTACCTTCTGATTTTCTTTTTTGATAAAAAGCCCTCTAACCCAACCAAGTATTTTCCTATTATTCCATAAGACTCTAATTTCTTTAAAAGTCTTTCAGTGGTACTGAATCGAATGTTTTTCTAAAGTCTAAATACAAAACATCAAATATTCTCTCCTTTATCAATCTCCTTTGTGAAGTCTTCCATCACTTCTAAAAGTTGAGTCACACAAGATCTTTTTGCACGAAATCCATGCTGACACTCAGCATATAATTTTTTTTTTGTCATATGTTTAATAATAGCCTCTCAATAAATAAATTCTAAAATTTTGCATAAAATGCATGTTAAACTCACTGGTCTATAATTTCCTGGATCTGTTCTTGAAACCTTTTTGAATACTGGAATGACTGTAGCTTTTTTTCCAATCTGAAGGTACTATCTTTTCTTTTAACAGATTTAGAAAAGAGTATGTAGTGGGAAGGCCATTTCCTCGTTTAGTTTCTTTTAGTATTCTCGATGGGAGGGCACCGGACCACATGCCTTATTAGGGTTTAAGATTGAAGTTTCTTTTTTTTGCATTCCCTGAAAATATCTAAAATTTTCCAACATTATGCCTTTTGACCTTGAGGCGGGACCTAGAACGGGCATATTATTAGTACTCCCTTGTGAATACACTAGAAAAAAATGTATTCAAAATATCTGCCTTACCTCTATCTGTCTCCACTGTGTCACCATCCTTAGTCTCTAAAGGTCACTCCAGTATTCACTTTTTTTTCGATTGTACATATCTCCAAAAGGCTTTTGGATTTTGTTTACATTTTTTGATAACTTTTTTTCAATTCCTTTTTTGCTTTTCTTATTTTTTTGTTACAAGTATTACGTGCTTAATATAATTTGATAATCTTTCCCCTGCTTTGTGACTAAGAATCTCTGATACATATTATATTTCTTTTTTACAAATTTCTTTGTCTTTACATTCATCCCTTGGTTTCTGTTTTTTATTTTTCTTTAAATTTTTGTTTGGAAAACGTTGTTTCTATTAAAAAATTTTAAAAATACTTTTAATTTCCCCCCAACATTGTTCTACACTAAGATCATTGAGTTTATTCCAGTCGATCTTCTTCAATTCTTCTTCATTTGTATAAAATTTCCTCTTTTAAAATTATTTGACTGCTTTGTTTCTTCTTTCCCTTGCTCCTCTCCTAGGTACAAAGAGAACATTAAAACCTCATGATCACTTTTGCCTATAGAGCTAAGTGCTTAATGTCTGATATCATATTTTCTTCATTAACAAGAAATAAATCTAGTATATTTGATTTTTGTCCCCCCTGTGTCTTGTTGGTTGTTTCACCTTTTGGGTTCAGAAATGCATCCTGTAGGTAGTTTATGAACTTTTGACCTCTTTCTCCAGAGCCAGTACCATGCCAGTCAATATCGGGGAAATTAAAATCTCCAGTTATACAAACATATTTGAATCTTTCTAATCTAATTTGTTTCAGCAACTCAAACATTTTTTCTCTTTTTCAGTTGTTGAGTTTGGACTTTTGGGTAAATAGTTCCAATCAGTATTTTCTGTCTATCCTTATTTAAAAGGTAATCCACAAGTTTTCTCAAAGTCATTTCCTTTTGTAAACTTGTATACTTTTGCATTTATAGAGTCCTTCACATATACAGTTATACCTCTTTTTGGGATTTTCATTGAAAAATATTCATAACCTGGCATTGAATATTCGACAAAAATTTACCCCTTTTGGTTTTTTTTCGCTATAGATTCTGTTATTACTATAATGTGAGGTTTATTTTCTTCAGCTAATAAAGTAACTCATCTTTTTTGTTCAACAGTCCATCTGCATTTGTGTACAAAAAACGATATGACAGTTCCTGCACAGATTTTTTATCTACATACCTTTTAAAACTATTCACATGTTCTTTGTTCTTGTATTTTGGGGCAGTTTTCTTCTTTATCATCTTGGCCAGGCCTAGGTTCCACTGTCTTTCACTATTTCCCACCTCTGATTCCAATGTCTTTCTCTCCTTTCTCAATCCTTTTTCGAAGCTCTTCGCTTATTTCTTTTTTCTTTTGTCTTTCATTTGGGTTTGTGTAGTCGGTTTTTATATATACCTCTTTTTTTGCTCTGTCACCCCTGCATTATTTTGGGCATTTGTCAATTTTTCTTTTTTTACCTCCTTGTTTTGTACACTTACTCTAACAGTCTCGGTTTTGTTCCGATATTGTATTGCCCAGTTCCACGGATTCTGGCCAGCCCTCGTCTTTCAATTGAGGACAAATCTTTCCCACCATCTCTGTATACTCTCCCTCTCCATTTTCATTCTTTCTTCCCTGTTTTCACTCCCACACTCTGGAATATTTGTAAATACCCAGTTTCAGCTCTCTTTTTCCTTGTCAACCTTCTCTTCCCATAGTTCTGACACCTTTTTCTCAACATACTCCTCAATCTTCTCTTCGGAGCCTTTCCACTGCATCTTTTTTCAGTCTCTCCAGCCTTTCCTCCACCCTTTCGAACAATCCAATCATCTGTCTAATTTCACTTCCATTCGCTTTTCTTTTCCCCCTCCCCTGCATAACACTTGGGCAGATCCATTCTATTCCTTCTTTTCTCAGAATTTTGAAGGTAGCTGAATCCTCTTTCTGTCATGTCGTGCATTCTTATGGCACCACTGTTTACAGTCATGGCATTGGATACTTGTTTGGTCTTCCCCTCCACGCCCACCCGCATTCCAGGCAAATAAAAAATTTCGCCCTTTCCTCCATTGCCCTTCGACTTTCATTGTTTTTTTCCCTCTCTTTGAGAGTTTTTTCTATCTTTCTCATTCCCCCCAGTTGATCCCCTTGTACTAGTCTCCCCCCTCCCTAAATTTTGTTTTTGACATATTTTGCTACGGACTCTTTCTTTATTGATTGATTATGACTGATACTAATATTTAACAACTTCCCTTTACCTGTTCTCACAAGAATGTACACAAACTGCTTGGTTAGTAGTGAAAGTAAAACAGACCCCGCCATTTTTTTTTTTCAATCAGTGCAGTTAGAAAATTGAAAAAACCTCTATTCCTTGTTTTTGACTGTGACAACAATATTTTCACTATCAAAAATAATCCAAACAATGTTTCTAATTTTACACCACTTTTTCTTGTCCATGGGCCAAAAAAATACTTGTAATTCACTAAAACTTATCGGACTGAACACTTTAACATTCCTGCTGAGCCAGCCTTGACAACACTTTCATTTCCGTTTTTAAACCCTCTTTTTATGGCTTGGATAAGGTGCTGTAACTGAGAACAACATCTGAGGAGGATTTACAACTGAACAACATCTGAGGAGGAGTTGTGGGCCCGTTGTGCTAACAGCTGACCATACACAATACACATTTCCCTTGCAGGTGTAGCCTACTCATTCTTTCCCACAGCTGCGCACATGGCATGTGTTGTCTGTCACAGAGCCAGCTCAGCTAGAAACACACCTTCAGCAAAATTTCCATGCATGGAAGGTGCTTTTTTACCATACCATACTTACTGCCATGCTGGCTACCTCTCTTGCTTACTCTCTCACAGTGCCCCCGGGATAGTGCGGACAGGGGCACTGACCTGCTTACTCTCTCACAGTGACCCGGGATAGTGCAGACAGAGGCACTGACCTGGTTCTTATTGAACATGGTAAAGCAGACAATGAATATGGTATGCGTTCACTCTGCAGGTTAGGGGGGGAAAATATTTACTGCGTTTTCATCAAAAAAATCAAATTTTCTTTCTCAATGTCCATTCTTTTCCGTGGATTCCACACTCTGTGCATATATTACTGTACACACTTGGCCCTTTGACTTTGACTTTAAAAGATACAAGTTCAGTCCTTCATAGGACCATGTTCAGGTTCTCAACTAAACTGATTGGCCTGGTGGTTTGGGGATGGTGCCAATCAGATCACCTACTGAACAATTAAAGTAGGCATCGGTCGTCACAAGGAGTGCTGCCCAGTGCTTGTCCAGCTTCTCTTGAAGGCGTCATGTCTTTCCATAACAGAACAACATCTGAGGAGGATTTAGCAATACGGGAAGTATTGTTTCATGTCTTTCCATAACAGAACACTTTCATTTCCGGTTTTTGAACCTTTTTTTAATGGCTTTGATAAGGTGCTGTAACTGAGAACAACACTGAGGAGGATTACAACTGATCAACAAAAATGCCAAAAATAAAACGCAAAATGCTATCTCTGCAACTGCGCAAGGATGCCGTCTGCTACTAGCGTAGGAGGCCCACAATGTATCTATTGTCGAAAATGTTGGGGGGACACTGGTAAACTGTGTATAATTTCCCCAGTACCATTGCTATTATCTTGTAATTTTATCGTAAAACGTATTCCTACTCCTATTACCATAAACACCATTCCAGCAGCTTGATGTTTTAATGAGTTGTTCGAATGTCTTTATGACAGATCCCTTCGACGAACAAAATGAAACAAAGAAAATGGCTATTAACTCGACTCATCACATCATCTTTGACCTACTCTTACCGAAAAAAGTGCGATTTCGAGCATCGGGGCAAGACCCAAAGAAAGATGAAACAATGGAATGCAGTCCAAGAATCTTACAGTTTTGTGATCTTTAGAATTGAATCTTCTGCTAATAAGACTCCATTGACGGCGCAGTGCGGATACTTAGCAGCGTGTAATAACAGTTTGCAGTAAGCCTGCACGCCGACGACAATGTCCGCCATGATGGTGCTCGATCTGCGGGTCTGTTCTCATACTAATTTACTTTGAAGCAAAGTAATAGTGAAAATAGATTAATATTTAATCTGAAAATTTTATTGAAAGTTTTTAATTCGCCCATCTTGAAATTCGTAGGTTGTTTTACTGAATAAATTTGCAGTAAATATTCTGACCCAATCCACAGCTAAACCTTGCCCCTGCTATTTCAACCATGTTCCAGCTTTCCCTCAGCACAGGAGACCTCCCGTCGATTGGCTAAGTGCAAAGTCCCCTTTGTGTACAAGAAAAGCGATAAGAAAGCAGCGCAGAACTACAGGCCTATCTCTCTTTTTCCCCTAAAATACGGTCCACTCAAAAACGAGTAGGCCCACCAGCGATCACATCCTCTCCTGCAAACTCTTGAAACACATCATTTGCCCCCACATCCTCACCCACTTTGAGAAACACCACACCCTGACCACCCTCACCATTGTTTCCGCAGTGGATTCTCTTGCGAGACCCAACTTCTTCTGACCACACTGACCTCCTGAACTTTTTCGACCAGAAACACCACGGGGAGTCGCTATTTTAGACTTTTCTTAAGCGTTCGACACTGTCCCCACACAAACGCCTCCTTCGCAAGCTGCACGAGTATGGAATCAGAGGTCCCTTCACACCTGGTTATCAAACTTTCTCTAACGCAGAAAGATGGCCACGTGATAGGGGCGTAAACATCTGAAGAGCCCTTTGGTGGATTCCGGGGTACCTCAAGGAACAGTTTTTGGCCCCGCTCTCTTCCTGTGCCACATCAACGATCTCCCGGACAGAGTCAAGTCTCAGGTTCGCCTGTTTGCTGACGATTGCCTCCTCTACCACCAGATCAACTCCCTACAAGACCACATTCAGCTTCAAGACCTCAACCAACTCAAAACCTGGGGCATGACTGGGTATGAAGTTTAACCCCGCAAGTGCTACATCCTCAGTATACAGCAGTCTACCAGCTACATCTACTCCCTATGTCACCCCCCCCCCCCCCCCGCCCCCCCTCATAAGTCCACACAAACCTCACCTTGGTATCCAACTCTCCGATGACCTGAAAGGGAGCACCCCATTCCCCACACCTGAAAGAAAGCACACAGCCCCCTTTGGGCTCCTCAGGAGAAACCTGCGTTCTTGCCCCCTGCAATGCAGAAGAAGGCATGTCTATCCCTCATCAGACCACCCTCGAGTATGGTTCCATCATAATTATGGATCCTTACCTCAAACAGGACATTGACAGGCTCGAAAAAGTGCAGCGCCTACCTCTTGGTTCATAACCAGCGATTACAATTCCAAACATCCGGCTCCATCACCAAGATGCTTCACACTCTGCAACTGCCAACACCCAACAACGCAGACGTGTTCGACGCCTCATCTTTCCTCTAAAAAGTGGTTGGGGGGTTGGGTACCGGCTATACCATCTGCTGAGTATCTAATTCCACACAGACCAGGACGACTCAAAAGGGCCACAAACATCTGGCGACTACTATACTACCAGTGCGATCTCTGATAAGAAACAACACAAAAACATTCCAAATCAGCAGATGCCAGACAGAGCTGCTCAAACATCATTCTTTGTTAGTGCAGTAAGAGACTGGAACCCCCTACTCATTTAAAGTAAAGGAAAGCATTATAAAAATTATCTAAACGAAGATTGTAACAGTATAACAAGTCAGAGAATATTAGTTTTGAGCCATTCATTTCATGTTGTTTAGAGTCCAGCTGACCACAGCCATTCTTTTCGTTAACACAATATCATAGAATCAAAAGAGTAAAGAATCAAAAGAGTAAAGTACATTTTCCCTGCTATAATAGTAAGCAACGCAAGAACTGTAATAAAGTTGCAAATGTCAGTGTAACCACTGCCACCTAAAATTTAAAATAGTCCCTTTTGCTAACACATTAAAAAAAATCTCCTGCTTCATTCAAAAATTTTAGATGATGCTTTCCTATCATAAAGATTGATTTGCTGTCGTATCAGACAGCAACATACAGCTTGCAAACCTTATCAAATGTTTGTGAAGATAAATCATAAAGTTTAAATCTGATCCAGTCCCTTTGGCGCTAATAGTGCTTATGGTGGTAGTAGTAGAGTATAGTAGTAGTAGTAGTAGTAGTTGTAGTAGTAGTAGTAGAATAGTGCTGCTGCTGCGGCTGGGGAAATGCAATTGTTTCACCTTGAGACCAATAATTGCTTCCCTTATTCAGTACTTCGGTGTACGTTTCTCCGCCTAGTTTAAAATATTGCCTTCATTTATTTATGTGTGCATTTATTTATGTATTTATTCATTTGTTTGTTTATTCATTTATTTATTTATTCATTTATTATGTATTCATTATATTATTTATCTTGGATCTAGTTGCAAAGCGAGACGACTGCTGGCGGAAATCTAAAAAAATTTTTAATAAATGTAAGCGAACTGCCCAGAGAACGTGGACAAACGAATCACAAAGACAAAACACAACGCGTTTCGACCTCTTAGGTCTTCTTCAGGTGAGACATAAACGAATAAAACGACGAAAATTCACTTAGCTTTGATCGCTTCAGACGTTTCAGAGTTCAGCGGCAAGGAAACCTTTCCTTGAAGAAGACCTAAAGGTCGAAACGCGTTGTGTTTAGTCTTGTGACTGGTTTGTCCACTTTCTCGGGGCGGTTCGCTAACATTTATTTAAGATTTATTTATCTTGTTTTTTTTTAAATTCATTGAATACAATTTTCAAGGTAAGTTTATCACATATTGACCAGAAAAGCGTGCATCGTGCGAAGTTTAAACCTGCAGATGTGAACCAATGAAGGATAGGAGTGGGGGGGGAACGTCCGCAGAGGGAGAGGGGTGGGGTGGGGGTTTGGTTGGGACGAGAAGGGAAAAATGGCGTTTTGCACAGGCCGGGTACGACCATAAGTTCTATCGTCTGCTACAACTTCCGGACATTTTGGGGGTGAAATTTTAATTGCATGAAAATTAACACGTAAAGAAGATGTCTTTATGCAAAATATTTGTGGAAGAGGGATCTACAAGGCTGTCTGCCGCTTATCGGCAGCTTTTGCTTCAATTTTTGCGAAAACTGCGGCCATGAAGAGGAGCCCACAATGTTGCAAGTCTGCTTTCATCTTTGGTAAAATCAATGAACTCCCGTCTCCATCGTGTTTTGTTTGCACACGACATGATCGTTTTGGTAAGTTATTAAATACAGGGTCAAGGTTGCCCTTCTTTTTTTTTTCCCCCTTTTCCCCACCCCCCGACCTTTTTTTCTTCTTCTTTTTTCAGCAAGCAAGATTATGCAAAAACTATAGAGCACTGAACCCATTAGAACCAAAATTTTTCGTCTCTAGATGTTGCCCATTACGAACCCAAACAAAGCAACAAGATCATATGTACTGTGGGTAAAAGAGCTTCATCTGGGGCCCTGGACAATTCCAGTCGGGAACAGCTTGCCTTCATACACAGCAGCCGCGCCACCCCTGGCAGTCTCCTAGTCCAGGGAGGCCACAGCATCAAACGTGCAGGGCTAGTAATTGATACCCAGATACTTTTCAGTTGTCTTGGAGACAGGCAAGGTCACAACATCAGTCTCTCCAGATGTTTACCTTGCCGCCCTAAGTAAACAGATGGATAATGAAAGATACTTCAGTAGTGCAATGACAAGTCAGCAGTCAAGTTCACCCAATGATCTCTGCACACCATTGTCTGATACTTCTGAGAAGAAACATAAAAGGAATAGATCATCTGTCACTCCCATGTAACCAAGAGCAATGCTGTATCAGTGTGCGTATCATAGCACAACTTTTCCTTAACAAGACAGTATTAGTTAATCAGTTTAGTTGAGAACCTGAACATGGTCCTATGGAAGGACCTGAATCTTGTATCGTCAAAGTCAAAGTCAAAGATTGTGCTGAGTTTGTATCTGAGAAAACCGAAGGCAGGGTGGTTTGTGTGTGGTGTGGTGTGTTGTGGTGTGTGTGTGTTGTGTGTGTGTGTGTGGTGTGTGTGTGATGGAGGGATGGTGCTGGGGAACAAGTTGTGTGGTTAAGTGGCAAGGTTCGAAAGGAGGGTGTGGAGAGGTGAAGTGTGAAAGTGAAAAAGACAGGAAGATTTTTCCCCACACAGCCCCAAAGTGGAATGGACTTTCTAGAGGAGGTAGCCCTGTGTTCTGCTCTGGAAAAGTTCATGCCTCTCAACAAACTCTTCCACAGCCAGACATGTTCTCATCCACTGATAGGCACAGTCAGTGAAGGCAGGAGCTGTGCTAGTTGGATGTCGTCCTAGGGCAGCTGTGGTAACTGACAGGCCAAACTTGACACATGAAAACATCAAAGGACACCACCATAACCACTACCAACCCCCCCCCCCCCCCCTTCTTATTTTTTCTTCTCTTCTTTGAACATTGGGACATATTGGCTACATGGTGGTTTTTTTTTTTAATGTGGATTGTTGTTGTCTCTTAAAGCTGATAAAGAAAACAGCCTTTTAGCTTTTTTCGCAAGTGTGGTGTGTAGGTAACTGTCAGGCTGCTCTACCCTTCAGCTGTGGCATGGAAAAATGATGGCAGTCAAAAAGAAAACAAAAGAAAGTCACCTTTCTTTCTGTCTATCAAATAATGGATGAAATCACATAACATACTTAGTTTTAGGTGTTAAACAAATAGAAAATTTTATGGTTGTGAGTGCATGGTATAGAGGGAACCACAATGAAAAATTGAGTGGGGTCATGTATGTATTAGGTGGGTGGGTTTTTTTGTTTGTTGGTTGTTGGGTTGTTGTTTTTTTTTGTTTGGTTTGTTTATTTTTGTTAAGTTTGGATTTGGTTTGCTGGTAAAAATGTTGAAAGTTCTGGGTCATTAATAATCTATTTCTGATAGATTTTTCTTTTTTCTTTTTTTTTTTTCTTTTTATTTGCTTCATTGTTAACATGAGTATTTGTCCTTTGGGTGTTTTTATGTGAATGGACACATGCACACTGATAGCATGTCATTTGAGTGTGCGTTATGTGTCGTATGCAAGTAAATAGGTGTGTAGTTTAAGCCTGCATGAATGTGTGTATGTACAATTCCTCTTAATAAATTTGTTTTTCATTGATTTTCAGACATTGTTGGTGATTCGTGGCATCGGGGTGCTGGAAGTTTGCCAGCAATGCCGTCATGTGGATCTTCTTCTCCAAAGCCTTACAGCTGTGCTCATCATCAGTTGTTGCCACCGTCATCAACACTGCAGCCAACTTCTTCTTCACAGTAAGAGACAGTGTCAGTGGAATCTGCACTGTACAAAGCTCCAAAATATCTTCATAAAAAAATAGAGTGGAAAGTCAGTTTGTGACCCCTTGCTGACTCCCTCCTAGCAATGATCCAGAATTGCAGGACAGATCATGTTCATGCTGTTTTAAAAACCTTTGTAGAGTGACTCCTCACTAATTCAAAAGCCAAGTTGAAAGACAAGAGTAAGATGTTAAGTTGCTTGACTGTCAAGCCAATGGATCAACAAATTGCAAAACAGAAACACCAGACCTGCAATGGACAGCAATAAACTTCTGTGTCATCAAGTGTTTGTTCCACTTTTCTGGTGACGTGTAGTGAGTCATTTAGTTGTTCGTTTGCCTAGCCAGCCATGGAGGTCACATTACACTGCTAGTTACCTTATAATAATAATAATGATGGTTTCTTATATAGCCTTAATCAGACGAATTTCCTAAGCGCTTTACAAAGTCATACTACTTCACCCTTCTCATATACAATATACACCCTACACCTAGCTACAAATAAATTACTACAATAACAACAAATCTAATCCTACGAGTGGACATTCACTTATTTTTCAAGTATCACTGCAAACACTTAATCCTATAACGTTCAGTCATAAACAAAATACATGTAATGGAAAACGTATACACTACATTTGAAAAGCCCAGACGGCTATGAGTTAGGGTTGTAGGCCGTGTCACTGTCAGCTGGCTGCTGTTGATGATGTGTTGGGGGATTGTGTTTAGGCCTGTGGGCAACTGACTGCTGTTGGAAAGATGTGTTGGGGGATTGTTGTGCAGGCCTGTGTCACTGTCAACTGACTGCTGTTGGATGATGTGTTTGGGGGATTGTGTCAGGCCTGTGTCACTGTCACTGACTGCTGTTGGATGATGTGTTGGGGGATGTGTGCAGGCCTTGTGTCACTGTCACTGACTGCTGTTGGATGATGTGTTGGGGGATTGTGTGCAGCCTGTGTCAGCTGACTTGTGTTGGTGATGTGTTGGGGGATTGTGTGCAGGCCTTGTCACTGTCAACTGACTGCAGTTGGATGATGTGTTGGGGGATTGTGTGCAGGCCGCTGTGTCAGCTGACTGCTGTTGGATGATGTGTTTGGGATTGTGTGCAGGCCTGTGTCACTGTCAACTGACTGTTGTTGGATGATGTGTTGGGGATTGTGTGCAGGCCTGTGTCAGCTGTCTGCTGTTGGATGATGTGTTGGGGGATTGTGTGCAGGCCTGTGTCACTGTCAACTGACTGCAGTTGGGATTATGTGTTGGGGATTGTGTGCAGGCCTGTGTAAACGTCTGCTGTTGGATGATGTGTTGGGGGATTGTGTGCAGGGCCCTTTTTCACTGTCAGCTGACTGCTGTTGGATGATGTGTGGGGGATTGTGTGCAGGCCTGTTGTCAACTGACTGCTTGTTGGATGATGTGTTGGGGGATTGTGTGCAGGCCTGGTCACTGTCACACTGACTGCTGTTGGATGATGTGTGGGGATTGTGTGCAGGCCTGTGTCAGCTGTCTGCTGTTGGATGATGTGTTGGGGATTGTGTGCAGGCCTGTGTCAACTGACTGCTGTTGGATGATGTGTTGGGGGATTGTGTGCAGGCCTGTGTCAGCTGTCTGCAGTTGGATGATGTGTTGGGGGATTGTGTGCAGGCCTGTGCAGCTGTCTGCTGTTGGATGATGTGTTGGGAATTGTGGTGCAGGCCTGTGTCACTGTCACCTGATGCTGTGGATGATGTGTTGGGGATTGTGTGCAGGCCTGTGTCAACTGGCTGCTGTTGGATGATGTGTTGGGGATTGTTTGCAGGACTGTGTCACTGTCAGCTGTCTGCTGTTGGATGATGTGTTGGGGATTGTGTGCAGGCCTGTGTCAGCTGGCTGCTGTTTGAGAGAAGCTTCCCGTGCTCTGGTGGTGTGGATCCTCTTTGATTCTGGCTGGTATCCTACGGTGCATCATGGGAGTCGCACAAGGCAGACGACGGCCTTGACATGAACCGCCAAAACAAAAGATAGCTGAAGGCATTGGTACGGTGTGTTTCTTCAGTGAAGACTCGTTGAGGGTGGAGAGGGTGGGTGGATGGTAGTGTTGGGGAGGGAGAGTGAGGTGTTGAGAGGGATGTGTGTGAAGGGTGGGTGTGGGAAGGCACTACAGTGAAGGAGGTGTTGGGGAAGTGGAGTATGAAATTTGTGTTTGCTTATACTGCATGTGGTTAATGTATGGCTGTTTGTACGTTCAGTGTGAATGTTTTGACATCAGTGGTGTTTACTGCATGAATTATTGCACAGATAGAGTGTGTGTGTTGCGTGTTGTGTGTGTGTGTGGTGTGTGTGTGTGTGTGTGTGTTTGTCCGCAAGCATTTGAGTGCACGAGTTACTATGAAGAGCATGGAAAGAGTATGTTTTATACCACATTATGTTTTTAGTGGTGTCGCTTTGTATCCTGTTTTTCTGACTTTCTGTGTGTCTGTTCTTCATTCAGGCAATTAGACACATGCTGACAGGTATTTCTGTATTCTGTTTATACTTTCTATGAAAATGACATTTTGGGGTTTCTGTCCTTTTCTTACCATGCGCTACTAACACTTGAATTAAACTGCCTTGTGATGTATGCCAATGATTTATTTCATGACTGCTGCCTGCAAAAAGAAAGTGCCAGCAGCTTGAATATTCAATCACTGTTAACTAGCAAGCTGCATTTTCTGCCAACACGATTTTCTTGCCTTTTGGGCAGTCTGGCCTTTCTGGCTTGTGCTGATTTCATGCTGTTGTATTTTAATGCCATTTGTAAGCAGTCTGCCATTTTCTTCCATTTCTTCTCGTCCAATAATGAACTCATTCGGGCGATATATATGAGAAAACTCATCACACAGATGGCCACCGTACTAGCCCATAACAAGATGGCCACCATACTAGCCAACTACAAAGTATCTGGTAGTCCGCGAATGTGTCCAAATCTTGACAAATCCAACTTTTTGAGTTCAGACTATGTTTTCCTTCTTTTCTCCATTGTGCAACCTCCTTCATAGGTGAAATGAGGCAAGTCGAGCTGGAATCGTCATAGGGTGAAATGAGCAATGTTACTGAGCGGGAATCTTCATAGGGTGAAATGAGCAATGTTACTGAGCTGGAATCGTCACAGGGTGAAATGAGCAATGTTACTGACTGGAATTTCATAGGGTGAAATGAGCAATGTTACTGAGCTGGAATCGTCATAGGGTGAAATGAGCAATGTTACTGAGCTGGAATCATCATAGGGTGAAATGAGCAATGTTACTGAGCTGGAATCGTCATAGGGTGAAATGAGCAATGTTACTGAGCTGGAATCGTCATAGGTTTAAATGAGCATGTTACTGAGCTGGAATCGTCATAGGGTGAAATGAGGCAATGTTACTGAGCTTGGAATCGTCATAGGGTGAAATGATCAATGTTACTGAGCTGGAATCGTCATAGGGTGAAATGACAATGTTACTGAGCTGGAATCTTCATAGGGTGAAATGAGCAATGTTACTGAGCTGGAGTTTTGGGATCGTTCTTTTTACTGTATTCACTGACTTTTTTTTTTCCGTTTCTGTTCATGCGCTCCAGGCCAACAGTCTGAGTTTTGTCTCAGCTACTGGGTCCAGTATCGGTTAATTTGTTGTGAGGTGCTGTATCAATCTGTCATTGTCTGTGTTATTCAGTCGCATTCAAGTATGCTTCTTTATGCAGCTTGTTTACTTTTAAACCTTTTTTTTTTTCAACTTGTGTTTCTCATGTGTGTATCTTAAGAGCTTTCGTTTGTCATTCTTTGTGACGTACAGTTTTCTGAATATGGCACATGGCACTTTGTAGTCATTTATTAATTATATGAAGTGTTGGTTGTTTTTATCCAAAGTTGAGGATGAATTTACCTTTTCTTACATTGTCAAAGCAGTGGATGGTTGAACGTTGATTCATTCCATGGTATGGTATCAAGGTAACAATATGCTGTGATATTTGTTGGGTTTGTTCACACTTTGTGGGCTTAAGCAAAGCATGACTATGAATAAGACCCAGAGCAACATCATGTTCAGCTCAGAATACAAGAAAACACTGTACAGATTTCTGAGGTTTTTAGTAAGATTTTTTTTTTTTTTTTTTGCCTACCTTTGTTTTCTCTCTTTCTTTGTCCAATCTCTCCACTCTTTCTCTTCTTCCTCTCTCGCTTTCCTTTTCTTTTCTATCTATGTCTGTGTGGTTTGTGTACTTGTGCATGTGTGTGGTGTGTGAGAGAGAGAGAGAGAGAGATTCATTTTCACAGCTCCTTCTTACTGATGATTATCTGAAACTGACAGACATAAAAGAATGAACTGTGAGTGATAACCAGGTACATACTTGAAGCGATAACCAGGTACATACTGTGAGTGATAACCAGGTACATACTGTGAAGCGATAACCAGTACACACTGTGAAGCGTAACCAGGTACACACTGTGAAGTGATAACCAGGTACACACTGTGAAGTGATAACCAGGTAACACTGTGAATGTGATAACCAGGTACATACTGTGAAGTGATAACCAGTACACACTGTGAAGCGATAACCAGGTACACACTGGAAGTGATACCAGTACATACGTGAAGTGATAACCAGGTACATACTGTGAAGCGATACCAGGTACATACTGTGAAGCGATAACCAGTACACACTGTGAAGCGATAACCAGGTACTACTGTGAAGCGATAACCAGGTACATACTGTGAAGCGATAACCAGGACATACTGTGAAAGTGATAACCAGTACATACTGTGAAGTGATAACCAAGTACACACTGTGAAGTGATAACCAGGTACACACGTGAAGCGATAACCAGGTACTTACTGTGAAGCGATAACCAGGTACATTACTGTTGAAGTGATAACCAGGTACATACTGTGAAGCGATAACCAGGTACAATTGTGAAGTGATAACCAGTACATACTGTGAAGTGATAACCAGGTACACACTGTGAGTGATAACCAGGTACACACGTGAAGCGATAACCAGGTACACACTGAAGTGATAACCAGTACATACTGTTGAAAGCGATAACCAGGTACATACTGTGAAGCGATACCAGGTACACACTGTGAAGTGATGACCAGGTACACACGTTGAAGTGATAACCAGGTAACACTGTGAAGTGATGACCAGGTACACACTGTGAAGTGATAACCAGGTACACACTGTGAAGATGACCAGGTACAACTGTGAAGTGATAACCAGGTACATACGTGAAGCGATAACCAGTACACACTGTGAAGCGATAACCAGTACACACTGTGAAGTGATAACCAGGTACACACTGTGAAGCGATAACCAGGTACACAACTGTGAAGTGATGACCAGGTACCACCTGTGAGTGATAACCAGGTACACACGTGAAGTGAAAACCAGGTACATACTGCACCCACGGAGGAACGCAGACCTCAACTTCATGGCTCAAGGCCACTACACTGGATGCAGTGATTCTCTCCCCTACCCTTACAATCACTCATGTGGTGATGAGGTGAAGGTCAATTCAGTGAGGGTGTGAAAGGAAAGCAGAGGTCTAAACGCAAGACACGACACCACCATGTTCACCACACCTGCAAACTTGGGAGTGGCAGTTTCACTAGGCATGTGATCAGTGGCCTGCCTCTGTAAACAGATGTATACCTGACTGTTTGGACACTTCATGGTTGTGGCCTGCCTCTGTAAACAGATGTATACCTGTACTGTTGGAAGCACTTCATGGGTTTGTGGCCTGCCTCTGTAAACAGAGGTATACCTGTACTGTTGGAAGCACTTCATGTTTGTGGCCTGCTCTGTAAACAATGTTTTACCTGTACTGTTGGAAGCACTTCATGGTTTGTGGCCTGCCTCTGTAAACAGATGTATACCTGTACTGTTGGAAGCACTTCATGGTTTGTGGCCTGCCTCTGTAAACAGATTATACCTGTACTGTTGGAAGCACTTCATGGTTTGTGGCCTGCCTCTGTAAACAGATGTATACCTGTACTGTTGGAAGCACTTCATGGTTTGTGGCCTGCCTCTCTAAACAGATGTATACCTGTACTGTTGGAAGCACTCATGGTTTGTGGCCTGCCTCTGTAAACAGATGTATACCTGTACGTTGGAAGCACTCATGGTTTGTGGCCTGCCTCTGTAAACAGATGTATACCTGTACTGTTGGAACACTCATGGTTTGTTTTTTGTTTTTTTTTTCCTTTTCATTTTGGCTCCACCTGTAGTTCAAATTTATTTCCAATGATCTGCTTATTAGCCGAGATATTGAAGATGAAGGCTAGCAGTTCCAAGGGAAAGAACTCTACCTTGGTCACAAGTTTCAACAGATGACAGAACGGAGGAATGATGTCAGGCATCGACTAACGGAGAGTAGTTTGTGGCCAATCCCTATGCTGCAACGAGGCATCGATTCGCTGGCTTGTGAATTTAGGACCATTTTGAGTGGAGGGAGGTTTCTGGCAAGTCACTTGCTGCAATGAATCATTAATTCTCTTTGAATTTAGGGACCTAGTTTGATTAGAGGGATGGTGTCTGACTAGTCACTTTGCTGCAATGAACCATTCATTTCACAGACTTGTGAATTTTAGGGACCTAGTTTGAGTCAGGGATGGTGCTGCTTGTCACTTTTTCTGCAATGAACCATTCAGTCACAGACTTGTGAATTTAGGGACCTAGTTTGATTAGAGGGATGGGGAATGTGAGAGGACGACATTGTAATCATACAGGTTTCGATAGATAGTTGTTACAGAATCATTTCTGCACACCACGATAGTCACCAACAACACAACATCATCATGAAAGCATTGGGTACCATCTATGCATGAAGCGGTTGCGCTAGTGTTGCCAGTCTTGAGAATGTTTAAAATAAGGTTTGGCTAGGATGCTACTCTCTGCATTCTCATGCATGCATGGATGCACTACTGATTTGGCACTGTAGAATTAGTTTAGCCTTACATTGTGGAATATGCAGACTACGTCCATCGTGCCAGTTGGGCTACAGGGTGGCCAAGAGAGTACCAGTGGACTGAGAACTGAAAGGGAGTGAATTCTACCCAGCCACAAATGATACACCGGCATTTTGACATTCCCCTAGCAGTTCAGACATGATTATGAAGAGGCAAAGAACCATACACAATGAGTTTGTACCCTGTGGCGAAATTCGGCAGAAAAATACAGCTTCAGCTATGTATGGTGAAAATTGATGAGATAACCTTTTCACACACACACACACACACACACACACCACACACACACACACACACACATATTCATACACACGCATGCACACACGCACGCACGCACACAGCTGTAGAGAGCTGAATGAGCCTGGAATAAAAAGCTCTTTATTAACGACTGTTTAAACACAAGTGTAACCTCTACACAAATGTGCCAAGAAAAGAATAGGGGGAGTGAGGACAACGGAGAAGTGTGTGTGAGTGGAGAAGAGAGGGGAGGGGGCTAGTTCTGGGAGGGGGTGGAAAGGGAGACAAGAAGTGAAAACAACATATCTGAAAATATTTCATTGTAGTCATTTATCAAGTGCAACAAACAAGGATGAGAATGAAAATTATAATCTGACCTGCTAGAATGAAAGAAATCGTAAGGTTGTCAATGAATTATAATTGCTGAAAGCAGAGATATAATACACCCTTTACAATATACATGTGTGAACTCAAACCCTCACTTGCATGTACGTGTCACTTTTGTTTTCAATGTTAGATCTAATTGCAAAGTGAGGTGACTGCAGGCAAAATCTAAACAAATTTTAAAGGAGTAATAGCGCACCCCCCCCCCACCCCCCCCCCCCCCCCCCCAAAAAAAAAGTAGACAAACGAATCACAAGACAAAACATGATGTGTTTCGACCTCTTGTCTTCCTCAGCAAGATACACAACACTCATATACCCCTGTACCGAACACATCTACACAGAAACAAGAACTGGAGAAATGAACAAATATAAATCGAGGTTCTTTGTATTCTTTCTGTTCGTCCTTGTACTTGTCTGACTATAATTCAAGTATTAAAAGGCTGTGCCAGTCTTGAATAAAAGTTCATTTATATTTGCTCATCTTCTCCAGTTCTTGTTGCTGTGTAGATGTGTTCGGTGGAGGGATATGGGCAAGCTTGGAAGATATTGGAGGGGGGGGGGATGTTTCCTTGTTTGTCTGTGTGCTCTGTGCTGTCATGTCTGCTAGGCGATTCGGTGTTGTAAGCAGCATTCCTTTGGGAGTTAGTTTCTTGTGGGAGCAAGAGTTACCCCACTATGTTTGTTGTTGATTGCGAATATCAAAAGAGCTCCATATCTGCCACATCTCTCTTTGACCACAGGGGTTTGTTTTTTGTTTTTTATAACTACAATATAACTTGAACTAATATGTCTGTCAATATCATCTGCTCTGTTGTATGTTGTTTCATGCTAATGACATATGAAACATAAGACAGGAAAAGCATGAGGTCACATTAAGCATCACATTTACATAAAATTCATATTATATTTCCAAGAAGAATGTAAATCGCCAAAACATTTCTTCCTGAATGTGGGTCTGTGTATATTTTACAAAATAGGAGGCCAGTTTACAATTTAAAATAAAACTAATTATTGGTGTGCACATCATTGATCTATGAATTAAAAAGAAACACAGAAGGTGCTAATATGTTACCAAAAAAAAAAGAAAAGAAAAAAAGAAAGACGATTGCTTCCCATGCTTATACTGCTTTTTCTCTTTCTCACACTCATGCAGTCCACATGTGGATGCATACACATATGCTCGCACGCACGCACGGATGCGTGCACACACACACACACACACACACACACACACACATGTCGACGGAGAGGGAAAGAGAAGAAGATTAACACCATCACCACGCATAAAACAATGCCCACAAAAAAGAAAGTATCCAGTATGCAAGCTTAAAAAAATACATATTACAACATTACAAATAATGACAACAATGTCCGGGATGAAGGTTGACTACGTCTGAAATCACAAAAAGCCAGAAAAAGCACATCTTTTACACCAAAGTCACCTGATTCAGCTAGAATTACGTTCACAAATCATTTCAAAATGTAAGTGATTCAGCACATTGCAGATCTCCGTCAAAGGTGGGTCCTACAGCGACTAAAACAAGCCTGTGCACGTTGTGGTATGGGAGGGTCGGTTGAGTGGTGTAGCAGCAATGTCACCGAGAGAATCCAGAAACACATCTGGCCATCATATTGTTTTGATAAAATCCCAAAAAAACAATAACCAACAAAATCAACAACAACAAAAAGAAAGACTTGGCTATTCAAGCGAACAGACCACTGGCATTCTCATACTGTATTGAATACCCAAACAAAATCGAAAGAGCTGACCATTTAAGACCAAAACAAAGAAACAAAAGCCCAAACCTACTGGCCATAGAATCCTCATATTGTACATCCCAAACCAATACAGAACAGGAGGGGGGGGGGGGGGGGAAGAAAACCAAATCTGGCCATTGGAGCCGCAAATAACCACTGGACATTGCCATGTTTTGAACCCCCAAACAAAAGCAAAAGAAAAAGCTGGTTATTCAAGCCAGAAAAACTACTGGCCATAAGCGTATTGTTTTCAGCATACAAGAAGACAACATAACATGAAAAGGAAAGGCTGACAAGTCAGGCAAAAACAAACTAAACAAACAAAAACCACTGGCCACCATCATATCGTTCTGATCACTCAAAAACAACACAAAGGGAAAGAGCTGCCATTGAAATTTGACCAATTTGTAAAAGAAGCCTTAAACAATATAATTTGAAGAAAAAAGAAAAGCAGAAAAAAAATAGAATGGTCTGACAATCCAAGGATAAAAAACCCAAAACAAACAAATGAGCAACAAAAACCACTGGCCATCAACATATTGTCATCAACACTCAAAAAACAAACAAACACTGGAAAGAGCTGGCCATTGCAATTCGACCAATGTGTAAAGGGAACTTTCCACTGACACGAAGTGGTTAAAAAAAAAAAAAAGGACGAGACGTCAGAACTCTTGAAGAGAGGAGTTGACGGGAAGGTGGATGGAGGAGGAGGGGGGGGGGGGGGGGGGAGGGCGGGGGGTGGGAGCCCAAAAAGGGACAACTGTTAAAAAATAATGAAGAAAAGGGGTGAGGGGTAAGGGTGGGGTTTTAAAAGTTTATTATTGCTGTATGTTTGATAACTGAGAGACCAAATGAGCATTTAATATCTGTTAAATTTAACACGTCAAGTATGGTGGTTAAAAGGGGATCTCTCCTCTCTCTCTCTCTCTCCTCTCCTCTCTCTCTCTCTCTCTCTCTCCCCTCTCTCTCTCATCTGTATGTGTGTGCGTGTGTGTCCCCTCCTCCTCAGGTGTACCGTTATCGAATACAGCCTCGATTTTGATGTCCGCTTGCGGAAGGTTTTATCTTATTACCATTTATTAAATGGGGCCGCTGGCCATTTAGTATTAGTACAGAACTATACTCTCAATTTAGTAATACGATCATCTAGCCGAAGAATGTCGGCATTCGAAGAAGGACGGAGGAAAGGGGAAAGGGGGGGGGGGGGGCCAACTGTTCAAACGTTGTAAAGTGCGTGTGTTGAGCGGAGGGGGAAGGGGGCAGCAGGGTAGAGTTCCGTCGAACATCAAGCAGAACTAAATGGTAGACACCCCCACGCCTGATAGAACCCGGCATAGATGAAGTAGACTACCCTACGCCTGATAGAACCCGGCATTCAAGAGAGATGAAGTGGACTACCCCCAGGCCTGACAGAACCTGGCATAGATGAAAGTAGACTACTCCTAGGCCTGACAGAACCTGGCATAGATGAAGTAGACTACCCCCAGGCCTGACAGAACCTGGCATAGATGAAGTAGACTACCCCTAGGCCTGACAGAACCTGGCATTGATAAGTAGACTACCCCCCAACCTGACAGAACCTGGCAATTCAAGACAGATGAAGTAGCCCTGTAATCTACCATATAGACTGAAGTCAGTTTAAACCAGCTTCCTACTTTCATTTTTTTTTTCCATTGAGTCTCCGGATCGATGTTCTCCAAAACTACCACCCTGCCTGTTTTCCCATCG
>CM031609.1:85952061-85997061 GCA_018398815.1 Conus ventricosus
CAAAGAACCAGTCGATTTATATTTGTTCATTTCTCCAGTTCTTGTTTCTGTGTAGATGTGTTCGGTACAGGGGTATATGAGTGTTGTGTATCTTGCTGAGGAAGACCAAAGAGGTCGAAACACATCATGTTTTGTCTTGTGATTCGTTTGTCTACTTTTTTTGGGGGGTGGGGGGTGGGAGGTGGGGGGGGGGGGTGCGCTATTACTCACATTTAAAATTTGTTTAGATTTCTGCCTGCAGTCACCTCACTTTGCAATTAGATCTAACATTGAAAACAAAAGTGACGCAACACATGCAAGTGAGGGTTTGAGTTCACACATGTATATTGTAAAGGGTGTATTATATCTCTGCTTTCAGCAATTATAGTATCATTGACAACCTTTACCATTTCTTTCATTCTAGCAGGTCAGATTGTAATTTTCATTCTCATCCTGCACTTGATAAATGACTACAATGAAATATTTTCAGACATGTTGTTTTTCACTTCCTGTCTCCCTCTTCCACCCCATCCCACCTGAACTAGCCCCCTCCCTCTCTTCCTCCACTCCACACACACTTCTCCCGTCGTCCTCACTCCCCACTTCTTTTCTCTGGCACATTTGTAGAGGTTACACTTTGTGTTTAAAACAGTCGTTAATAAAGAGCATTTTATTCCAGGCTCATTCAGCTCTCTACAGCTGTGTGCGTGCGTGCGTGTGTGCATGCGTGTGTGTGAATATGTTGTGTGTGTGTGTGTGTGTGTGTGTGTGTGTGTGTGTGAAAAGGTTATCATCAATTTTTCACCATACATAGCTGAAGCTGTATTTTTCTGCCGAATTTCGCCACAGGGACAACACTCATTGTGTTATGAGTTCTTTGCCTCTTTCATAAATCATGTCTGAACTGCTAGGGGAATGTCAAACTGCCGGTGTATCATCTTGTGGCTGGGGTAGAATTCACTCCCTTTCAGTTCTCAGTCCACTGGTACTCTCTTGGCCACCCTGTAAGCCCAACTGGCACGATGGACGTAGTCTGCATATCCACAATGAAAAGGCTTAAACTAATTCTACAGTGCCAAATCAGTAGTGCATCCATGCATGCATGAGAATGCAGAGAGTAGCACCCCTAGCCAAACCTATACTTTAACATTCTCAAGACTGGCAAACACTAGCGCAACCGCTCATGCATAGATGGTACCCAATGCTTATCATGATGATGTTGTGTTGTTGGTGACTATCGTGTGTGCAGAAATGATTCTGTAACAACTATCTTATCGAAAACTGTATGATTACAATGTCGTCCTCTCACATTCCCCATCCCTCTAATCAAACTAGGTCCCTAAATTCACAAGTCTGTGAATGAATGGTTCATTGCAGCAAAGTGACAAGCCAGACACCATCCCTCGACTCAAACTAGGTCCCTAAATTCACAAGTCTGTGAATGAATGGTTCATTGCAGCAAAGTGACTAGTCAGACACCATCCCTCTAATCAAACTAGGTCCCTAAATTCAAAAGAGAATTAATGATTCATTGCAGCAAAGTGACTTGCCAGAAACCATCCCTCCACTCAAACTAGGTCCCTAAATTCACAAGCCAGCGAATCGATGCCTCGTTGCAGCATAGGGATTGGCCACAAACTACTCCTCGTTAGTCGATGCCTGACAATCATTCCTCCGTTCTGTCATCTGTTGAAACTTGTGACCAAGGTAGAGTTCTTTCCCTTGGAACTGCTAGCCTTCATCGTTCAATATGACTCGGCTTAATAAGCAGATCATTGGGAAATAATTTTGAACTACAGGTGGAGCCAAAATGAAAAGGCATAAAAAAACAAAAACAAACCATGAAGTGCTTCCAACAGTACAGGTATACATCTGTTTACAGAGGCAGGCCACAAACCATGAAGTGCTTCCAACAGTACAGGTATACATCTGTTTACAGAGGCAGGCCACAAACCATGAAGTGCTTCCAACAGTACAGGTATACATCTGTTTAGAGAGGCAGGCCACAAACCATGAAGTGCTTCCAACAGTACAGGTATACATCTGTTTACAGAGGCAGGCCACAAACCATGAAGTGCTTCCAACAGTACAGGTATACATCTGTTTACAGAGGCAGGCCACAAACCATGAAGTGCTTCCAACAGTACAGGTATACATCTGTTTACAGAGGCAGGCCACAAACCATGAAGTGCTTCCAACAGTACAGGTATACATCTGTTTACAGAGGCAGGCCAAAACCATGAAGTGCTTCCAACAGTACAGGTATACATCTGTTTACAGAGGCAGGCCACAAACCATGAAGTGCTTCCAACAGTACAGGTATACATCTGTTTACAGAGGCAGGCCACAAACCATGAAGTGCTTCCAACAGTACAGGTATACATCTGTTTACAGAGGCAGGCCACTGATCACATGCCTAGCTGAACTGCACTCCCAAGTTTGCAGGTGTGGTGAACATGGTGGTGTCGTGTCTTGCGTTTATGACCTCTGCTTTCCTTTCACACCCTCACTGAATTGACCTTCACCTCATCCACCACATGAGTGATTGTAAGGGTAGGGGAGAGAATCACTGCATCCAGTGTAGTGGCCTTGAGCCATGAAGTTGAGGTCTGCTAGTTCCTCCGTGGGTGCAGTATGTACCTGGTTTTCACTTCACAGTGTGTACCTGGTTATCACTTCACAGTGTGTACCTGGTCATCACTTCACAGTGTGTACCTGGTTATCGCTTCACAGTGTGTACCTGGTTATCACTTCACAGTGTGTACCTGGTTATCGCTTCACAGTGTGTACCTGGTTATCGCTTCACAGTATGTACCTGGTTATCACTTCACAGTGTGTACCTGGTCATCACTTCACAGTGTGTACCTGGTTATCACTTCACAGTGTGTACCTGGTCATCACTTCACAGTGTGTACCTGGTTATCACTTCACAGTGTGTACCTGGTCATCACTTCACAGTGTGTACCTGGTTATCGCTTCACAGTATGTACCTGGTTATCGCTTCACAGTATGTACCTGGTTATCACTTCACAGTGTGTACCTGGTTATCGCTTCACAGTGTGTACCTGGTTATCACTTCACAGTGTGTACCTGGTTATCACTTCACAGTATGTACCTGGTTATCACTTCACAGTATGTACCTGGTTATCGCTTCACAGTATGTACCTGGTTAATCGCTTCACAGTGTGTACCTGGTTATCACTTCACAGTGTGTACCTGGTTATCGCTTCACAGTATGTACCTGGTTATCACTTCACAGTATGTACCTGGTTATCGCTTCACAGTGTGTACCTGGTTATCGCTTCACAGTGTTTACCTGGTTATCGCTTCACAGTATGTACCTGGTTATCGCTTCACAGTGATGTACCTGGTTATCGCTTCACAGTGTGTACCTGGTTATCGCTTCACAGTATGTACCTGGTTATCACTTCACAGTGTGTACCTGGTTATCGCTTCACAGTGTGTACCTGGTTATCACTTCACAGTTGTACCTGGTTATCACTTCACAGTGTGTACCTGGTTATCACTTCACAGTGTGTACCTGGTTATCACTTCACAGTATGTACCTGGTTATCACTTCACAGTATGTACCTGGTTATCACTTCACAGTATGTACCTGGTTATCACTTCACAGTATGTACCTGGTTATCACTTCACAGTATGTACCTGGTTATCACTTCACAGTTCATTCTTTTTTATGTCTGTCAGTTTCAGATAATCATCAGTAAGAAGGAGCTGTGAAAATGAATCTCTCTCTCTCTCTCTCTCCACACACACACACACACATGCACAAGTACACAAACACACACAACATAGATAGAAAGAAAAGGAAAGCGAGAGAGGAAGAGAGAGAAAGAGTGAGAGAGATGGACAAAGAAAGAGAGAAAACAAAGGATAGGCAAAAAAAAAAAAAAAAAAATCATACTAAAACATCTCAGACAATCTGTACAGTGTTTCTCTTGTATTCTGAGCTGAACATGATGTTGCTCTGGGTCTTATTCATAGTCATGCTTTGCTTAAGCCCACAAAAGTGTGAACAAACCCCAACAAATATCACAGCATATTGCTTACCTTGATACCATACCCATGGAATGAATCAACGTCAACCATCCACTGCTTTGACAATGTAAGAAAAGGTAAATTCATCCATCAACTTTGGATGAAAAACAACCAACACTTCATTATAATTAATAAATGACTACTAAAGTGCCATGTGCCATATTCAGAAACTGTACAGTCACAAAGAATGACAAACGAAAGCTCTTAAGATACACACATGAAGAAACACAAGTTGAAAAAAAAAGGTGTAAAAGTAAACAAGCTGACATAAAGAAGCATACATGACATGCGCTGAATAACACAGACAATGACAGATTGATACAGACACACTCACAACAAATTAACCTGATACTGACCCAGTAGCTGAGACAAACTCAGACCTGTGGCCTGGAGCGCCATGAAACAGAAACGGAAAAAAAAAAAGTCCAGTGCATACAGTAAAAAGAACGATCCCAAAACTCCAGCTCAGTAACATTGCTCATTTCACCCTATGAAGATTCCAGCTCAGTAACATTGCTCATTTCACCCTATGACGATTCCAGCTCAGTAACATTGCTCATTTCACCCTATGACGATTCCAGCTCAGTAACATTGCTCATTTCACCCTATGACGATTCCAGCTCAGTAACATTGCTCATTTCACCCTATGACGATTCCAGCTCAGTAACATTGCTCATTTCACCCTATGACGATTCCAGCTCAGTAACATTGCTCATTTCACCCTATGACGATTCCAGCTCAGTAACATTGCTCATTTCACCCTATGACGATTCCAGCTCAGTAACATTGCTCATTTCACCCTATGAAGATTCCAGCTCAGTAACATTGCTCATTTCACCCTGTGACGATTCCAGCTCAGTAACATTGCTCATTTCACCCTATGAAGATTCCAGCTCAGTAACATTGCTCATTTCACCCTATGACGATTCCAGCTCAGTAACATTGCTCATTTCACCCTATGAAGGAGGTTGCACAATGGAGTAAAAGAATGAAATCCTGCCAAAGAACTGCTCCTCTGTTCCATCAGCCACTGAATATGATATACCAGGTTTCGACCAATTTGTAAATGACAAACCTAAAAGAGGGTGTGCACTGTATGTAGAACACAAACTAAATGCCAAACCATGTGATGTTTTAAATGCAACTGATTTTGAGGAAAGTGTGTGGTGTGAGTTCAAAAGCCCAAATGATGAAAATGTCTTACTAGGTTGTATCTATAGGAGTGGGCAGAGTTCAAAGGAAAATAAACAGAAACTATTCCAACTCCTGAAGCATGAGGTAATAAAAAAGTATCACAAAGTTTGTATAATGGGCGACTTTAATTTTTCATCAGTAAACTGGAATGGCCAATGGACCAATGATGATGATAATGAAGTAATTGAAAATATTCGTAATGCTTTTCTCATTCAGAAATTATCATGCCCCACAAGGCACAGAGATGGACAGCAGTCCACCATGCCTGATCTCATTCTGGTTAATGAAAATAGTCTCATATCAAACATAGACCATAGAGCACCGCTTGGATTGAGCGACCATGAAGTGCTTACTTTCCAAATGTATGTAGCAAAAACTAAAATCAATCAAGAAGACTGTCCTAAATATAATCTATGTAAAGGTAATTATAATGTTTTCAGACGGGAAGGTAGTGAAACAGATTGGAGTACACTTGTTGGCATGGAGGTAAACAAGTGCTGGTCTCTTATCAGAGACTGGGTTCAGTCTGGTATGGTCAGACATATACCAAAGGTGGCAATTAGAAAATCAGCTAATACGCATAAAATCAAACCAAAATGGATGGACCGAAAAAATTTGAGACAAATTAAGAAAAAGTATAACGCCTTTAAAAGATATCTCGAAACTAAATCTGGGTTAGATTACCAAAGATATATTATTGAAAGAAATCTCTCAAAGAGAATGATAAAAATCGCAAAGAAAGGGTATGAGAAAAATATAGCTTACCAGGCTAAGAGTAACCCTAAAAACTTCTGGAAATATGTGCAGGAAAAAATGAAAATAAACACTAGAATCAACGCTCTGAAAATGGATTCAGGTTAAAATGGCAATAACTGACTCCGAGAAAGCGGAAACGCTTAATGACTTCTTCTCAAGTGTATTCACTCGCGAGAACATAGAAAATTTACCTAAAATAACTAAACCACTTAATTTAGAAGGCATAACTCTTTCAGAGATTAGAGTTACCCCAACGGTTGTGGAGACTAAACTTAAAAATCTTGACCCCTCGAAGGCTCAGGGACCAGATAAAATTCCAGCTAAAATATTGAAAGAGCTTTGTAAGGAACTATCAATCCCCTTCAGTATTTTGTTTAATAAATCTTTAGAGACAGGAAAGATCCCAGATGACTGGAAATCAGCTGATGTTGTTGCCATATTCAAAAAAGGCTCCAAACAAGACCCGAGTAACTACAGACCGGTCAGCCTCACTTGCATAATGTGTAAAGTGCTAGAGTCAATTGTAAGGGATGTCATAGTATCATATTTTAATGATTTTAAACTCTTTGCGGACTGTCAACATGGCTTCCGTAATAAAAGATCATGCATGACACAACTGATTCAAGTTATGGACGACTTAACTGTACTTACTGATGACAAAAAACCAATAGATATAGTGTATTTAGACTTCCGTAAAGCCTTCGACTCTGTACCGCACAAAAGACTATTGATTAAGTTACAGAATTATGGAATTCATGGATCTCTTCTTGACTGGATTACAGACTTCCTGACTGACAGAAGACAAAGAGTGAGGGTGGGGTCAGTATACTCTTCAGACAAACCAGTTTTGAGTGGTATTCCACAGGGGAGCATCTTGGGCCCGGTCCTTTTTACGATATTCATAAATGACTTACCGGATGTCATAACAAATACATGTAAGATTTTTGCTGATGATACAAAGATTTACGGGGATTCAAGTAATCACTCTGTCATTCAAAGGGACCTTAACAATGTGCAGGATTGGTCTCACAAATGGAACCTGTATTTCAATGTTCAAAAATGTAAAGTGCTGCACATTGGTAAGAAGAACCCCAAAATGATTACACAATGAAAATGGGTGATTCAAATCAAATGATCCAAAAATGTGTAGAGGAAAAGGACCTTGGAGTTATATTTGATTGTGATCTTAGTTTTGACCCACACATACAGAAAGCTATTAGTAAAGCCAACCAAATGATTGGGTTGATAAGACGATCTTTCTCGTTCATTGACAAAGATATGTTTATAAAGCTATACAAATCACTCATCCGACCACATGTGGAATACGGTAATGTCATCTGGTACCCTTTACTTAAAAGGCAATCCTCATCAATAGAAAAGGTTCAAAGAAGAGCGACCAAAATACTGCCAGAATGCAAAAATATGCCTTATGGTGAAAGACTTAGATATTTTGGATTAACATCCCTGAAGGCCAGGAGGGTGAGGGGTGACCTGATTCAAACCTACAAGATATTCCACCATGTTGATGACATCGATTTCAACTCACTATTCCAGTTAAGCAAATCTAACATCACAAGAGGCAATGCTGGCAAATTATTTGTTCAATATTCTCGCACTAATCTGAGGAGAAATTCATTTGCTAATAGAGTAGTAGGCAGGTGGAATTCTCTTCCGAGTTACATCAAACTAACTAACAATATCAGCAGTTTTAAGAGCCTCCTTGATGTAGATGCAAATTTCAAAGATATAGTATATGATTTTGATGACTGAAATTATTCTCATCCCAATTTATACAAAATTATATGCAACTGTAATCACGCTGCGCTAAACACTGGGAAAAGTACTGACACTTCAATTGATGGAGCACATGAAAGCCGCGAGGCTATAATAGCTCCTACTTACCTACCTACCTAAGGAAAACATAGTCTGAACTCAAAATAGTTGGATTTGTCAAAGAATTTGGACCACATTCGCGACTACCAGATACTTTGTAGTTTGGCTAGTATGGTGGCCATCTTGTTATGGGCTAGTACGGTGGCCATCTTGTGATGAGTTTTCTCATATATCGCCCAGAATGAGTTCATTATTGGACGAGAAGAAAATGGAAGAAAATGGCAGACTGCTTACAAATGGCATTAAAATACAAACAGCATGAAAATCAGCACAAGCCAGAAAAGGCAGACTGCCCACAAAAGGCATGAAAATCAGTGCTTGGCAGAAAATGCAGCTTGCTAGTTAACAGTGATTGAATATTCAAGCTGCTGGCACTTTCTTTTTGCAGGCAGCAGTACATGAAATAAATCATCTGGCATACATCACAAGGCAGTTAATTTCAAAGTGTTAGTAGCGCATGGTAAGAAAAGGACAGAAACCCCAAAATGTCATTTTCATAGAAAGTATAAACAGAATACAGAATACCTGTCAGCATGTGATCTAAATTGCCTGAATGAAGAACAGACACACAGAAAGTCAGAAAAACAGGATACAAAGCCAGACACACACTAAAAACATAATGTGGTATAAAACATACTCTTTCCCATGCTCTTCATAGTAACTCGTGCACTCAAATGCATTGCGGACAACACACACACACACACACACACACACACACACACACACACACACACACACACACACACGCACACACACACTCTATCTGTGCAATTAATTCATGCAGTCACACACGACGCTGATGTCAAAACATTCACACATGAACGTACAAACAGCCATACATTAACACATGCAAGTATAAAGCAAACACAAATTTCATACTCCACTTCCCCCAACACCTCCTTCCCACTGTAGTGCCTTCCCACACCCACCCTTCACACACATCCCTCTCAACACCCTCACTCCTCCCTCCCCAACACTACCATCCACCCACCCCTCTCCATCCTCACGAGTCTTCACTGAAGAACACCACTGTACTCAATGCCTTCAGACTATCTTTTTGTTTTGCGGGTTCATGTCAAGGCCGTCGTCTGCCTTGTCGCGACTCCCATGATGCACCAGTAGGATACCAGCCAGAATCAAAGAGGATCCACACCACCAGAGCATGGGAAGCTTCTCTTCAAACAGCAGCCAGCTGACACAGGCCTGCACACAATCCCCAACACATCATCCAACAGCAGACAGCTGACAGTGACACAGTCCTGCAAACAATCCCCCAACACATCATCCAACAGCAGCCAGTTGACACAGGCCTGCACACAATCCCCAACACATCATCCAACAGCAGTCAGTGACAGTGACACAGGCCTGCACACAATTCCCCAACACATCATCCAACAGCAGACAGCTGACACAGGCCTGCACACAATCCCCAACACATCATCCAACAGCAGACAGCTGACACAGGCCTGCACACAATCCCCAACACATCATCCAACAGCAGTCAGTTGACACAGGCCTGCACACAATCCCCCAACACATCATCCAACAGCAGACAGCTGACACAGGCCTGCACACAATCCCCCAACACATCATCCAACAGCAGTCAGTTGACAGTGACACAGGCCTGCACACAATCCCCCAACACATCATCCAACAGCAGTCAGTTGACACAGGCCTTCACACAATCCCCCAACACATCATCCAACAGCAGTCAGCTGACAGTGACAAGGCCTGCACACAATCCCCCAACACATCATCCAACAGCAGTCAGTTGACACAGGCCTGCACACAATCCCCCAACACATCATCCAACAGCAGACAGTTGACAGTGACACAGGCCTGCACACAATCCCCCAACACATCATCCAACAGCAGTCAGCTGACAGTGACAAAGGCCTGCACACAATCCCCCAACACATCATCCAACAGCAGACAGTTTACACAGGCCTGCACACAATCCCCCAACACATCCAACTGCAGTCAGTTGACAGTGACACAGGCCTGCACACAATCCCCAACACATCATCCAACAGCAGACAGCTGACACAGGCCTGCACACAATCCCCCAACACATCATCCAACAACAGTCAGTTGACAGTGACACAGGCCTGCACACAATCCCCAACACATCATCCAACAGCAGTCAGCTGACACAGGCCTGCACACAATCCCCCAACACATCATCTAACTGCAGTCAGTTGACAGTGACAAAGGCCTGCACACAATCCCCCAACACATCATCCAACAGCAGTCAGCTGACACAGGCCTGCACACAATCCCCCAACACATCATCCAAACAGCAGTCAGTGACAGTGACACAGGCCTGCACACAATCCCCCAACACATCATCCAACAGCAGTCAGTGACAGTGACACAGGCCTGCACACAATCCCCCAACACATCATCCAACAGCAGTCAGTTGACAGCTGACACAGGCCTGCACAACAATCCCCCAACACATCATCCAACAGCAGTCAGTTGACACAGGCCTACACACAATCCCCCAACACATCATCCAACAGCAGCCAGCTGACAGTGACACAGGCCTACAACCTAACTCATAGCCGTCTGGGCCTTTTCAAATGTAGTGTATACGTTTTCCATTACATGTATTTGTTGTATGACTGAACGTTATAGGATTAAGTGTTTGCAGTGATACTTGAAAAATAAGTGAATGTCACACTCGTAGGATTAGGATTTGTTTGTTATTGTAGTAATAGTATTTGTAGCTAGGTGTAGGGTGTACTATTGCATATGAGAAGGGTGAATGTAGTATGACTTTGTAAAGCGCTTAGAGAAATTCGTCTGATTAAGCGCTATATAAGAAACCATCATTATTATTATTATAAGGTAACTAGCAGTGTAATGTGACCTCCATGACTGGCTAGGCAACGAACAACTAAATGACTCACTACACAGTCACCAGAAAAGTGGAACAAACACATGATGACACAGAAGTTTTATTGCTGTTCCATTGCAGGCCTGGTGTTTCTGTTTTGCAATTTGTTGGATCCATTGGCTTGACAGTCAAGCAACTTAACATCTTACTCTTGTCTTTCAACTTGGCTTTTTGGAATAGTGAGGAGTCACTCTACAAAGGTTTAAAACAGCATGAACAATGATCTGTCCTGCAATTCTGGATCAGTGCTAGGAGGGAGTCATGCAGAGGGGTCACAAACTGACTTTCCACTCTATTTTTTTATAAAGATATTTTTGGAGCTTTGTACAGTGCAGATTCCACTGACACTGTCTCTTACTGTGAAGAAGAAGTTGGCTGCAGTGTTGATGACGGTGGCAACAACCGATGATGAGCACAGCTGTAAGGCTTTGGAGAAGAAGATCCACATGACGGCATTGCTGGCAAAAATTCCCAGCACCCCGATGCCACGAATCACCAACAATGTCTGAAAATCAATGAAAAACAAATTTATTAAAGAGGAATTGTACATACACACATTCATGCAGGCTTAAACTACACACCTATTTACTTGCATACCGACACATAAACGCACACTCAAATGACATGCTCTCAGTGTGCATGTGTCCATTCACATAAAAACACCCAAAGGAGCAAATACTCATGTTAACAATGAAGCAAAAAAAAAAAAAAAAAGAAAAAAGAAAAAAGAAAATCCTATCAGAAATAGATTATTAATGACCCAGAACTTTCAACATTTTTACCAGCAAACCAAATCCAAACTTAACAAAAATAAAACAACCAAACAAAAAAACAACAACAACCCAACAACCAACAAAAAAAAACCCACCCACCTAATACATACATGACCCCACTCAATTTTTCATTGCTGGTTCCCTCTATACCATGCACTCACAACCATAAAATTTTCTATTTGTTAACACCTAAAACTAAGTATGTTATGTGATTTCATCCATTAATTGATAGACAGAAAGAAAGGTGACATTTCTTTTGTTTTCTTTTTTGACTGCCATCATTTTTCCCATGGCGCAGCTGAAGGGGAGAGCAGCCTGACAGTTACCTACACACCACACATTGCGAAAAAGCTAAAAGGCTGTTCTTCTTTATCAGCTTTAGAGACAACAACAATCCACATTATAAAAAAAAAAACACCACATGTAAGCCAATATGTCCCAATGTCTCAAAAGAAGAGAAGAAAAAATAGAAGGGGGGGGGGGGGGGGGGGGGGGGGGTTGGTTAGTGGTTATGGTGGTGTCCCTTTGATGTTTTCATGTGTCAAGTTTGGCCTGTCAGTTACCACAGCTGCCCTAGGACGACATCCAACTAGCACAGCTCCTGCCTTCACTGACTGTGCCTATCAGTGGATGAGAACATGTCTGGCTGTGGAAGAGTTTGTTGAGGAGGCCAATGAACTTTTCCAGAGCAAGAACACAGGCTACCTCCTCTAGAAGTCCATTCCACTTTGGGGTTGTGTAGGGAAAAATCTTCCTGTCTTTTTCACTTTCACAGCTTCACCTCCTCCACACCCCTCCCTTTCGAACCTTGCCTACTTAACCCACACAACCTTGTTCCCCAGCACCATCCCTCCATCACACACACACACACACACACACACACAAACCACCCCTGCCTTCGGTTTTCTCAGAACAAACTCCAGCACAATACTTTGACTTTGACTTTGACTTTGACGATACAAGATTCAGGTCCTTCCATAGGACCATGTTCAGGTTCTCAACTAAACTGATTAAACTAATACTGTCTTGTTAAGGAAAAGTATGTGCTATGATACGCACACTGATACAGGCATTGCTCTTGGTTAACATGGGAGTGACAGATGATCTATTCCTTTTATGTTTCCTTCTCAGATAAGTATCAGACAATGGTGTGCAGAGAATCCATTGGTGAACTTGACTGCTGACTTGTCATTGCACTACTGAAAGTATCTTTCATTATCCATCTGTTTACTTAGGGCGGACAAGTAAACATCTGGAGAGACAGATGTTGTGACCTTGCCTGTCTCCAAGACAACTGAAAAGTATCTGGGTGATTCTAGCCCTGCACGTTTGATGCTGGTGGCCTCCCTGGACTAGGAGACTGCCAGGAGTGGCGCGGCTGCTGTGTATGAAGGCAAGCTGTTCCTGACTGGAATTGTCCAGGGCCACAGATGAAGCTCTTTTACCTACAGTACATATGATCTTGTTTGCTTTGTTGGGTTTGTAATGGGCAACATCTAGAGACGAAATTTGGTTCTAATGGGTTCAGCGCTCTATAGTTTTTGCATAATCTTGCTTGCTGAAAAAAGAAGAAGAAAAAAGGTCGGGGATGGGGAAAAGGGGGAAAAGAAAAAGAAGACAACCTTCTGACCATGTATTTAATAACTTACCAAAACGATCATGTCGTGTGCAAACAAAACACGATGGAGACGGGAGTTCATTGATTTTACCAAAGATGAAAGCAGACTTGCAACATTGTGGGCTCCATCTTCACTGGCCGCAGTTTTCGCAAAAATTGAAGCAAGAGCTGCCGATAAGCCGGCCATGACAGCCATGTAGATCCCTCTTCCACAAATATTTTGCATAAAAGACATCTTCTTTACGATGTTAACTTTAAGCCTACATGCAATTAAAATTTCACCCCAAACTGTCCGGAAGTTGTAGCAGACGATAGAACTTATGGTCGTACCCGGCCTGTGCAAAACGCCATTTTTCCTTCTCGTCCAACCACCACCACCCCACCCCCTCTCCCCTCTGCGACGTTCCCTCCCACTCCCTATCCTTCATTGGTTCACATCTGCAGGTTTAAACTTCGCACGATGCACTGCTTTTCTGGTCAATATGTGATAAACTTACGTTGAAAAATTGTATTCAATGAATGAAAAATAAACAAGATAAATAAATCTTAAATAAATGTTAGCGAACCGCCCAGAGAACGTGGACAAACCAGTCACAAGACTAAACACAACGCGTTTCGACCTCTTAGGTCTTCTTCAAAGGAAAGGTTTCCTTGCGCTGAACTCTGAAGCGATCTGAAGCGATCAAAGCTAAGTGAATTTTCGTCGTTTTATTCGTTTATGTCTCACCTGAAGAAGACCTAAGAGGTCGAAACGCGTTGTGTTTTGTCTTGTGATTCGTTTGTCCACGTTCTCTGGGCAGTTCGCTTACATTTATTAAAGATTTGTTTAGATTTCCGCCAGCAGTCGTCTCGCTTTGCAACTAGATCCAAGATAAATAAATAAATGAATACATAAATAAGTGAATAAATAAATAAATGAATAAACAAACACGGATATTTAAACAAACAAATGAATAAATACATAAATAAATGCACACATAAATAAATGAAGGCAATATTAAACTAGGCGGAGAAACGTACACCGCAAATACTGAATAAGGGAAGCAATTATTGGACTCAAGGTGAAACAATTGCATCCCCAGCAGCAGCAGCAGCACTATTCTACTACTACTACTACTACTACTACTACTACTACCACCATAAGCACTATTAGCGCCAAAGGGACTGGATCAGATTTAAACCTTTATGATTTATATTTCACAAACTATTTGATAAGGTTTGCAAGCTGTATGTATGCTGTCTGATAAGACAGCAAATCAATCATTATGATAGGAAAGCATCATCTAAAATTTTTGAATGAAAGCAGGAGATTTTTTTTAATGTGTTAGCAAAAGGGACTATTTTAAATTTTAGGTGGCAGTGAGTTACACTGACATTTGCAACTTTATTACAGTTCTTGCGTGTTACTATTATAGCACTGAATATGTACTTTACTCTTTTGATTCTTTACTCTTTTGATTCTATGATATTGTTGTTAACGAAAAGAATGGCTGTGGTCAGCTGGACTCTAAACAACATGAAATGAATGGACTCAAAACTAATGTTCTCTGACTTGTTATACTGTTACAATCTTCGTCAGATAATTTCATATATGCTTTCCTTTACTTTAAATGAGTAGGTGGTTCCAGTCTCTTACTGCACTAACAAAGAATGACTGTTTGAGCAGCTCTGTCTGGCATCTGCTGATTTGGAATGTTCTTGTATTGTTTCTTATACAGAGATCGCACTGGTAGTATAGTAGTCGCCAGATGTTTGTGGCCTTATGAGTCGTCCTGGTCTGTGTGGAATTAGATACTCAGCAGATGGTATAGCCGGTACCAACCCCTCAACCACTTTGTAGAGGACGATGAGGCGTCGACCACGTCTGCGTTGTTGGAGTGTTGGCAGTTGCAGAGTGTGAAGCATCTTGGTGATGGAGCCGGATGTTCTGGAATTGTAATCGCGGTTATGAACCAAGCAGGTAGGCGCTGCACTCTTTCGAGCCTGTCAATGTCCTGTTTGAGGTAAGGACTCCATAATTATGATGGAACCATACTCGAGGGCTGGTCTGATGAGGGATAGACAGGCCTTCTTCTTGCATTGCAGGGGCAGAAACGCAGGTTTCTCCTGAGGAAGCCAAGGGTGCTGTGTGCTTTCTTGCAGGTGTGGGCAATGTGGGTGCTCCATTTCAGGTCATCGGAGAGTTGGATACTAAGGTAGAGGTTTGTGTGGACTTACTGGGGGGGGGGGGGGGTTACATAGGGAGTAGATGTAGCTGGTAGACTGCTATATACTGAGGATGTAGCACTTGCGGGGTTAAACTTCATACCCCAGTCAATGCTCCGGGTTTTGAGTTGGTTGAGGTCTTGAAGCTGAATGTGGTCTTGTAGGGAGTTGATCTGGTGGTAGAGGAGGCAATCGTCAGCAAACAGGCGAACCTGAGACTTGACTCTGTCCGGGAGATCGTTGATGTGGCACAGGAAGAGAGCGGGCCCAACACTGTTCCTTGAGGTACCCCGGAATCCACCAAGGTCTCTTCAGATGTGACGCCCTCTATCACGATGGCCATCTTTCTGCGTTAGAGAAAGTTTGATAACCAGGTGTGAAGGGGACCTCTGATTCCATACTCGTGCAGCTTGCGAAGGAGACGTTTGTGTGGGAACAGTGTCGAACGCTTAAGAAAAGTCTAAAATAGCGACGTCCACGTGGTGTTTCTGGTCGAAAGAGTTCAGGAGGTCATGTGTGGTCAGAAGAAGTTGGGTCTCGCAAGAGAATCCACTGCGGAAACCATTGGTTGAGGGTGGCCAGGGTGTGGTGTTTCTCAAAGTGGGTGAGGAGTGGCGGCAAATGATGTGTTTCAAGAAGTTTGCAGGAGACGGATGTGAGCGCTGGTGACCTACTCGTTTTTGAGTGACCAGTATTTTAGGAAGAAGAGAGATAGGCCTGTATTTCTCCGCTGCGTGCTTATCGCCTTCTTGTACACACAGGCGACGTTTGCACTTAGCCAATCGGACGGGAGTCGGTCTCCTGTGCTGTGGGAAAGCTGGAACATGGTTGAAATAGCAGGGGCAAGGTTTAGCTGTGGATTAGGGTCAGAATATTTACTGCAAGTTTATTCAGTAAACAACCTACGAATTTCAAGATGGGCGAATTAAAAACTCTCAATAAAATTTCAGATTAAATATTAATCTATTTTCACTATTACTTTGCTTCAAAAGTAAAATATAGTATGAGAACAGACCCGCAGATCGAGCACCATCATGGCGGACATTGTCGTCGGCGTGCAGGCTTACTGCAAACTGTTATTACACGCTGCTAAGTATCCGCACTGCGCCGTCAATGGAGTCTTATTAGCAGAAGATTCAAAATCTAAAGATCACAAAACTGTAAGATTCTTGGACTGCATTCCATTGTTTCATCTTTCTTTGGGTCTTGCCCCGATGCTCGAAATCGCACTTCTTCAGGTAAGAGTAGGTCAATGACTGATGTGATGAGTCGAGTTAATAGCCATTTTCTTTGTTTTCATTTTGTTCGTCGAAGGGATCTGTCATAAAGACATTCGGACAACTCATTAAAACATCAAGCTGCTGTAATGGTGTTTATGGTAATAGGAGTAGGTATTACGATTTACGATAAAATTACAAGATAATAGCAATACTGGGAAATACACAGTTTACAAGTGTCCCACCAACATTTTCGACAATCTATACATCTGTGGGCCTCCTACGCTAGTAGCAGCACGGCATCCTTGCAGCAGTTGCAGAGATAGCATTTTGCGTTTATTTTTGGCATTTTTGTTGATCAGTTGTAAATGTGTGTACAGTAATTAATGCACAGAGTGTGGAATCACGGAAAAGAGTGGACATTTGAGAAGAAAATTTGATTTTTGTGATGAAACGCAGTAAATATTCCCTGCCTAACCTGCAGAGTGAACGCATATCATATTCATTGTCTGCTTTACCATGTTCAATAAGAACCAGGTCAGTGCCTCTGTCTGCACTATCCCGGGTCACTGTGAGAGAGTAAGCAGGTCAGTGCCTCTGTCCGCACTATCCCGGGTCACTGTGAGAGAGTAAGCAAGAGAGGTAGCCAGCATGGCAGTAAGTATGGTATGGTAAACAGCACCTTCCAGTGCATGGAAATTTTGCTGAAGGTGTGTGCTAGCTGAGTTGGCTCTGTGACAGACGACACATGCCATGTGCGCAGCTGTGGGAAAGAATGAGTAGGCTACACCTGCAAGGGTGTGTGTATTGTGTATGGTCAGCTGTTAGCACAACGGGCCCACACACATCCTCCTCAGATGTTGTTCTGTTATGGAAAGACATGAAACAATACTCCCCGTATAGCTAAATCTCCTCAGATGTTGTTCTGTTATGGAAAGACATGAAATAGTACTCCCCGTATAGCTAAATCCTCCTCAGATGTTGTTCTGTTATGGAAAGACATGAAACAGTACTCCCCGTATAGCTAAATCCTCCTCAGATGTTGTTCTGTTATGGAAAGACATGAAACAGTACTCCCCGTATAGCTAAATCTCCTCAGATGTTGTTCTGTTATGGAAAGACATGAAACAATACTCCCGGTATAGCTAAATCCTCCTCAGATGTTGTTCTGTTATGGAAAGACATGAAACAGTACTCCCCGTATAGCTAAATCCTCCTCAGATGTTGTTCTGTTATGGAAAGACATGAAACAGTACTCCCCGTATAGCTAAATCCTCCTCTGATGTTGTTCTGTTATGGAAAGACATGAAACAGTACTCCCGTATAGCTAAATCCTCCTCAGATGTTGTTTTGTTATGGAAAGGCATGAAACAGTACTCCCCGTATAGCTAAATCCTCCTCAGATGTTGTTCTGTTATGGAAAGACACGAAACAATGCTCATCGTATAGCTAAATCCTCCTCAGATGTTGTTCTGTTATGGAAAAGACATGAAACAATATAGCTAAATCCTCCTCAGATGTTGTTCTGTTATGGAAAGACACGAAACAAATGCTCATCGTATAGCTAAATCCTCTTCAGATGTTGTTCTGTTGTGGAAAGACATGAAATAATACTCCCCGTGTAGCTAAATTAAAATTCAAATAATGCTTAGTCCAATCCATCTTCCTTCCCTTCCCTCCATGAGTGAAGAAGGCAATGCTCAATCCAGCACAGTACAGACACAGGCCCTTCGTCAAGTTGGAAGGCAGCTGCGCCTAGCACACTGGCATCTACAGGGACTGAGGGAGAAGGGAGAGGGCAGGTCAGAGTATGTGTATGTGCAGTCTTAGGTTGAAGGCTTCCAATAGTTCCATTGAAAATGTTGTGACAGCCATGACCAGGAGATGTTTCCACTGAGAAAGAGTTTGAGGAAAGAGGTCCAGAAACAAATGCCCCACTTTCTTGAGGCTTCATCCTTTGGCTTTGCTAACCAAGCCATGATGATCATTATAATGTTCAATATAACGACATTCCAAGTGTTTTGTTCATGCCCATGCTTCCAATGTTCCAAGTTATTCTACATGTATGCATGCATTGAAGTACACATTCACACACATATGCATTCACACACACATGCCCATTCACACACACACATTCACACACACACACACACACACACACACACACACACACACACACACACACACACACACACACACACACATGTGTGTTGACACAGAGTTTGTAGTGCTTTCTATGTTTCAGATTGATGCATACTGCAGAAGCAAAGGTTACGTCATTGCTGGTTACTACCAAGCCAATGAGAACTTAGATGACAATCAGTAAGTTTTAAATACCGGTTTACTATGTTAAATCTTCTTTTCTGGGGTATTGTGAGTTCCAAAGCAAATATCAAAATCATTTGAATGTAGACGATAGGTATTGATTTATGATTAACCCTTTGACTCCCAGAACAGTTTGTAGTTTTTTGGGAAAAAAACAATCACCTTACAAAAAAAAAAAAAAAATCATAAAATTTCAAGTATTGCTCTGAAAGTATACAGAGGTATACATTTTATTGAAGGAAAATGAATGGAGAATATAATTATTATATGTTTCATGTTGGCAGGATGAGATAACTCACAATCATAAGATAACCGAGATTTAAAGAAAAAATAAACAAAATATTTTGAAAAAAAATCCATAAAAATTCAAGTCTCTGTATATCGTGGGTGGAAATGGTATTGAAATGTGCACAAATCTATAGGACGTAACAACCAAGTGCAATTATTTACTAAAAAAAAAGCACACAGTGTGTTCAGGGGTGCATTGAGTAATGCATATCAATGCAGGCTAGAGACGCGACTTTTACTAACATTTCACCCATCATAAAAAAAAAATTGGCAAAAAATTAACAAGTGTTCAAAAGTATGCAAATATATATATGTGTGTGTGTGTGTGTATATATATATATATATATATATATATATATATATATATATATGTATACAATATTCTTGAAGGAAAATGACGATTTTTCCTCTCCTAGTACATCCTCGACTTCGCCTGTCGATGTACTTGGTAGATCAGTATCTTTTTCCTGGTAATCCAGATCACTTGACTCATTGTCAGGCTGATCGACAACCACATCACCTTCATTATCTATCTCACTTTCGTTGTCGCTAATTTCACCTTCGTACGGCATTTCAAACACAATTCTCGCCACCTCTTCAGCAGTAAATCTTCTGGCAGCCATGTTGATCTGCTCGACTAATTTTCGCTTCATTTTTATAAAACGAAAAAGAAAAACGCGTCAAAATCGACCCAAAACTTGCTGAAAAATCCCTTCAAACACACAGTATGTGAGCCGCCATTTGCAAGGAAGTAAACAATATCATGTGACTGGTCAGATGATCAATTATGCGATGACCCTTGAACCGTGGCTATATCCGCGGCCGGAAGCGAAAGGTTTAAATGATGTATTATTAAATTTGTCAGGTGAGATAATGGTAATTTCATGATTGGTTTATGATTAAATGATTTATGATTAAATTTCTCTGGTAAATATTGATAATTTCATGCCATTATGTGATATTCAGAAATTCAGATATGCTGGATATTAATTTAGTACAAGGGGTAAGACTTCCATTAGAATTCGCAGATTTCAGTGATATTTATTTCAATGAGAATTCAGGAAAAGGAAACTATTCCAATATTTTCAGCAAAACAAAGTCGGGAGGAGAAGAAAAAAGTAAAGCAGGAAATGGAATCAGTGGTATGCTGGTGGTATTTTTTTGTTGTGCCAGCATCTCAGACGGTGTTGATGTCATGGAATCATGTGCAAACTTCTTGGTAAGGGTGGAAAGGGACATGCTGTCATGCGTTGATGACATGTGTTCGCAAGAGACTGCAGAAATGAAAGAGACTGACTAAAGCCGTTTGAAGAAATGGTTCTGGCGGTGGCCGTGTTTGGTGGTGGCCAGGTGAAACACCACTTGATGCTCAGAGCCATTAAGATTCATAGACTGCTGCATACAAATCAAATGAACTCTTGAATACTGGTGAAGGGACACTAACATGTAACACATGGTATGCATTGAGAAAGCAGTGATATGGACAAACTGATTTAGAGCTTGCTGTTTCAAGTATGCTCTGAAGTCAGGGCCTGTGAAGCACTGATGTTATGAGTTACCTAGCAATTCATCCGCAGTGAGTTGAGTTGGACACTGTAAGGTTCACAGACGTATTGCACTAAGCTGATGTTTGAATTGGTCTTGTGATGAAATGATATGAATTTCCTTTTCAGCTGAAAAGGTCTTTTATTAATGTCCACACTGTAACATAAAATCAGATATAACTTGGTAGTTTAAGCGAAATAATCTGTCATGGAATGACATATGTAATCTGTATTCAATTGGATATTTCATCATATCTTAAAAGTTCTAGCTGTGAGTTTACATACAAGATAATGGAAATCTAAATGTTTGCTCTTCTGTATAACAGAAAATCACTTTTGCAAAATCTGCAGATGACTTGTGCTCAGTGATGCCAATTTTATGGAAAAAAGGCTTGTAAAAAAATCTGAAGCTCAGGTGGTACAGATGTTATGAATTTTAATTGTTAAGTGTTTGCACAAATTACAGCCCGATGTATTTTGTGTAGATTACTCAAGCTGTATGGGGCATCCAGGTGATAAAGCTGATGCATTACTTTTACACTGCAGAATTTTTTTGATGATTGATTTAGTTACACTACTGGTTCTGCTCACAGGTTTCTTTCATCAAGTATATGTAATCTTTGAAAGAACAAACCTAAATGGAGTTGTGAAAGTGATGAAAATTGAACTGGAAAAATTTCATGACTTGAATTCCGGAGACTGGAAACCATGTTACATACAACCTTTCTGAAAGTCATTCTTGTTAGTTACTTGAATGATAATTTGAAAGCATCACAAGTCCATTTTTTTTAGATAGCAAATGTTATTCTCTCACTTCAGGTTTGTTTTTGTTTTTTAAATCAAGTGATAAACGGGATCCGGAAAAAATGATAAACTATTAAAAGTCATTGTTACAAAATAAAGCAAGATAACGCCAATTTGACCATGAATAAAAGCTGAAAAAAAAAATGTTAGAACATCTTCAATTTGAATAATGATAATTGTACAAGGTTATTAATAATGAAATCTAGAAATTGCCCTACAATGATTTTTTTTGTTTTTTTAATTTCAGACTGGGATTTGTGGCAAAAACAGTGGGCAAAAAGATTCAAGAATACTTCCCAGAGGCATGTATATTTCAGTGAGTTACTTGCAACTTGTTCTGTATTTTTTTTGGTGTGCTTTTGGGTGAAATTGAAGGGGGAGAAATTCTGTTGACTACAAGTTCATGTTAAGACACAAACAGGGGAGGCTAGAGGACAACATCAACAACTGTGAACAACAGCAAAACAACAACTGAAGAAAAAAAAAGCACAAGCAAATTGTACATGCAGAGCCAAAAGTCAGACTGCAGTGGTTTCAGTTTCTTTTTTTTAAAGGGGGGTGGGGAAAAGTGGGTTTGGAGGGGAATGGGGTGGGATGGGTGGGGCTTGGGGGGGGGGGAAGGGGCATGGGAGGGGGGGGGAACTGGCTGCTAATTTCAATTCAGTTTAACGGAAACTGAAAGTGACTATCTGAAATGAAAAGAACGCTTGTTTTGAACCCTTTGGGGAATGATTTTTTGCTATTCAGATATTGAAAGTTAACCTCAAGACCCTTTGCCTACTGACATTGTTGCCTAAGCTGCACTAGTCAAGACATATAACATGCTGTTGGACAAAACATACTGTAAATAACTTACATGATATACATACTTCAAGAACACGTTAAAACTGCACTCTGACCTACTTTATTGCTGTAAAGGCCCAGTTCAGGGTAAATAAACTTTTTAATTTTTTGAGGCATGTTGAAATGATTTTGTGACTGTTGGTTAATGAGTAAAGTCATTGTTGATTGTCAGTTTTAATTGACACAAACCAGTTGAATCATATTGCAGTACGTTTCCACTCGAAAAACTTCTCATTTTGTAGCTTAGACAGACCTTCTGCACTGAAGGCTGATAGTGATGGTGACAGTGTTACTGACATCTGCACTTTGATGGGGGGCTGACATGGCAGCAGGCTTTATTTTAAAATTTTGTTTTTTGCACAAATGGCACACACACACTCTGGTATGTTTAAAAACAATGATGAAGACTGATCAGGGATGATGTAAAGCGTGCGGGTCTTCATGAAATCCTTGCCTATCATGCACACAAGAAAAGAGGTAAACAATCAGCAAATATGTAAAGTTGTTTTTGTGTATCATGTGTTTCTGTACATTTTCATTTATATTATGCACTGTTTATTTTTTTATTATTTTTTTTTTTTTTTAGTGTTTTTTTTTTTGTATCCATACAGATTGACAATGGGCGGGGTGACCCCGGAGTCGGTGCAGGAGGTTACAGAGTGTACACATTGAAAGACAATACTGGAAGGAGGTGGATAAAAGGTTGGGAAAGGGCTCAGCCACCACCCGCTTGGTCACATTGTCTTCCGGGAGTTCCTCTCCGTCATTAACAGTCTGGGAATTGCACATGTTGACATATTGAGAAATGCCAAGTTTTGAAGAGACAGAAAGAACGGGAAGATCACATTGTCTTCCTGAGGTCCTGTCCATCAGTAATTGTTAAGGTATTCCCACATGTTGACACATGAGAAATGCCACTTTTTGAAGAGACAGAAAGAACAGGAAGATCACATTGTCTTCCTGAGGTCCTGCCCCACAGAAATTGTTTAAGGTATTGCACATGTTGACACATGGAGAAATGCCACGTTTGAAGAGACAGAAAGAACAGGAAGATCACTTTGTCTTCCTGAGTCCTGTCCATCAGTAATTGTTAAGGTATTGCACATGTTGACACATGGAAAATGCCACGTTTGAAGAGACAGAAAGAACAGGAAGATCACTTTTGTCTTCCTGAGGTCCTGTCCATCATAATTGTTAAGGTATTGCACATGTTGACACATGGAGAAATGCCAAGTTTGAAGAGACAGAAAGGACAGGAAGATCACATTGTCTTCCTGAGGTCCTGTCCACCCAGTAATTGTTAAGGTATTGCACATGTTGACACATGGAGAAATGCCACGTTTGAAGAGACAGAAAGGACAGGAAGATCACATTGTCCTTTCCTGAGGTCCTGTCCATCAGAAATTTTTTAAGGTATTGCACATGTTGACACATGGAGAAATGCCAAGTTTGAAGAGACAGAAAGGACGGGAAAAGATCACATTGTCTTCCTGAGGTCCTGTCCATCAGTAATTGTTAAGGTATTGCACATTTTTGACACATGGAAATGCCAAGTTTGAAGAGACAGAAAGGACGGGAAGATCACATTGTCTTCCTGAGTCCTGTCCATCAGTAATTTTTAAAGGGTATTGCACATGTTACACATGGAGAAATCCCACTTTTGAACCACATGTTGACACATGGAGAAATCCCAACGTTGAAGAGACAGAAAGGACGGAAGATCACATTGTCTTCCTGAGGTCCTGTCCATCATTTAATTGTTAAGGTATTGCACATGTTGACACATGGAGAAATCCCAAACGTTTGAAGAGACAGAAAGGCCCAGAAGGGGTCACATTGTCTTCCTGAGGTCCTGTCCATCAGTAATTGTTAAGGTATTGCACATGTTGACACATGGAAAATGCCACGTTTGAAGAGACAGGAAGATCACATTGTTTCCTGAGGTCCTGTCCATCAGTAATTTGTTAAGGTATTGCCCCATTTTTGACACATGGAGAAATGCCACGTTTGAAGAGACAGAAAGGACAGGAAGATCACATTGTTTTCCCTGAGGTCCTGTCCATCAGTAATTGTAAAGGTATTGCAAAATGTTGACACATGGAGAATGCCACGTTTGAAGAGACAGAAAGAACTGGCAGGAAAGGGGGAGGTCTGAGTGCCGTGAGCCCAGAGAAGCCCTGTCTGAGGTCAGTTGCCAAGTTTTGTGCGTGAGTTTTTGCATTGGTATTATGACTCAAAATGCAAGGGCTGTACAAAACAGATAAGTGAATTTTCAATACAAAGTCTCTCTCAGACGGGGCAGTTGCAAACAAACGTGAACCAAACGTACTTCCTTTTGGCTTCAGGAGAGAAAGAACATGCATCCTACCAGTAGGAAAGAAAGTGAGGACTGCCCAAAAAATCTCCGTAAAGAAGCAGGCGCAGGAGAGGGTTAAGGTCAGAGGTGGGAATGTGGAATCTGAGAAGTGAACAAGAAAAAAAAAAAGGGGGGGGGGGACTCGTGTAGGTAGTATGTCTGCAGTGAAAAGGGGAAAATGTCAGGAAGTGAATAATAGGTGGAAATAAGGGAGAAAGAAAATGGTCAGCCGCCCCGTTGCAGAGAAGTCCAGAAACAATGTCTGACCCCATCCTGACACCAAGGGGTGAGATGGAAAACGGGAAAACCCGAGGAAAAAAACATCTAGTTAGACGCAGCTGGTCGCCAGAATACAGCTGCAAACCTCCCCTTAAAAAGAAAAAAAAAAAAATCAATATAGAGCAGGGGGGAAGCAAGGGAGCAAAAGGGAGAGGTGGAACAGAAGCAGAAAAAAGAAAGAAAGGGGGGGGGGGGGGGGGTAGGACAGAAAGAAAGGGGGGGGGTGGGGGGGGTAGGACGGAAAAGAAAGGGAAGGAAGGAAAGGCCCATAAGTAGACCCACTGTCATTGACTGGGGAAAAAAATCCATATGAAGGCTGGGGGAAGGTGTTTGGGGAAATTTAGTTATGGTTTCAGTCAAAACTAAGGTACATGCAGGCAAAAAGTGTAGCAAAGAATATTAGTTTTTCTGGACAAAAACCCGACAAATTGAAAGTTATAAATTTTTTGCATTATACTATAGAGAATTAGTGTTTACAGGTTTTGTCCAGAAACTCAACACATATATTATACACTGCGGAAGCTTGCATTTTAGTCTCCTGTTATCAACTTTTTTTATGCCAAGTTTTGTAAATGTTCCAAGGGCTTTATGTGCTCAACGTAGTTACAGCAAAAAACACAGCAGAGGAGGACACAAGGAATACGGCGGGGAACTATTGAGGTCAGGAGCTCAGAGAAAGGGGGTGGATTTCGAAACCATTTAGGGCAACATAATAAATGACTGGCGCAACCCTGAGCCCGTCGGGTTGATAGCCACAATACATATAGTCCTTCCTTTCCGGCCCATCTTCCATCACCACCACGCTTGTTGTTCTCCCCTTCTGTTTTTATTCCGGAGTTGTTGTGTATGTCGGTACAAACACTTTTGGGGGAGACGGTGGAGCATGTGGATCGTTGTCGTCGGTGAGCACTTGCACATGTTTCAGTGAGTGTGCCTGTGGTGTTGATCTGGGTGTGTGAGGCTTGTTCTATGCTGGTCGTATTTTGTAAATCAAACGGTCTTTCTGTGTTTGTGATTTGGGTTTTTTTGATGTGCTTTAATCAGTTTTTGGGGTTTTTGTTTGTTTGCATATTGCTCCTTCCTGAACCGTAAGGGATAGGTGTTAGTGTTTTCTTACAATTAGGATCTTTGTGGGGCAGCTGACGATTGTTGTGTGGCCGCGATGTGTGGTGCAAATGACCAGAAGAATCCTGTTGCTTCAGTGTGTGTTTCGGTGTAAATTGAAAGCAAACTTTCAGCTTACACGTTATCTTCAGAGACCAATGTCTGATTTATCTCTGTGTGTGTGTGAGCACCAAGAATTCAGTCCCTTTATTGTTTCTCTTGTGTCTGCTTGTTGGGGGCCGGCAACAACAACAGATGGGGGTCCATAATTTTTACTCCAGGAGGGTAGACAGGGCACACAAGTTTAGATGCTAGGTGCTGTTGGCTTGAAGGTTTTTGACTGCAGCAATAGAACATGTTTAGATCTGTAACATGTAGAAAACAGCACAGTATTACTTGAAATTGTAGGTGGTTTTGAAAAACCTCCCCCCCCCCCCCCCCCCCCCCCCTCCCCCACCCCCTCCCCCCCTTCCACCTCAAAAAAGGGAAAAGTTTCACATAAAAATTGTCAGTTATTTTTGGGAAAAAAAAAGATTAAGAATTGTCTAAAACTGCACAGGGTGACATTTGTACAAATCTATACATTCAGTTGTGAATTAATGTATATGTATGACGGAAGGTGTCTTAGTGGAGGAGGGTAGAATGAATGTTTCTTTCCCCCACTCACCTGGCCTCGTCGTTTTTTGGCAAATACATACCAACATGTTTTGAGCTACTGTGCCCTTGTCATAGGAGAGAAGTTACTGTACTTCTTTTCTTAAATAAATGTTAGCAAACCGCCCAGAAACGTGGACAAACGAGTCACAAGACAAAACACAAAGCGTTTTGACCTCTTAGTTTTCCTTCGGGTTATACATAAACAAATAAAACAACGAAAATTCACTTAGCTTTTGATCGCTTCAGATTGCTTAGGGTTCAGCGCAAGGAAGAAGGGGTTGAATCGTTTTTGTATCACCCGAGGAAGACCTAAGAGGTCGAAACGCGTTTGTTTGTCTTGTGACTCATTTGTCCACCCTTCTCTGGGCGGTTCGCTAAAATTTATTTAAGATTTGTTTTTGATTAGTCCGCCTGCAGTCTCTCGCTTTGCAACTAGATGTACTTCTTTTGTTTTGTACTTTTGAAGGAAAAAAAAAAATCAATGCTTTTAGTGCTGTTCAGATGGAATTTTCTGGCGCTTTTGAAGTCAAAGAGAGTATAGTTGAGAGAAAGTGAAATAGAAACAGATGTAAGTGAAGTAGACCAGCATTTTATACCCTTCATTTATTAAAAAAGAAGAAAAAGAAAAAAAATTGTGTGCCATGCGATGTTGAAGGAACATGTCCACCTTTTTTTTCATAATTTTTTTTCTTGAATTGGTTATTACCACATTTCAAAAATTGCACAGGGGGTGGGGTTTGGGGGAAGAGAAATTGCTACGCAAGAAATGGTGAGAATACTGCATGAAATTTAAAGAACAGAAATGCTGAAAACTTTCATTCCCAGCAAGCCAAATTTTAAAAATATTAGGATAGTAATATATTTGCAGGCCATTTTTTTTTTTTTTTTTTTTTTAAAATCTGAGACTGACAAGAAAGAAGAGAAAAAAAACTATTGTTGGGATGTATTGTTCCAACTGTATGTCAGTATGAAATGAAAAGAAAGAAAAGAAAAAACATGTTGTGGGGAGGTATTGTTCCAACTGATGTCGATAAGAAAAGAAAAGAAAGAAAAGAAAAAAAACCCTATTTTGGAGAATGTATTGTTCCAACTGTATGTCGGTATGAAAATGTCCTACATCTTGAGAGCCTGCTGTCACACATGCCCACAACAGACATACAGGAAAGACAGTGCATGTGTGCACACCTACCTGCTGGTGGACAAACACACGTCTGAATTCACAGGCAGAGGTAATACATTGCTCATGTTGTGGACTGCAGTGGTAGTGAGGGTCAAAGGGCATGGTGGGGGGAGCACTTCCACGTGATTGGTTGGAAGAGCCAGTGGCATTCACCTGTTGCTATGTAACACCAGGAGAGATGGATGCTTTGGTGGAAATCATGCATTTCTGAACCTTTTCTGAGTGTCTACTACTGCTGGATCCAGCAGTTTGAGTGGGTCAGTAGTTAAAGGAAAAACAGGGAGAAAAAAAATGAATGTCCCTGTTAGAGATGAAATGAAGGGAGCACATGATATTCAGTGCAGATGTCGACAGACAACTGAGAAAAGCTGCTTGGTTTTACCACCATAGTTTAGCATGAATGAGGGTATGCCCTTGCATGTGAATGGTGTACAATGTCTTTTTCAGTTTTTTTTTCTTCAATAATTCAGAGAACTGTTGTGATGTAATGTGGATGAGACCTGTAAAGTACTCCATCTCAAAGCATGATTCTAATGAATTGGTTCTAGGACAGCGAGACCTTTCAGTATAGACCCCCCCCCCCCCCCTTTCCCCTCCCGAAAGAAAGATTGCCTCCCTTTAAAGATTTGATTTTTGTTTTTGTCATACTTTTTTCCTGCTTGTCAGTTCTAGGCTTATCTCTTGGCATTTCTTGTTTTTTTCTCTAAAAATGAGGAGAGAAGCGTGTGTGCCTTGTGATGATTTTGCAGCCTGTTGGATGTGGAGAAACACTTCCTGGTTGTCCTGGGATTTTGTTCTTTGAGGGAACAGGCACACAGCTGTGGATGTCCTACCTCGAAGAATGCAATGGACAAGAGAAAATTTCTGTACTGCAGAGATTGAAACTTTGATAGATAAAACATCTTAGCTTTGTTCTTCTTGCCGTTGTCATGTGAAGGGACTGCACTACTGAATAAAAAAAGAGAAAATAATAGAATCATGTTTAGATAAACAGAGAATAGAGAGAGAGAAAAAAAAACTACAAAATTATATGCATACGAAATCATGTGAATGATTTTTGTTGAAGGCATGGAAAAATGCTCTTACAGATTTCTGTATTCTTCTCTGGGACAGTGCTTTTTGAATGGAATTTTGAAGTCTTTGTAGAGACGTTCCACTGGAACAGGCCAGCCACTAGGATAACAGTGGTCTACACACTTGGCAGTTTTTCTGCTTTCCAATCTCTGCTTTTTTTTCTTTCTCTTTTTATGGCATCATCAGAGTTTCAGACATTTGGAATATTCTCTTCATATGTGGAGACGATGCATTGTCAGATACATCCTCTCTTGAAATGGCAAAGCAGGGAGCGCTGACAGTCATGGAGATAGAACTAAGCAATGTGGTGCATTGATCCCCTGAAGCACTTTGATTGCCTCACCTTGAATGTCCCATTGCAGCCAATGATGTCAATAAACTACAATTCTAGAGACGGGCTTATCTTGGTCGTTTGGCATGTTTTGTACTCCATTTTTACGAAGAATAAAAATTCATTAGAGTTTAGGTCCAGGTCAGCACAGTGTGGATCACTGGGTGATTCTCTGTAACAGTGGGTAAACTTCCGCCCCAACTGGATTTAACTCAGAAAGTCAATGCGATTTCTTGTTCATTCTGCACCATTTGCTATGAAGTCAGGTTACATTTGTAAGCTTATGTGAACATCGCACTTAATCTGGTACGTAAGTTGAACTTGAGTAACAGGGAAAAATGAAGCTGTTTGTGTGTGTGTGTGTGCATGTACATGCAAGCTCTTTTTTTTTTCCATGTGTGGAGAGGAAGAGATGTGATATCAAACTTTTAAAACTGAATCATGAATGTATGTAGAGCAAGATAGGCACAGAGATGATCTGATAAGTTTTTCAGTTTTTAGTGAAGGAATTTTTTGCACAGGAAAAAAAAAACCCTCCAAGAGCAAACAAGTTTCTGAAATATATCCGCTTCTGTAATAAAAGCTGTAGTGATAATATTTCAAACAGCAAACTTTGAATACACATTTCACTGTTGTATTCAAACAGCAAACTTTGAATACACATTTCACTGTTGTAGTTTTTATGATTGCTCGGAGCTATTCCATACTGGCAGACACCCAAGCATAGTTTTGCTGGCGCAGAATCAAGATAGTAATCAGAGACCAAATTCCTAACTTACCTAAATAAGTTGGACAAGACAGATGACTGCAGCATCTGAAGGACATTTTATGAAGCCTTTTCTTTTTGACCAGGCTTCATACCTGAGATTTCATTCATACTTTTAAATATGGATTTAGGACAATGACAAGAAGTTATGGGGTCAGTTATGTAGTGAGGTTCACGAAAAAGGATTTAACTTGTGATTCAAATACAAAAGGTAGCATGTTTAATGATGAGGTTCTGTTATGTTAACCCTAGATAGTTACCAAGTTCTGCTTGTCGTTGAAGAGGTGCCAACATTGTAGCGGTGGGTTGGGAAGACAAATCAGTTATCAGGCATTGCTCTTTGTGACGACCAATTTAGCATGGCACATCACCACTGATATTGAGAGGAATCAAATTGGTTGTGTAAACAAAAGATTTTTTAAAAAGAGTATTGTTACTTTCCTTCAGAACTATGCACATGGATTTGCTGAGCAGTCACAAGGTTAGACATGTTCTTTTTTTTTTACCAAGCATGTTGCAGTTGAGATTTTGCACAGTTTACGTTGTACAAAACGCATGTGTACATGCAAGGATTTGTTTTGATCTGTACCTTCAGATTGGTTTTGGCATGTGTGTGAGTGTGTTTGTATGTGCACATATGTGTAATGAAGATGTTAGGGCATTCACTCCTTTCGCCCACAGCTTTTGTCACAGGAGGGCAAAGTTCGTGTTCAGCAGCTTCTTAGGCGGTGAACATCCAAGACTGGCATCAGCCTTACTGGACTTGTGTTTGCGTCGCATTGACCGTTCATTTAGCGTCTTGGTTCTGAAGAAGTGCGTCCGTGATGGTGCTGAAGAAACATTTTCTGGTCATGGATCATTTGTGTGTTGATCTCCTCTTTATGGTGCATGGACAGTCACCTTCAGTTATTCTCACGACATTGCTGTTAAGTGAAGCAGAGCCGTGTACAATGCCTTTGGAACGGAACAGGCCTGGATCCATGTCAAGTGGACTTAGGCCCTGATAGCTCTTCTGGAGTGTGTAGTGGCTCTACCAGCATAGTCACTATGGGCTCATGAGGAGATGGGTGTTATCCATCAGGAATACAGGGTCAAGCTGCTATCCCTGAGAATCACAACTGTTTTTCTGATGATATTGTTTTCCCATGGTTTCCTTTAGGATCACAAGGTGTTTTCCCCCAGGAAAACAGATGTAATGATGTCATCCCCAAGAATCACAACTGTTTTCCCTATTTTTGCAGGGAAAAGTTGTACATCCATCCATAAGGAAGTCAAGGAAAACAGTTACGATTAGGATCCATGGGATCACAGCTGCTTGACCTGTTTTTTCCCATCCCATGTGTGCTTGTCAAGTGACATTGGGATTACAGCTCTGTTCCCTGTGATGGCATTTTCATGGTAATAACACCTGTTTTTCTTCAGTACAGAGGGAAAACAGTTACTGTGTAAGGAAAATAGGGAAGTGATTGTGATCTCCAAAACAAGTCATTTTTCTCCAGAAAATAGGGAAACAGTGGTCCTCAGGTTAGCTGTTTTTACTTCTTTTTGCTGTTTTTTCTCGAGGATCAACGTCCTTGGAAGCCAGTACGCTCCCATACCATTAGTCCTGTATCAGCTTACAGCAAATCTTGGTCCAGGGTTTAAAGGATTGACATGCCAGTAGTGGGTTGCACATGGTCTGTTTGCATCTTTTGATGATTATCACAATATTTTTTTTTACATAATCTTTCTAAAGCATTTGATGTGTAGTAAAAATGATGAATGAAAAAAGAAAATCGTAAATGAAAAAAGGTGAAGGGGAAGTAAGAGATGTCCAGGAGAGCTTGAGGGCCACTCTGTTCAGCCCTAGCAGATAAACTCCCTTTGAAAAACAGCTTCTGTCTGTCAGATCAGGCTGAAATAGTTTTACATGTTGATTTTTTTTTTTCTTTTGTGTTCTTTTTAAACATGTATTGAACGATTCGGGTGCTTTTTTTTTTTTTTTTTTTTAGATAGTGAAGTGTCTTTTTGATCATCAACAGAAAAAGGACATGTTTGAAGGCAGGCGAGTGTTTTAATTAGAGGGACCCCAGAAACTCCAGCTTGCAGTGGAAAAGGAAGACTGATCAGGAACATGAATGCAAGAGGGTACAGGATAGGGAGCGGGAGGAGTGGGGCTGAGGTCTGATCATGATATCAGTTTAGAGATGAAAATTGGTCGAGATGTGTTCAGTGCAGACATATTCTCTCTCTCTCTCTCACACACAGAGGTGTTGGGTTGGAATCCATCTGTTTTTGTTTGTTAAGGAATAGAATGATGAAGTGATTTGAGGATGCAACCAAGAGCATGTACATTATCTTTTTTGTTCAGAAAAGGAAAGCTCCTGGTGACAGGGTGTGCATGCATGTACATTGGTTTAAGGAGTGTTGTCATCTGGTGTTGGTCATCGTTTGGAGGTACATGTGCGTTGTGTCTTCACAAATGTGGGTTGCACATGTACTAATCAGGAAATTGCACAAGTCAGGAAATAAAATGAGTAACGTAACGACAGGAAACGATGCACGCAAGAGATGATCAAGATCTTAATGGAGTGGCGAAAAAAAAGATAGTTTGTGATTAGAGTGTTTCCATTCATCAAAAATGGATTGTCTTTGTGGTATTGTAATTCCTGAACAGGCCAATCGACGTTGCAACACAGACAAGAACAAAAGCAGTCACTTCCGATTTTCTGTCACAAACATGAAATTTTCAGGTTCAAGGCAATTGTTTTAAGATTTCTCTGTTACTGAATTCTGTATTGGGTAAAGTTTTAACTATGGTGTAGACCATTCCTCAAGGTGATTCTTGTTTTGCATGACTTAAAAGATGGCGAAGACTAAGTACAATTATTTGCACACATTCTTGATTTGCAAAGAATATTTTCTTTGTCTAGTTCTTTATCAGTAGATGCTCTCTCTCTCTCTCTCGCCTCTCTCTCTCTCTCTCTCACACACACACACAGAGGATGATCACACAGGTAAACTAAAGGTTGTAGAATAATGATCCTTCACTAGGAGAGAGGGAGAAGGTGGGGCAGGGGGAAGTGGAGCACCACAAAATGTCATTCCCATCATCTGAAAGAGGAATTCAGCGGTAGTAGAAATACTCTGTATTTCATTACTGAATGTTTCAAAATGTTTTTTTACTGTCATTGTAAAGGAACTTTTTTTTTCTGAAATGTTACAATAAACTCAGTTTCATCATTGTTTACATTTGGAGTAAAGTTGATCCCTCTTCACTTAACTAGAGAGAGAGAGAGAGTCTTCATTGTGGAACTTGGCAATGGTCATGCATGTGCACACATATACACACTCTGGGAAATAATAAAAATCAAAACTTTAATAAGAGGATCCACAACCGAAAAGTTCTGTTAGTAACGAGTCACAAATCAGGGGAACCGATGATGATTGTTGTAGATAAGCACTGAAGTTACTGCCCTTGCACACCACCAGAGGAAAATAGCTAAAGCGGGAAGGCCAAAATAACACAAGGACATCCCATTGTATTTAAAAGAATATTTACTGGAACAAAACAAAATTAAAAAGAACAAAGAAAAAAAAAGATGGAAACCTGTCCCCAAACCAACAACTGGCATGCCTGTTCCAGCAATAAATATACTGCTAGCCAAACCCTTAAAAAGTCCAGTCAAGTCTCATGAGAAATGGCTGAAAAAGAAGACAACCTGGAAATGTTGATATCCAATATGCTTTTTCTTTCAAACAGGAAAAAAAGGGACAAGAGTTCACAAGTACTAAATCGGTTCTATAGAATGGAACACTCTGAATAACTTGTCTAATATCACTTGACGTGGATAGACGTTAAATTGAAGAAGAACTCTGAATAACCAAAACAAAACATGCAAGAATAAGAAAAAAAAGGGCTGATCAGATTGTACAATCACACTGTGGTTCTCAAAAGATGGGAATGGAAACTTGATTTTGGCTACAAAAGGTCAAGTTAGCGGGACACTGGATAAAAAAAAGCAAACAACTGATTTTGTTAACAAACAATGTAATGTACTCAACAACATGATTTTCTTCACAGTTTCCTCCATACTTGTATGACTTTATGTTCACATGCACAATCTTATCAACAAGAAATGCTTTTCCAAATTATCAACAGCACCTGGATGAATTTACTCACACATGCACACCAAGGAATTGCAAAATTTTGTACCGTTCACATGTTCACAGAGCGATGCTAATTACAGCACATCATGTGATAAATGCAAAATGCTTTCATCTTTGAAATCGAGGCCCACATCCACCTCCCTCCCCTCCATACACACACGTGTATATTGCACACAACTGTCAACCTGTATCACTTGTGCCTGTTCATGTAAAATAAATTGCTTATCTGAAACTCATACTTTATTCATACACACACACACTCTCTTACACCACACACACATACAGCACACACACACAGACACACATTCTGACAGAAAATTGTACAAATTTTGTCTTACTAAAACTCCGGCTAAAAACCATCAGTGGTTCTTAATCTACTGCTTACAACATTCCGATTTATCAAAGGCAAACTTTTTTTTCTTGTATCTTTTAAACTTACTGACAGCCAAATCAGGATAAGTGCATGCCAGACACAAAACATCCACACAGCAGAACTAGACCAAGGCCCCAGAACTACCATTCACTGAGCTGACTTTCACCAGATCCAATATCCAATCCATGATCCAATAAAACTATATCACACTGCAATCTTTGTCACTGAAAAACAAAAATGGATAAAACATACATGCTATACAGCAAAACAAAAACTGAAGACCATATCGATAAGAATGTCGAATGCCAGCAAGTGATGATTCCCGATCAACCATGGGCAAAGTTATACACATGACTCGACCTGTCTTACCCAACCCACTTTTATTCTTCAGTGGATGAAATGATACTATAAATAAATCACAGATTCTCTTCCTGCACTCTGCTGTGCAGTCTGTTTCTGAACTAAAGGCCGACAAACATCTCATCTGCATGACCTTTAGTCTATTTCTGGACTCTGCTGTGCAGTCTGTTTCTGAACTAAAGGCCGACAAACATCTCATCTGCATGACCTTTAGTCTATTTCTGGACTCTGCTGTGCAGTCTGTTTCTGAACTAAAGGCCGACAAACATCTCATCTGCATGACCTTTAGTCTATTTCTGGACTCTGCTGTGCAGTCTGTTTCTGAACTAAAGGCCGACAAACATCTCATCTGCATGACCTTTAGTCTATTTCTGGACTCTGCTGTGCAGTCTGTTTCTGAACTAAAGGCCGACAAACATCTCATCTGCATGACCTTTAGTCTATTTCTGGACTCTGCTGTGCAGTTGTTTCTGAACTAAAGGCCGACAAACATCTCATCTGCATGACCTTTAGTCTATTTCTGGACTCTGCTGTGCAGTATGTTTCTGAACTAAAGGCCGACAAACATCTCATCTGCATGACCTTTAGTCTATTTCTGGACTCTGCTGTGCAGTATGTTTCTGAACTAAAGGCCGACAAACATCTCATCTGCATGACCTTTAGTCTATTTCTGGACTCTGCTGTGCAGTTGTTTCTGAACTAAAGGCCGACAAACATCTCATCTGCATGACCTTTAGTCTATTTCTGGACTCTGCTGTGCAGTATGTTTCTGAACTAAAGGCCGACAAACATCTCATCTGCATGACCTTTAGTCTATTTCTGGACTCTGCTGTGCAGTATGTTTCTGAACTAAAGGCCGACAAACATCTCATCTGCATGACCTTTAGTCTATTTCTGGACTCTGCTGTGCAGTCTGTTTCTGAACTAAAGGCCGACAAACATCTCATCTGCATGACCTTTAGTCTCTTCCTGCACACTGCAGAACAATCCATTTCTGCACTCTGAAATCTCATCTGCATGGAATGGTGATGAACACCGAGGGCTCTTCCTTCCGATTAAAAGGAAGTTAACGGAACTGGACAGATCCAATCGTACAACATATACAATAATATTCTAAATAAAGAGAAGATGAAAAACAGTTTGAATTCAGTTTCTTCCCATTGAAATCCACTTCATCTTTGATATGAACAAGATAAAAGTGGTCTTCAAGGACTTGTGGTCAAAGATGAAATCTTTCAGAATTGGATTCAGTCATTATTTCTGTCCCCATGCCCCTAAAATGGGTATTGTCTTCTGATCGGTTTAGAGGAGCCCTAACCATTTTCAATCACCAAATCGTGACCTGCAGATAGTCTCCTGACTGAATTTGAGTGATAAATTTTGAGGCAGAAAACACACCCTTATAGATGCCGAAATGTTGCTCTCTTAATTAATAATGGTGTTTGAGTGAAAAAGCAGTATTCTATATTCTTCCATCCAACAAAAATACACTGCTTCAGGGTACTCTGTTAATTTTTGATGCGTAAATCATTTTCATACACTGTGATACAGCCTTTTGGTTCACAAACTGATAAAAAATGAACAGCCCTGATGTGGCCCTTTGCGGTCGGCTGGGCTATAAGCAACATTATCTTATCTTATCTTATCTGATAAAGAATGAGTCAAGCCAGATACTAGTATGTGTACGTGGTTATGTGTCCATGAATTTCCCTTAACTATGTTATGTCCAAAGTACTACGAGTTTTGAACATTACAGCTGTGCAAAATGAAATCTTTACTTCTAAGTGAAGACTGCAAATGAAGGTCAAACTTTTCTGTTTTTGCAAGACACTTGGACCGACCACACATTTGCCTTTGCCGAAAGAGCTCTCCTCATGTTTGCTTCCCTTTACAAACACTGAACATTCGCATAGTATGCTGGTTTTAAAGTACTTTTCTCTATCTTCATTAGCATGTATTTTCCCCCTTCCAAAGATGACATTTTGTTTCTTTTCTCTAAAACAGAATTTGGTCAATATCTCTTATTCATTCATTTCAGTCATGTACAACACACAGACAAATATGTAAACACTGTATGTGTACATGATACTCTTATCTGAATTCTAGTCCTATTTTCTTTTTTCTCTTGACTTTCTTTCCTTTTTCTTTTTGTGTTTTAGATCTCATGAAAAGGAAAGACCCCAAACTGATACTGTCTCCATACGTTTTTATTGTCAAGTATGGTGCTAAAATTAGTAATAGTATCAGAAATGAAGACCTTTTTTTTTTTTTTTTTTTTTTTTTTTACAAAGGACACGCACATACACACACATACACAATTTACAAAGAACTGAAATTCACACAACACACACACACACACACACACACACACACACACACACACACACAGTCAAAATCAAAATTAAAGCTCCACCCATCTAAAAAGTTCTTAGGACTCCACATGTGCTCAAGAAGAATACTACCTACATGAGTATCTCTCTCTATCATACAAACACACATAGCACACTGTTATCAGGACTCAACATGTGCACTAGCATAAATACTATCTATCCGAGTCTCTCTCTCTCTCACACACACACACACACGCATGCACACACACACACCACACACACACACACACACACACACGTCCACAAATTTGCCTGGGGATAAACATGTCATTCTTCATCAGGAAATGAACAAAAAAAGAGAGAAAAAAAGCTCCATGCATAAAACGGGACCAAACACTGAACAGTCCTTCTCATAACTGAGACCTGAACAGAGGTATAGTATAATAATTTGCAGACAAATCATCCATATTTTGACTGGGTTCAGAATCAATACAGAAAGAAAACAAACCTTTTAAGAAGACGAAACTTTTAAATTTAACAGCACTTCAAACTCAGTAAACAAATAGTACTTTTGAATCGGAAATTAATGCACAATGTGAAAGTCATTTAACTGATTATCAAACTTCTTCAGAATTCATACAAACAACAAAACCATGATTAGAATGTCAAATGAAGGCAAAATTAGAATGAACATGAAACTCAAATTACATGTAACCCAGGTGGCTCCTGCATCAAATCATATTTGCCAACTAGCTCCTCACATAGGAAGCAACATATTTGCTGTTGATGCTGGTATGAAACTGACCAAAAATGTGCATGATGCAAGCATGTTTTTTTTTTTTTTTTTTTTTTTTTTTTTTTTTTTCGCAAATGTTTATGGCTCTAGATTTGAAAAAAAAGACAAAAAAAAAAAGAAGACACAACTGTAGGAATGTTCACATGACACAGCATGGCTTGATGTGCTATGCAGAAATGGAACATGTTTGGAAAAATCTAACATGTAGACAAAAGCACTTTCCAATAATACCCCCCCCCCCCCCCCCAAACAAAAACAACAACAACAACAAAAAAAACGTTTTTCTGTATATCTACAGATACTTTCCATTTAGTAAAATGTTACATACATACAAATACAAATAAAAAAGTGAATTAGTTTTACAATCTACTGACATTTTAATAACTGTATGCTACAGTTTATAATATATTTAGGTCAAGCATAATCTTTTGTACAGCACCAATACTGGAAAATGTTAACTCATGCTTCCTATTTGGCTAAATCTACTTACCATGTCACACTCTTGCATGTTACGGCAGTTGGAAAGCTCTGTTAGGCCAAACAGTTGTGGCCAACGCAGCGCTCTTTAAGTCGCCCTGCGCACCACCTTTCGTCTGTACAGGGCTTCTTGTTAAGTATAAGCGAAGAAGCCTTGGCCAAATAAACCTTTCTAGCTGTTGTAGCTTGCAAGAGTTTGATATAGTGCAGCATATGATACCAACAGGAATAAAGCTTTTGCAGGTAACACAGCATGGCAGCGCTATAGATCTACCACACTGAACTCTGATCATTCCCATTCTCAATCTCACACAAGAACTTCTGTAGTCAGATTGTCAACAACACTGTGAATCTGCAACATCCACACTGAATGCAATAGCATTTAATAAATGACTATAAAACAGGGTTTCAAAAATGACAAAATATTTGCATTATATTCTGTGACCTGAACTGAAATACCAAAGAAAAAGAAATCCTAACTAGTTAAAAAATAGCAGCTTTCATAATTCTTTCTCTCTCTCAAGGCAGGCTGATCAAACAAAAGCAATATCAATACATGCATAACACTAGAATGTCATGTATTTCGAACACAAAAATATATGCATTTTTTTCCCAAATCAAGCACAAAATGTTCAGAACCTTTCTCAACTATTTGATGTCAATGAAAATTTTGCAAATGTGTCAATGATCTTAAAACATTTAATTGAAATGGTCAGTTCATACTTTAAGATTTATTTGTGGGTTGATTAGTAACAAAAATGTTCCAAGTGTTCATTAGCTGAAATGGATCATTAGCAGTACACCTCTTGCAACAGCCAGCTCTTCTCTGATCCCTACATGATACGGGAAAACATTGTGGGACGAATGTCAAAATCTGGAAATTTAATACACAGTATATATATATTTCCAGTCATCCACTTTTTACAGAAAGTTCTGCGAGAACAAAACAAACAAAAAACAAACGATGCTCCCCCCCCATCCTTCCAAAAATGACATAATGATGTATCTTCACATAAACTATGAATGAATTAATTCACCACAGAGCACATTCAGTTGCATATGCATTTTATGCTGGCTTTGGTTTGATTCTTGAGCTATTATCTGGAAATGTACTATAAGTTTTTTCATAGTACAACATTATTGAATTTTCATATATTCTAGTTTGTTTTGCCTGGCTGGCAAGGAAGCCAGTCAATGCCTGATTGATAAATTATTCTGTAGTTTAAAAACCAACAGAAGACAGCAACAAATGCTGCAGCAACCTTCTGAGGCAGTGTATGGAATCTATACACAACTGTTGTCAAAAGCATGAACTCCCACAGTACAGACAGGCAAGCAAGCGCAACAAAAACTACTTTGATGTAAGGAGTGAAGTCTCTGTAATATTTCTGTGCCTCAGAAATTTCATCAGCTGTGACCTTCCGCTTGCTCTGCAAGTCTTCATCTTCCAGCATCTCTCCCAGTTTGCGCCAGTCTTTGAAAGTTTTCACTTCCTCCGAGATGGTCAGCATGTTGTGAATGAGCAGAAAGACGTGTCCAGAGATGTCAAAGCCAAGCCAGCCTTTGCCACCTGCAATGCAGTCCTCTTTTTCTGAATGATCACTGTCAGTACACACCCCAACTGAACGCTCGATTTGCCTGAACACGCTTGTGCAGACGTACCATTGCATAGTTGCCACAACCAATCTCGTTAGATGACGTCGGGTCGCTTGCCACCGACCAAAGCAGTACACCCAACTGGTGAGCGCAATGTAAGGAGCAACCAGCACAAGCGTCCAGCCCCATCCCATTTTTACAAAGTACGTGTTAAAAACATTCCTTTTATTGGAAAAATAGGATTTGGGAACCACAAACAAATCACAGAAGACGGATCCGACCATAACACCGATGAGATAGACACCTATTTTCACGGATGTGTCTACGAAAAGAATTGATCTGCAAACTTTCAGAACCAGCACCAAAATAAAATGTCCAATGTGTGTTGGCTCCGGAAGAGGTTTCTTGCCTTTTCGAGTCGCTCTTCGCTCCGAAAATTCATTTTGACTTCGACGTCGCCGGCTCTGACCCTGGTTAGTCGCCATGTCTGCTTATTTGAGGGAAGCTAACTTCTTTTCTTTTGGAGTTGTCTTTCCCCTCTTTTGACTCGGTGACTATTTATAGTTCTCACCTTGTCGTGTGCCACGTGTTCAAAGGCTGCCAAGTATGCCTTTCGAAGGATGTACTATATATGAATATATCAATCTCTCTCTGTGTCTCTCTCTGTCTCTGTCTCTCTCTGTCTCTCTCTCAATTCAATTCAAGTTTCATTTGAAACTTATGTTCATCGAACCCTATCCAGTATTCGGAAGAAGAAGGAGAAGTTCATAGTTTAATATTAATACTTGATACTTTATTTTTTGCGGTGTTGAAGGCCTGTATGGCCTGTTCACCGTTCGAAGAAAGAAGTCACTAGACTATGTGTGGCATGCGTGCACAGCCTAGTGGTAACATACTGGATCATATAGGGACGGTGCATTCTTCCAGTGCGCATCCAGTCTGTTTTTAAACGCGTTGACGGATGGGGCAGTTACGACATTGTCCGGAAGACTATTCCAGGCTGTGGCAACACGCTGGGAGAAGTAACCGGCTCGCATATTCAGCCTGCAGTGACCCTTGGCTAACTTAAGACTGTTCCCCCGGGTGTCCTTGCCTTGGAAGAGGGGGCACTGGTCGATCTGTGTCATAAATCCCATGGACGTATTTGTACACGTCGATCACGTCACCTCTGGTACGGCGATGCTCCAAGCTAGGTAGCTTCAGGCTAGCAAGACGTTCTGGGTACGGGAGATCCTTCAGAGGACCTATCAGGCGGGTTGCTCTCCTCTGGACATCTTCCAGGTCTCTGCAGAGTGTCTTGTGTCTTGGTTGCCAGACTGAGTGGCCATATTCCAAAGCTGGTCTCACTAGGGACTTGTAGAGTGAAACAAAGGTTTCTGGCGTAAGATGGTCAAAAGTTCTCCTTATAACGCCTAGGGTTCTGTTGGCTTTTGCTGTTATGTGTGCCACATGATTCTTGAAACTCAAGTCTTTGTCCACCAACACACCCAGGTCTTTTTCAACATCACTCTCCTCTAACCAATGAGTGCACTCCACTCCCTGGGGTTGCGTCCCTTCATGCAGTAGGTGGCTGCTTCCTTTGGATGGCCCAGTCTCAGGACGCTGCACTTCTCTGGATGAAAGCGTAGTTGCCAGTCCGTGGACCACTGCTGTAGCCGGTCTAGATCCTCTTGAAGAGTAGCCCTAGAGTTGCTGTCGTCGCTACGCATAAAAACCTTTGTGTCATCTGCAAAGAGCTCAATATGGCTGTGGACATGGCGAGGCAAGTCGTTGATGTACATGACGAAGAGGATAGTACCTAGGACGCTGCCTTGAGGGATGCCACTTGTCACCCTTGCTTGTTCTGATCTTACGCCATTTACGATGACCTGCTGTGACCTGTCAGCAAGGAAATCCCTTATCCATTCAAGGACCTTTCCACTGATGCCATGAGCTTCCACTTTGGCCACTAATATGCGATGGGCACACTATTAAAGGCTTTCATGAAATCCATGTATACTGCGTCCACCCCTCCTCCTGCGTCCATCATCTCAGTCCAGATGTCCAAGGTCTCCAATAGTTGGGTGCCTCTACAACAGCATTGTGTACCAAGCCACTGTAACATCAGAGAACGCAGTAAGAAACATATATAGGTATCACTGAAAACCAATTTAAAACTAGATATGCAAACCACAAACAGTCATTTAACAAAGAAAGATACAAAAACCAAACAGAATTGAGTAAATACATCTGGAAGCTCAAAGAGAAAAAGATAGACTACAATATATCCTGGAAAATCATAGAAAGAGCAGCACCGTACAATACATTTCAAAAATGTAACCTATGCTCAACAGAAAAGTACATAATACTATGCAAACCACAACTGCAACTTTAATACTAGGATAGAAATGGTTAACAACTGCAGCACAAGTGGAAATTCCTATCATGAACAAGAACCAGAAACACACGAAAAACACAGACAGCACTGATGACAGACAACACAAGCATTATAAAACACCGGCAGCACAGACCCACCACATCCTGATGATTGCATCCGCATGAAACAGCGCTGTAGATAGTTTAAACCTTATATATATATATATATATCAATGTCTCTGTCTGTCTGTCTGTCTGTCTCTCAATTCAATTCAATTCAATCAACTTTATTGTCCATCGGAAATTTTTCTTCTGCTCCACATCATTTCACAAGTGCATAAGATATTACAAAAAGACATTATAAATTGTTACATAAAAGCCTGTGTTATTACATATGCTTGTATAAACATCAACACTCACACACCCCTCCCCCCACACACATGCACACACACACACACGCACACACACACGCACACACACCCACCCACCCACCCACCCACCCACACATACATACATGAAATTGACATTAAATCCATAAGACATAGAACATTACATAGATTATAAAAACAATACATAACAAGATGCAAAGCATGTAAACGTACTCTCAGTTTATCTTGAATACTCGTGAGATATTCCATAAAGAGGAAAAACCGTTTTGGCCCGTTATAGCCGTTAGTAAGGGCTATTCTGGTAAACATCGGCCATCATCTGTGACCTGTAATGAACATACCTACAAATTTGCAGAAAGATCTGCAAAGTACTTTCTAAGATATTCTATAAACAAGAAAAACCGTTATGGGCCGTTATAGCCGTTAGTGGCGGCTATAATGGTAAAAATAACACATCGGGCATGATCCGTGACCCATAATGAACATATCTACAAATTATGAGAAAGATCGGCCAAGTACTTTCTGAGATATTCCATAAACAAGAAAAACCGTTATGGGCCATTATAACCGTAAGTAACGGCTATAAAGGTAAAATAACACATCGGGCATGATCCGTGACCCATATTGAACGTGCCTACAAATTTTCAGAGAGATTGGCCAAGTACTTTCTGAGATATTCCATAAAGAAGGTAAACCGTCACGGGCCGTTATGGCCGTTAGTAACGGCTATAACGGTAAAAGAACATATCGGGCATGATCCTTGACCCATAATGAACATACCTACAAATTTTCAGAAAGATCGGCCTTCTAGTTTTGTCTGGAGCGAGTGGAATACATTTTGACCACGGACGGACACACACACACACACACACATACACACACACACACGCGCGCGCGCGCGCGCGCGCGCACGCACGCACGCACGCACGCACGCACGCACACACACACAGCATTTCTTCGTTCCCATCGTAAAGTACTCCCTGTTCTATAAGAACTGGGAGTAAAAAACACAAACTCACCCGCACAAATGCCCAAACACTAAACACACACACACATGCGTAGGCTTACACCCATCCACCCACCCACCCACCCACATACACATGCACATTCACACACACACAGTCATAGTCACTCATAGTCTCTATCTCTTAGTGTCGCTGATATTCATGAATTCATGGACTTGTTTTGTGATGCTAATTTGTGGATCGTCGTCGCAGAGAGAACTTTACTTTGTTTAGCTGTTCGGGGTTATGGGCCTGTAATGATTTCGTGGTGGGGCAAGAGTTACCGTACTTGTTTCCCATTTTATTGACTTCGTTTAGTTGTACTCCCAGTTCTTATAGAACAGGGAGTACTTTACAATGGGAACAAGAAATGCTGTGTGTGTGTGTGTGTGTGTGTGTGTGTGTGTGTGTGGTGGTGTGTGTGTGGTCAAAATGTGTTCCACTCACTCCAGACAAAACTACTGAGCTGATCTTTCTGAAAATTTGTAGGGCCAAAACGGTTTTTCCTCTTTATGGAATATCTCACGCGTATTCAAGAGGAACTGGGAGTACGTTTATGTGCTTTGCATTTCATTTTGGTTTACACACATTTGGATCTGGTATAACCGCAGACGTATTTGTGACTTGGGGGGGGGGGGGGGGGGGGGGTGATCTTCCCCCGGCAGGTTTGTGCCCACAGAGGAGTGCGCTATGGGTTCGATTCCCATCAAAGTCATGTGGGTTTTACTGCCCCGACCGGCTCCTACCCAGAGTTGAGTTTGCTACGGGCTCATTTGGGAAGACTGAGACCACACAGTCGAGTTTCATCCATTTAATGGATGCATTTCTGAGAGTGTTGCTCAAATTTCCTGACCAACACTGCAGGTGCCTGTATCTCTCGGGCCTGGTTGACGCCGGATATATTATGAAAGGAAGCGTAGAGTACAGCCCTGTCATGTAGTGTCAGACCGAAATGGAAATCCGTAGCATCATCCTCATTCTCATCGATCAACATTAAAAAAAAAAAAGTCTCAAAATTCTGTGGCCC
>CM031609.1:86007061-86022061 GCA_018398815.1 Conus ventricosus
TGGTTGTGCCTCCATGTGTACCTTCCTTGAGCCAGGGCTACTTTACATGAGCTTAGAACATGCTCCACTGTTTGCTTTTCATGGCAGAGGGGCATGCAGGATCGTCTGTTTTCCCCCACTTCACCAGGTTTGCATTTGAGGGCAGAAGGTCATATGCAGATCTGAGAATGAAGCTGATCCTGAGAGGGTGTCAAGCACAGACGAGACAGAAATAAAAATCTCACATCACACACAATCTTACTCCATACGCGTTCTTACCCAGGGATATAACACTTAGACTTTGTAAAATACCACCCCTTCTTTATTAAATTATTAGAAAATGTCTACACTCAGAACTCCGGGTGTAGAGCAGAAAGAAATGGGGAAAGTTTTAAAAGGTTTTTCCACTCAGCTTAACATCACTGGAAGATTCTCCAAAGTCCTTCCTCGTCGCCTCTCTCCCCTGAAGTTCACCAGGGACGACGTCAACGACCCCAACCTGGGTCTGGCTCCACGACTAGCCAAACGTAGCCGGAACCTTCCTTCTGTAAGTCTTCACGACCGGTGCAGCCTCAAACGCCTACGGCAGGGAGCTCCTCCAGCTTCTTCTCTCCCGTAGCGGAGCATGCCATCTGTACATCTTCACACCCGGTGCAGCCTCAAACGTCTACGGCAGGGAGCTCCTCCAGCTTCTCACTCCCGTAGCGGAGCATGCCACCTCTACAAACAAAGTCTGGGAACACCACCATTACTATCCCAGTTCCTAACACTTCAATAATAAATTTATCAGCTTCGTCTCCACCTGAAAAACCACACCATTCCCTTCCGTCTCCACCTCGGCAATTTCTGAGATAAATAGAAATAATTAATATTATTTCCAATTCATTTCAACAACAAGACAATTTTAATTATATAAACAACAGCTTGTCTCCTCACACGGCCTCGAACCATCTCGAATCTATAAAACAATGGAAAGAATAATTTTCATATACTTGTCAAACATATTCATCGTAATACTATTCATAAACCATAAACAAAACCAAGCTGTAAAGAAAATGAAATATTATAACTTAACAACACTAGTCTTCAACTTACCCGGGCCTCTCTCTCCCAGGACTTACTAGCGTCTTACGCTCTCTCGGTCTGTCACAGCAGACAGCGCACGCTCTCTCTCTCGGTCTGTCACAGCAGACAGCTAAACATCGACCGGCCACACATACAAACTTCAAGCTCACCCGTTATAAAAACTGCACGAGATCCATGCATCTCCCCTCTAAAACCTGTGCACGGGCCACACACATGTCTGCATCAGCATATCAAACTTTTATACCAGTTTGGGTGCGCTTATACACTGCAATAAAATAAATGCACCTCTATCTCTATACTAAACACAATTAAATGAAAACCTATAAAAAATATTAAAACATTTTCTTTACAGTACCCCCCCTTACAAAAAAGAGCGCACAAGCGATCTTTAACCATAAGGATAACCAGAGGTACACATCTCAAAATGACAATATCTCCAGACAAAATTCTATCTTTAATTCACTACCTGGAAATTTATCATAGAAACATGATTATTCAAACATCACCTTCAAATTCTCATCCATGGATCAAACATCAATACAAACAAAATAGCAGAAATTGACATTTGAGAGTATCCAAGAAACTTTGACGTGATCCGAACACGCAACAATAATCATCATGTAAAACAGTATACTAATAGCATACCAAACAGGTCATATTGCAAACACGATCACAAAAAAAAACCAAAACATCAGCATTTCATTTTTCTCAACGGCTGAGAAAATCTGCAAACAGATTTGCAGTACCAGAGATGGGAGTAACAGTGAACCTGTACTCCTGCAATGACAGGGACCACTCATAATCCTTGCATTTTTGAAAACACAAGACTGGAGGTAAGTCAAAGGGCGATGATCTGTCTGGAGAACAAATGTCCTTCCCAGAGATATCTACCTAGCTTCGTAATCACCCACACAATAGCCAAGCATTCTCTCTCGATAGTACTGTATCGAGTTTCTCTGGGTAGAAGTTTTCGACTCACGAAAGCGACTGGATGAAGAACATCATCATGCTCCTGAAACAAAGCACCACCGATCCCGATGGAACTGGCATCCGACCGAACCACAAATGGTTTCCCCAAATCTGGCAACAGCAAAATCGGACTTGAAGACAACCTTTTCTTCAACTTCTCCAAAGCAGACTGACAAGCAGACGACCACTCCAACTTCTTTGTAGCCTTTCCTGACAACAAATCGCTGATAGGAGCAGTAAGCGACGCAAAGTTGTGGATAAAACGTCTGTAGTATCCAACCAACCCAGTAACGCACGCACTTGTCTCTTTGTAGATGGAGGAGTAACATGAAGAATCTTCTCAACCTTTTCCTTGTCTGGCTGCAAGGAACCATGACCAACTGTATGTCCCAAGAATTTCAATTCTTGAAATCCAGCATAGAGCTTCTTAGGACGAGCTGTCAAACCTGCTTGCTTTAGCTTTTCTAGCACTTCCTCAACATCCTTCAAATGACCACACCACATCTTACTGAAGATGAGAATGTCATCGAAGAAATTCAATGCTGACTCGCCTAACTTTAAAGCACGCATAACCCTAGCAAACGTCGCTGGAGCTGTCACCAAGCCAAATGGCATTCTCACCCACTGAAACAACCCTAGGGGTGTTTGAAAAGCCGTCTTATGTCTATCATCTTCCTTCACTGGAATCTGCCAGTAACCTTTCGTTAAATCAATCTTGGTGAAGTAACGAGCATGAGACAACCTTGAAAACAACTCCTCTGGAACAAACTACACTATCAAATGTACAAAATACCCTACACTACAAAGGGGTGGTATTCACACATAAACTTAAACATATAAAAGTATTAAAGAGGAAAGACACAATCAAACAGGGAGCCAAGAGAGATAGACAGTAACAAAGGAAGGAAAATGAACTACACCCTCGACACTACAGAAAACTATCTATTTACACAGTTAGTGTCCCCGTAAACTGGAGACGGGAGTAAATTACAACATAAAAATATACATGGACTTTCTAATTGAAATTACGTGTGCTAGTAAAACAAAGCCTAACCTGGGGATTCGGGGTCACCACTGTCAAGCACAGACGAGACAGAAATAAAAATCTCACATCACACACAATCTTACTCCATACGCGTTCTTACCCAGGGATATAACACTTAGACTTTGTAAAAATACCACCCTTCTTTATTAAATTATTAGAAAATGTCTACACTCAGAACTCCGGGTGTAGAGCAGAAAGAAATGGGGAAAGTTTTAAAAGGTTTTTCCACTCAGCTTAACATCACTGGAAGATTCTCCAAAGTCCTTCCTCGTCGCCTCTCTCCCTGAAGTTCACCAGGGACGACGTCAACGACCCCAACCTGGGTCTGGCTCCACGACTAGCCAAACGTAGCCGGAACCTTCCTTCTGTAAGTCTTCACGACCGGTGCAGCCTCAAACGCCTACGGCAGGGAGCTCCTCCAGCTTCTTCTCTCCGTAGCGGAGCATGCCATCTGTACATCTTCACACCCGGTGCAGCCTCAAACGTCTACGGCAGGGAGCTCCTCCAGCTTCTCACTCCCGTAGCGGAGCATGCCACCTCTACAAACAAAGTCTGGGAACACCACCATTACTATCCCAGTTCTAACACTTCAATAATAAATTTATCAGCTTCGTCTCCACCTGAAAAACCAACCACCATTCCTTCCGTCTCCACCTCGGCAATTTCTGAGATAAATAGAAATAATTAATATTATTTCCAATTCATTTCAACAACAAGACAATTTTAATTATATAAACAACAGCTTGTCTCCTCACACGGCCTCGAACCATCTCGAATCTATAAAACAATGGAAAGAATAATTTTCATATACTTGTCAAACATATTCATCGTAATACTATTCATAAACCATAAACAAAACCAAGCTGTAAAGAAAATGAAATATTATAACTTAACAACACTAAGTCTTCAACTTACCCGGGCCTCTCTCTCCCAGGACTTACTAGCGTCTTACGCTCTCTCGGTCTGTCACAGCAGACAGCGCACGCTCTCTCTCTCGGTCTGTCACAGCAGACAGCTAAACATCGACCGGCCACACATACAAACTTCAAGCTCACCCGTTATAAAAACTGCACGAGATCCATGCATCTCCCTCTAAAACCTGTGCACGGGCCACACACATGTCTGCATCAGCATATCAAACTTTTATACCAGTTTGGGTGCGCTTATACACTGCAATAAAATAAATGCACCTCTATCTCTATACTAAACACAATTAAATGAAAACCTATAAAAAATATTAAAACATTTTCTTTACAGAGGGGCCATGTGCCAAATGTCATTCCAAGTTAGACTTCTTTGGAGTGCATTCTCCCACGTTGTCCATTGCCCTTGCTGGCTCTGCTGGACTGCTTTTTGGAGTCTTTTCTGGTCTTCTTCTTTTCTCATCTCCTGAATCATCATGTCTCTTTTGGCTTTTCCTTTGGCCTTTGACCACCATTCAGTTTTGGTCACCCCCAGTCCTTGTCTGTTGGTCTGTGTGTGTCCTGTTATTTCTCTGATCTTGAGACTTTCTTTCGCAGAATCCATCGCCTCTTGAACTTTCCATTTTCTGCCTGTCTTCAGCTGGGGCTTGATTGCTTCTACCACCTTGTCTCCTGAGTCCTCCAGCATGCTTTGAAGTCTGATCTTCCCTGCTTTGTATTCCTCCAGATTGGATTTCAGTGGTAGTTTCAACTTTGCTTGGCGACAGTACAGCGCGATGTCAGTCACACAGGGTGGGACACCAAGCCTTGTGAACTTGTTGATTTTGGCTTCCATTGCCTCCACTGTGCTGGTGCAGATGTCGTATATCATCAGAGGCCATAGAAGCTTTGTTATCAGCATGAACTGCAGACACCAGACCTTGTATTTGCCAGGGAGCCCACACTGGTCAATGGTCTCCAAGCCTTCTTCCACCATCTGCTTGGTTTCTTTTGCTCTTTGTGTGTCTTTCAGCGTATCATCATACCATCTTCCAAGGCTTTTGACTGGTTCTTCTGTGACTGTTGGAATGGCCTGGTTGGCAACACTGAAGACCACAGATTCGGCCACTTTTCCTTTCCTCAGTGAGAGACTCCGTGTTTCTCCAGAAACAGCCATCAGGGGGCTTGGTGGTAAAGAGACCCTAGTCATCGTCAGACGCTGTGAGCTCGAATCCCTCTGAAACAACAACAACCAAAAGAAAAAAGTAACCCCCCCCAAAAAAAAATTGCCATTTTCACCGCTTGACCGGTTTCGATTTTTTCCCCCAGGTGATCCCAGAGTGGTATTACACAGGTCCCCTCCTCGCACTCCCTCAGTATTGCTCTTGAGCGTAAGAATACCGACGTTTCTTTCTACCAATCAGAAGACGTTACTAATTTTGGAGTGTGTATGTGTGTGTGTGTGTGTGGGGGGGGGGGGGGGGGGGGAAGAGGGGGGACGCCAGTGGCTGAACTTGATCAGGAAACATTTCCATTTCTTTTATATCTCTAGCTGTTAAAGACAACATTCTAATTTCTTTGGATGGAAGACGACAGTGGATTTTCATCGGAAATAAGAAGTTCAATTAGAAACCAGACTGTTTCAACGTCTTTTTTTCTTTTTTTTTCTTTTAAATTCTCTGTTTTTGTTCATTCATGAATGTTAATATCATACGTCAGATCACGTGATTCACCGACGTGTGTAGAGTTCTTTTCGATTGGTATGGAGAGTCGTCGGGATCTACTATTGTATTCCCTGTCTGCCGTATATCACTGAGGGGGTTAAGCCTGAATACATTGAACTTACGGAATGTTACCATTTTTTTTTTCTCCTATGGGCACTAGTTTAACACCACGTGAACGCAACCGTGTTGACAACACTACCAAGGGAAGTTATCTAACAGCTCCCTGCTCAAAGTCGTACACGATAATCTCCCTTCGAAAGACGGCATCTATGTGTGAGAAAAACATGAATATTGGATTCGTTAGAATAATACATTGTCAACTTCTCTGTTCATTTGATCTCTCTCTCTCTCTCTCTCTCTCTCTCCTCTCTCTCTCTCTCTCTTTAATTCAGTTCACTTTGATCCTTGACGTGCAGAAATCACAAAGGGAGAGAAATCAGATTTGAAGGCGAGAGAACGGTAGCGTTTCCCGCCTGGCGCGATACTTAACTGACACCATCCGGCAACAACTCCACTCGGTGAAAAAAGGTCCGAGTCCACAGTAACAGTTTAGGCCCAAAACGCTATCTATATTCTCTATGACACTCAGAACTGCACCTGGCTTTTCTCATCAGATCAGCCACTACCAGATCATATTCATCGCCCAGTCCAGCCCTTGATCCATACCATACCTGACTCTCTGAGGTAGATCTCATGTTCGGTTCTTTTTCTATGCAAGCACGAGCCACATGACCCTTCATTTTCCTGTCGTCTGCTAGACTTTTCATTCCAAAATCTTTGAACTCTACCAAGGCATGCATCATTCTGCTATTTTTTTTGCTGACATATGACATTGAACTAATTTACTGACCCCGAATTCCAAGTTGAAATCATCATTTTTTCTTTCTTTCAGAGACAGATGGCGATGTTCAGCTGTTCAAACAGTGTTGTTACTACATGACCTTCGCTGTAACCCGAACTCTGACCAAAGATGACGAGAGCTGGCAGACGGATCGTGACGTTGTTGTTGTTGTCTCTTTCGTCATTTCTTTAGATGGATTCCCCCGTCTCCTTGACAAAGGTGGCAGTACGTCGCAGGTCCCCCAGTCCTCCGTAGAGCTTCCGGGCCACTGGTATTGGGTCGGGCCAGGTTTTCTCTCGGAGCGCTTGGTGGAGCGGGCAGGACTGCAGCAGATGTTCTGTTGTCTGGCTGCCTGTTCTGCAGGGGCACTGCTCTGTGTTGCCGATGCGGAGTTTAGTGAATAGGTGGTTGTTCAGGCGGTTGTGGCCTGTCCTGAGCCTGAAGATGACTACCTGCTCTCGACGAGTCAGCATTTAGGACGGGTCTGCTCTGTTGTGGCGTGGATGCTGCTGCTTCCACTTGTTCTGCAGTTCGGCCTTAATGAACGGATCGTGATGAGTTCTAACCCCATGAGACAACGACGACGACGGCGGCGGCGACGACGACGACGACAACAACAACAACAACAACAACAATAACAACAAATTCGTGGTAACAACAGGATGATGCTGATATGATTGTATGTAGAATATGTAGGCCTATGGGTCTAGGGCGGTGTGTATATTATGTGTATGGCAGTGTAGGCTTCCTTGTGACTTGTGACTGAATGATTGCATGTGAAGCACTTATGACGTCAGTTGTAAAGCGTTGTGGGTGCATGTGAAGCACTCATGACGTCAGTTGTAAAGCGTTGTGGGTGCATGTCAAGCACTCATGACGTCAGTTGTAAAGCGTTGTGGGTGCATGTGAAGCACTCATGACGTCAGTTGTAAAGCGTTGTGGGTGCATGTGAAGCACTCATGACGTCAGTTGTAAAGCGTTGTGGGTGCATGTCAAGCCTCATGACGTCAGTTGTAAAGCGTTGTGGGTGCATGTGAAGCACTCATGACGTCAGTTGTAAAGCGTTGTGGGTGCATGTGAAGCACTCATGACGTCAGTTGTAAAGCGTTGTGGGCTGCTGTTTGGAACTTATGCCAAGTGCATATCGATATCGTCCTCCTCTTTCCTCTCTCCTCCTCCCTCCTCCTCCATTTTATCATTATCATCATCATCATGATCATCATGATCATCATCATCATCATCATCATCATCATCATCATCATCATCATCATCATCATTATCAACAACCGCAACAACAACAACAACAGAAATATTACGCAACATTCATACTGCTGATATTTCTTTTGATGAAACCGGGCTGAGAATTACATTTGCCTGTTAAAAATGAAAAGCCCAGTTAGTTCAGATCTGAAACTACCTCCTCTCCTCTCTCTCTCTCTCTCTTCTTCTCTCTCTCTCTCTCTCTCTCTCTCTCTCTCTCCTCTCTCCCTCCTGTGTGGAGGGCAGGTGGGAGGTGGGCGTGGATAAGGCCGAGAGGATGGTGGTGGTGTTGAAGAGGGGCGTGGTGTGAGTATTTTTTTCTTTTTTGTTTTTAATTGTCGCCCCCCCCCCCCCCCCCACACACCACACACACACACACACACACACACACACACACACACACACACACACACACACACCACACTCACTCACCTGCATCGATATCATTGCTTTATTTGATATTCCTCATTAACTCTGGTTCTGTTTCGAAATATAGGGATCTTTTCACGAATTCAGTTTTAGAGGTATTGTAATAGTATGATGCGTGTATTAACGTTAAACCCTGTGCAATGTTGTAACATTAAAAAAAATGTATGTATACTTAGTATCAATTCTCATGTTCAACGTTATTTCTTGTCATAACTGTTGCAGCTGACACAATTTCTCGGTTTAGGGATAAAACAAAAAGTTCGAAGCACACACTTGGTGATTCACTTGTGGACAAAGCCTACGTGCAAGCTATAGGCCGCCCTCGCTAAATAGTTGACATCCATAATCACCCATACTCCCCCACCCCACCTCCACCGAAACACCACACACACACCACACAACACACAACACACACCACACCCACACACACACACACACACACACACAAGATTAAGAAAAGAAGAAATAAATATCACGCTAGTTTGATAGATAACGCTGCGAACATTTTTCATATTGGAGCAGAACTCTTTAATTTCATCAGTTCGAGTTTCAAAGGAAGAACTTTATTGGTGAGGCGCATTCAATACACGTTGTATGATATTCTAATATCTGCGCACCTGCCCACAGCTGGACCTAAACTAAGCTTACCCTGAACCTAAATATAACTTAGTTTAACCTTGACACTAACCCTAAGCCGTTGAAAAATATAGAAAAAAAAAGAAGAAAACTTTCAAGCTGGCTGTGACCTTGTAAGAGTGGCCTGCCCTGGTGACGGCATTTGCCCTTCCACGAAATTGTTCCTCTTCCTGTTGGTCACAGGCTGCGAACAAAGATGTCGAAGGTTAGAATTGTGTCTTCACTAGTTGCAGTCCTTTTACACTCACTTACTCCCTCCCTCACTCTCTCTCTCTCTCTCTCTCTCTCTCTCTTCTCTCTCTCTCACTCACTCACTCACTCACTTGTAAACACCACCACACACACACACACACACACACACACACACAACACACACACACACACACACACACACACACACACACACATACACAGAAACACACACAGACACAGACAGACAGACACACACACACACACACACACACACACACACACACACACACACACACACACACACACACACACACACACACACAGAGGCCCGTCTTTCTTTTTTTCTTTCGCGTTCCCAGCTAGGCTAGATCCTCAATCCAGTCAGTAAGGCGAAGTCCACAGTCCGCCACGGACACCCCACCAGTCCCCACAGCTTCTGCTGGAGCTTAATTAACCGGACTGGACCACGTCTGGCGTCTGTCTCTCAAGACTTCAAAGCAGGAGCAGGACTGTGAGATGTGGCTGGGGGAGTTTAGGAGCCTGTGCCACAAGGGCACTGGTCAGTATGAGAGAGAGTTTGAGACGGCGAGAGATGGGAGAGGAGCTGGCAGTGTGCTGTTCGCAGCCTGAAGATGGTGACCTGAGTGCTCTGATGAGTTGGTGGATGCTGTCTTCTTCGGTCCCGATGTCCAGACGTTGGCGGCACGCTGTTCTGAAGCTGTTCCTGGGGATGGTTTTTAGTTTCACTGTAGGACATTGGATGCCCGGACTGTTGCTGCCTGGTGCCCATCTTGGACAGACGGTTTGTCTCCTCAGTCCCTCTGTCATACGAGGACAGTGACACTGGTAAAGGTGTGTGGCGTATCGCCTCTACAGTCCCTCTGTCATACGAGGACAGTGACACTGGTGAGGGTGTGTGGCGTATCGCCTCCACAGTCCCTCTGTCATACCAGGACAGTGACACTGGTGAGGGTGTGTGGCGTATCGCCTCCACAGTCCCTCTGTCATACCAGGACAGTGACACTGGTGAGGGTGTGTGGCGTATCGCCTCCACAGTCCCTCTGTCATACCAGGACAGTGACACTGGTGAGGGTGTGTGGCGTATCGCCTCCACAGTCCCTCTGTCATACCAGGACAGTGACACTGGTGAGGGTGTGTGGCGTATCGGCTCCACAGTCCCTCTGTCATACCAGGACAGTGACACTGGTGAGGGTGTGTGGCGTATCGCCTCCACAGTCCCTCTGTCATACCAGGACAGTGACACTGGTGAGGGTGTGTGGCGTATCGCCTCCACAGTCCCTCTGTCATACCAGGACAGTGACACTGGTGAGGGTGTGTGGCGTATCGGCTCCACAGTCCCTCTGTCATACCAGGACAGTGACACTGGTGAGGGTGTGTGGCGTATCGCCTCCACAGTCCCTCTGTCATACCAGGACAGTGACACTGGTGAGGGTGTGTGGCGTATCGGCTCCACAGTCCCTCTGTCATACGAGGACAGTGACACTGGTGAGGGTGTGTGGCGTATCGCCTCCACAGTCCCTCTGTCATACCAGGACAGTGACACTGGTGAGGGTGTGTGGCGTATCGCCTCCACAGTCCCTCTGTCATACCAGGACAGTGACACTGGTGAGGGTGTGTGGCGTATCGCCTCCACAGTCCCTCTGTCATACCAGGACAGTGACACTGGTGAGGGTGTGTGGCGTATCGCCTCCACAGTCCCTCTGTCATACCAGGACAGTGACACTGGTGAGGGTGTGTGGCTTATCGCCTCCACAGTCCCTCTGTCATACCAGGACAGTGACACTGGTGAGGGTGTGTGGCGTATCGCCTCCACAGTCCCTCTGTCATACCAGGACAGTGACACTGGTGAGGGTGTGTGGCGTATCGTCTCCACAGTCCCTCTGTCATACCAGGACAGTGACACTGGTGAGGGTGTGTGGCGTATCGCCTCCACAGTCCCTCTGTCATACCAGGACAGTGACACTGGTGAGGTGTGTGTGGCGTATCGCCTCCACAGTCCCTCTGTCATACCAGGACAGTGACACAGGTGAGGGTGTGTGGCGTATCGCCTCCACAGTCCCTCTGTCATACCAGGACAGTGACACTGGTGAGGGTGTGTGGCGTATCGGCTCCACAGTCCCTCTGTCATACCAGGACAGTGACACTGGTGAGGGTGTGTGGCGTATCGCTTCCACAGTCCCTCTGTCATACCAGGACAGTGACACTGGTGAGGGTGTGTGGCGTATCGCCTCCCTGAGTGCATTGCTCGGTGCGGTCGGCACCGTTAAACGATAGTGCTTATCTGTGAAGACAGGCAGCTGGGTTGTGGCCCCCTGTGTATGTTGTGTGTGTGTGTGTGTGTGTGTGTGTGTGTGTGTGTGTGTGTGTGTGTGTGTGTGTGTGTGTTGTGTGTGTTGTGTGTGTGTGTGTGTATGTGTGTGTGTGTGTGTGTGTGTGTGTGTGTGTGTGTGTGTGTGTGTGTGTGTGTGTGTGTGTGTGTGTGTGTGTGTGTGTGTGAGAGAGAGAGAGAGAGAGAGAGAGAGAGAGAGAGAGAGAGAGAGAGAGAGAGAGAGAGAGAGAGAGGTCATTACGATTAAATTTCTCTCTCTCACACACACGCAGGCATTCACAACACACACACACACACACACACACACACACACACACACACACACACACACACACACACACACCACCACACACACACACCACGCGCACACACACACACACACACACACACACACACACACACAACACACACACACACACTCCCCCCCCCCCCCCCGCACCTACGCACAAAGCGCACACTCAGCAAGTCTTCCAACACCCAAGTCAGGTCGTTTGGTTTATTTGCCCCTGACTTCCTCGCAGTCTTGGGAAGCCGGAATCAAAAATCCACACCACACACACACACACACACACACACACACACACACACACACACACACACACACACACATCACTGAACATCAGAGACAGCCGTACCCCCAGTTGCCTCCCCTGCTTAGCGCCGTAATCAGACACGAGCTTGAAACTCGAGAACAAATATGGGGGGGAAATAGAAAGAAAGAAAGAATTATTAGAGAGAGAGATGAAAATGATTACGGAGCTTGATGGAAAGAACCTGGAAGACGCACGATTAGGCGGAATGGGTCAGACAAGTTATTGGCGTAATATCAGGAAGGTCATTGAGTGTTGACCATCCCTGGGAAATTGGTCCGAGAATTGCTTTGTGTTGGTTTGGTTTTATTGTACTCCCAGTTCTTATAGAACAGGGAGTACTTTACAATGGGAACGACGAAATGCTGTGTGTGTGTGTGTGTGTGTGTGTGTGTGTGTGTGTGTGTGTGTGTGTGTGTGTGTGTGTGTGTGTTTGTCCGTCCGTGGTCAAAATGTGTTCCACTGGCTCCAGACAAAACTAGTGGGTCGATCTTTCTGAAAACGTGTAAGTGTGTTCATTATGGGGCACAGATGATGCCTGATGTTTTATTTTACCGTTATAGCCGTTACTAACGGCTATAACGGCCCATAACGGTTTTTATTCTTTATGGATTATCTCAGAAAGTACTTGGCCGATCTTTCTGAAAATTTGTAGGTATGTTCATTATGGGCACATATGATGGCCGATGTTTACTAGAATAGCTGTTACCAATAGATACGACGGACCAAAACGGTTTTTCCTCTTTATGGAATATCTCACGTGTATTCAAGATAAACTGGGAGTACGTTTATATGCTTTGCATCTTGTTTGCATTGTGTTGTGTTGTGTTGTGTTGTATTTGTTTTATATTGAGTTGCTTTATGCTGTGTTGTATTGGGCTGCCATGCATTGCATTGTCTTGTCTTTCGTATTGCTTTGCAAAAATTGCATTGTATTGTTTTTGCATTGTGTTGTATTACATTGGTTTGAATTTGCATTACGGGGTTATGATGTGTTTATGCTGTAGCGTCTTGCACTGTACTCTCTGCACTGTATTGTACTGCATTGCGTTGTATTGCATTAAGTTTAGTTACTTTGTATTTTTGCATTGCATAGCATCAAGTTGTGATGAATTGTTTTCTGTTATTTTACAGTGAATGGGTATAATGTTTTATGGGAAATATTGTTCTGTACTGCATTGCATAGCATGGCTCTGTACGGCAGTGCATTGAATTGTTCTGTACTGCAGTGCGTTGAATTGTTCTGTACTGCAGTGCAGTGCATTGAATTGTTCTGTACTGCAGTGCATTGAATTGTTCTGTACTGCAGTGCATTGAATTGTTCTGTACTGCAGTGCATTGAATTGTTCTGTACTGCAGTGCATTGAATTGTTCTGTACTGCAGTACATTGAATTGTTCTGTACTGCAGTGCATTGAATTGTTCTGTACTGCAGTGCATTGAATTGTTCTGTACTGCAGTGCATTGAATTGGTCTGTACTGCAGTGCAGTGCATTGAATTGTTCTGTACTGCAGTGCATTGAATTGTTTCTGTACTGTACTGCATTGAATTGTTCTGTACTGTACTGCAGTGCATTGAATTGTTCTGTACTGCAGTGCATTGAATTGTTCTGTACTGCAGTGCAGTGCATTGAATTGTTCTGTATTGCAGTGCATTGAATTGTTCTGTACTGCAGTGCATTGGATTGTTCTGTACTGCAGTGCATTGAATTGTTCTGTACTGTACTGCAGTGCATTGAATTGTTCTGTACTGCAGTGCATTGAATTGTTCTGTACTGCAGTGCATTGAATTGTTCTGTACTGCAGTGCAGTGCGTTAAATTGTACTGTACTGCAGTGCATTGAATTGTTCTGTACCGCAGTGCAGTGCATTGAATTGTTCTGTACTGCAGTGCATTGAATTGTTCTGTACTGCAGTGCAGTGCATTGAATTGTTCTGTACTGCAGTGCATTGAATTGATCTGTACTGCAGTGCATTGAATTGTTCTGTACTGCAGTGCAGTGCATTGAATTGTTCTGTACTGCAGTGTATTGAATTGTTCTGTATTGCAGTGCATTGTGTTGTTCTGTACTGCAGTGCATTGAATTGTTCTGTACTGCAGTGCATTGAATTGTTCTGTACTGCAGTGCATTGTGTTGTTCTGTACTGCAGTGCATTGAATTGTTCTGTACTGCAGTGCAGTGCATTCAATTGTTCTGTACTGCAGTGCATTGAATTGTTCTGTACTGCAGTGCAGTGCGTTGAATTATTCTGTACTGCAGTGCATTGAATTGTTCTGTACTGCAGTGCAGTGCGTTGAATTGTTCTGTACTGCAGTGCATTGAATTGTTCTGTACTGCAGTGCAGTGCATTGAATTGTTCTGTACTGCAGTGCATTGAATTGTTCTGTACTGCAGTGCAGTGCATTTAATTGTTCTGTACTGCAGTGCATTGAATTGTTCTGTACTGCAGTGCATTGAATTGTTCTGTACTGCAGTGCATTGAATTGGTCTGTACTGCAGTGCATTGAATTGTTCTGTACTGTACTGCAGTGCATTGTGTTGTTCTGTACTGCAGTGCATTGAATTGTTCTGTACTGCAGTGCATTGAATTGTTCTGTACTGCCGTGCATTGTGTTGTTCTGTACTGCAGTGCATTGAATTGGTCTGTACTGCAGTGCAGTGCATTGAATTGTTCTGTACTGCAGTGCATTGAATTGTTCTGTACTGTACTGCATTGAATTGTTCTGTACTGTACTGCAGTGCATTGAATTGTTCTGTACTGCAGTGCATTGAATTGTTCTGTACTGCAGTGCAGTGCATTGAATTGTTCTGTATTGCAGTGCATTGAATTGTTCTGTACTGCAGTGCATTGGATTGTTCTGTACTGCAGTGCATTGAATTGTTCTGTACTGTACTGCAGTGCATTGAATTGTTCTGTACTGCAGTGCATTGAATTGTTCTGTACTGCAGTGCATTGAATTGTTCTGTACTGCAGTGCATTGAATTGTTCTGTACTG
>CM031609.1:86037718-86042718 GCA_018398815.1 Conus ventricosus
ACCAGAAATGCATTAAGAAAACAATAAGTACAACAGTAAATCGCAGTCCGCCAAATTCAAAATTCAAGGTCCAAAATTAGTCACCAAGCACAATTAAGTCACTACAAATTCCCAGGTCCGATATCAAAAAACACGCATTCACCATACTAACTTTCAGACTTGATATCTTGATGTCGATTGTCATGAGAAAAAACGATTTTCACTCAAATAAAAAAGGCGGTATAGGTGCGCGCATCCGTGTGTACGCACACACGTATGTACACACGCACTCCCCCCCCCCCCCCCCCCCACACACACACCACATAAACGCGCGCGCGAGAGCGCACCATGTGAATGCAACCACTCAGTCACTGAGGTCTCTGTTGGTGGAAAAGCTGTGATGCCATGTTCATCAGCTGAAGGGCGTATTGTCCGGGTTGTGTCAGTAAACCTCCAGGAAACCAGGTGTTGGGGTGTGGCACAGCTACACGCGGGTCATGGAGTAATTGCTGATGGTTTGGGATAGTTGTATGAGTTTGGTCACCCATGACTGAAGGTGGATACAGGGAAGAGGGTATGGGTGTGACGTAGATGGCGTGGACGTGTACATGTTGGTGTGTGTGTGTTGTGTGTGTGTGTGTGTGTGTGTGTGTGTGTGTGTGTGTGTGTGTGTGTGTGTGTGTGTGTCCATGATTAGAGCGTTGTCTATCACTTGACAGGAAAACATTTTTTTTTTTTTTTGCTGTCCCAACCTCTGCGCCACCTCAGAGGCAGTGCACCCACGCCGCTCATTCCGACACCCCGTCCACAGCCACAGCCCGGTCGGCCCCGCCGCAGCCCCGGCACCAGCAATCCACAGGGAGCAGTCAGTGTCAAGTCGTCAAGAGGCAACCCACCGGAGGAGACACTGCACTGCTGCCGAGTCACTTCGGTGGTGTTCAGTGGCGCCTGTTCTGATCAAACATACGCAGGACACCACCTACTAAGCCACCTACTGACGACAATAATTGCTTAGTCGCCGAGCCGGCGTGAGTGAGCTCTCCCTCCGGAGGGCGCCACCACGTCCGTCCAACGACAGCCCCCATGGACTCGCCGATACCGGTGACCCCGACGGAACCAAACCAAGACCACAGACGTGGAGAGGCCATCGAAATTGAGGTCACCATGAGAGCAGGGCATGAAGGGCCACAGAATTTGAGACATTAAAACTTTTTTTTTTTAATGCTGATCGATGAGAATGAGGATGATGCTACGGATTTTCATTTCGGTCTGGGACTACATGACAGGGCTGTACTCTACGCTTCCTTTCATAACATATCCCGGCGTCAACCAGGCCCTAGAGATACAGGCACCTGCAGTGTTGGTCAGGAAATTTGAGCAACACTCTCAGAAACGCATCCATTAAGTGGATAAAACTCGAATGTGTAGTCCCAGTCTTCCCAACCGAGTCCGCAGCAAACTCAACTCTGGGTAGGAGCCGGTCGGGGCAGAAAAACCCACATGACTCTGATGGGATTCGAACCCACGACCTCCCAGCCGGGAGTCCGCGACGCTAACCACTTCGCCACGGCGGCTGGTTGGAAAACATTATTTTAGTGTGTCTGCCTTGAAACCCATACGCACACGCGCACACATAAACATACATACACACATGCGCGCACATAAGTTATATATTGTTTCCTTTGGTTTCTTAAGGAGTCACTGAACTATTGTGCTTTTGACAAGTTTTCATTTTTCGTCTCAACAATAAATCAGTAGAAAACATACCCAATGCAATTGTAAGCATTTGTTAGTTACAACAATTAACACTTCCACAATTCATTATATCAGCTTTAAAGAGCATTGATGACCAACATACCTAGCAGAGTCTGTGTCCATACTCTCTTCCTCCACTGGGATGTAATCTTCATCATGATCATCAGCCTGCTCACAGCACTCAGTGTCTTCAGGTCCACTGGCTGGATCACTGGCTGGTTCACACTGGTCAGGTGTTTCGTCTTGAATGTAGCTGGTGTCCAGGTTCAGATCACACTGAACTGACTGGCTGCACATCCTTGTACTGTTTTCCTCTTTGTCAAGGTTACACTGCACACCTAGATTGTAATAGTGCGCTGTGAAAGCATGTTGACAATTAGTAAAAAAAATAAAAATAAAAAGTAAGGAATACCAAAATGGTGTTTCAGAGTAATAAACATGTCTATAAGGTGCAGACTTTGACACTAAAAAGTGGATGGGGGGTGCGGGTGGGGGGTTAGCACGAACAAGTCAAAATGATCTTTACTGAGGGTAAGAGAGTAAGCTGCCACATTTTCTGTCATCCTACCCCCTTAAAGAATGCAAACATCAAACAATAAACAAATGGGAGGAAGAACAACACAATGCGTAATGCAAAGGTGTGACAAACACTGCAACACATTACAATAATGTCATCAGTGACCGGACCCAATTTCATGTACTGTATTGTACGAAGTACAAGGCAACCTATAAAGACGCACCCCCCCCCCCCCCCCCCCCCCCCGAATTTCACACAAACAACAGACTGTGTGTTTATTTATTTCCATATACTCTATTGTCAGTCATAGTTATAAGACTCAGGGATCTCAGTTTAGGAGAAAAAAGTAACGCCTTGTAGTCCATAAAATGTGGTACACTATTCTAACTTACCTTTAAAGGATATGCATGGGTGAACCTGAACTCGTTTGCTTCTGGTTCGAGTCTGTTTTCCCTTAAAACATAACAAAGAAAAGTGGTTTACTCACTGTATAATGACTTTTAAAAAAAAAAAACAATTCCTTTTCATTTCTTTTATCCATTTACTTACAAAGGACCAGTGTCTTTTAACATTCTTTCTTGAATTTGATAACAACATGCATAATTGTATTTGCACACACACACGCGTTCAGTCAGGTAGTAAAATATAAGCCCACATACGGTAAAGTATCATAAGAAATACTTGTGCCTTACTTACTAATGATATTGGACATTCCTGGCACTCCATCGTCATAAACAAGAAGCAATAAGCGCTCACAATCATATGATAAACACAGTGGCGTTACACCCTGGTAGGGCCCTCAGACCAGGGCCCTACCACTCTTTCAGCAAAGAAAAAATGCTGCTAAGAGCAGTATAAATTGTAAATTCACTATAACTCTCTCAAGGGAGGCTTCTATTGCATCTTTCATATCCATACTATTGTCAGCTTTAAGCGGGCTTAGCCCCCCCTCCCCCTTTTGGGCATCGATACCTTTTTGTAGGCTTGCTAAGCCACTGCAATAATGTCAGCAATACAATGAAATAATAAACAAATACCACCCCCCATTCTCCCATTAAACACACATGAACAGTGAAGCGCTGATGATTGAAAAGTGAAATGACAAACTGCCCTGACATAAGAGAAATGGCAGTGCCCTGGTTTTTGCAGAAATCAACAAATCAGAATTAGCTTGCCAATATTAAAGTAATCAGACATTTCTCCTGACTGACAGGCACAAATGGGATGTTTTCAATCCAGCTGTGCGATGATCTATGACTAGGTCTGGTAAATCACTGCACCAGATATAGCAGAATACTAGTCACTTTCTTTTAAGTTTTTCATACCTTTTGTTCAAAAGCTAAGAATGCATGATTGAGGGAAACCCATGCTCTAAAGGAAAATAGCACATCATTTCACAACATGAACTTAAAAAATCAAAAGACATTCTATTACATGTCCCTATTTGCAACACACAGACTGTAAATAGAATATAATTACTGTGTTCGTAAAGCAGCTGTTGGTCTGGACGCCTGCATCTCCAGTTGAAAATGTGCTGTTCGACTGCACGTGATTATCAGCTGCAGCAGCAAGATCTTTTGTCGAATCAGGAGGAGGACTGGCAGTCAGCTCACAAATGACCTGTTGCAAAATTTCTGCCTTTAACCCTGTGCACATGCACGCAGGCTGACAGTAACATACACACTGGGACTAGCCACATGCATGCATACCACACACAACCCTCCCCCAAAATGTGCTAGCTCTCAAATCGAAAAACGTGCCTTTGAAAATCTTGCTATCATCTCCCTCTCTACCCCGCTAACTAGAAAACCGTGCCTTGTGAGGTGGCAGAAAATGTTGTTGCTACCCCCTTACCTCCCCCCTCCCTTTCCTGTAAACTTTCGGTAGCTAAAGATGTACAATATAACACAACACAACACAACACAAACACACACAAGAGTATGTCACTGAATGTGATTTCCGCTGAACATTGTTGCCCAAAAAATGTATCGTACCATGTACATTACATGTACATGATCTCCATCCTCTTACTCTACTGCTAAAACATTGAGGTATGGAGTACAGATGTAACAAGAAATAACAAGAATTTTATTTTTATTACTTTATGTTGTCTGTACTGTAGCAATGCATGCCATAGCCAACCCCGTGGGTCTCACAGAAAATAGACAGCGAAAACAGTTGTACTTTGATAGTAAGGGCAATGAAAAGATTGCTAGGTGTAGCCCAAAGTTAGACTAGTCCTAGTTTCCTGATTGAATGAACAGCAACAGGCCCAGCGGCCTATATATGCCGAGCAACTTTGTACTAAGCTATTCTATACTGATTACTATAGCCTACTAAGTAGTACTATCACTTACCCTTTGGCGCTCCCTTTTTGCATAGGCCCCTCGCACCTGACTCACTCCTGGTAAAATGGAGCACACTGAAGACAGCACAGACGTCGTGACTGTTGTACTGCGTGCCTGAGTGGAGGCCTGTGTCGTCATTGTGGTTGTGCTCTCGGTGCTCATGCTGTTGGCTGTGGTCACAAACACTGGCTTGTAGATGGTTGGCACTGAGCCAGGAATCAGAGCTGTGGTCACACACACTGGCTTGTAGATGGTTGGCACTGAGCCAGGAATCAGAGCTGTGGTCACACACACTGGCTTGTAGATGGTTGGCACTGAGCCAGGAATCAGAGCTGCATTTGTTTTGATGCCCATGCTTCGTTTGATACTTAGGCTCAAAGGGTAACATTCTGATTTGAAAT
>CM031609.1:86047718-86052718 GCA_018398815.1 Conus ventricosus
CACCTCTTGAAGGACGCGTTGAAGGTCTCACTGAAGAGCTTTGACACTGACCCCCACACCTCTTGAAGGACGCGCTGAAGGCCTCACTGAAGAGCTTTGACACTGATCCCCACACCTCTTGAAGGACGCGCTGAAGGCCTCACTGAAGAGCCTTGACACTGACCCCACACTGGGAATCAGAGGCGCTAGATCGCTCGCCCGGCAATGTTGCGGCAACAAAGACACTGTCTCAGTGACAGGCCTCGAGCGCGCGCGCGACGCGCACACACACCACCACACACACACACTACACACACACACACACACACACACCACACACCACACACACACACTCACACAACACACACACACACACACCACACACAGATGGAGGGGGGGTGGGGAAGGTATAGGGAGAAGTGAAAATGTATGTCCATTTGATTAAAAGTACACTCTGAGCAGTCACAGCAGAATGAAGGTGTCGGTGCACCAGCAATCAGTACATGCATACAACCCAGACCTTTGTATACATCCCGAAAACACTCAGATCAGCAAGTGACGCCATTGATAAGCAACACACACACACACACCACACACACACACACACACACACACACACACACACACACACAATGCACGGTAAATAAGTTGGTTTAAGGGAAAAAAGAGACCCTGGGGAAAAATAGACGAATGGAGGCCCCACTGTTAAAATGGGGAAAGAAGAAAGAAAGAAAGAAAGAAAAGAAAGAAAAAGAGAAGAAGAGAAAGGGGATATGGGGGATGGTGGATCACTGTCACATTATGACTGGATAATCAGCCAGGTCAGAGACCTCGCACACCCAACCTCTTCAGTGTGAAAGTCCTTTGATTCTTCATGGAATACGACGACGGCCAAAACAGCATATTAATTCAAATGCTAAAAGGTGATAATGCTCGACTGGATATTTACAATCCGAAAAGGATGCATCCGTTGTCTGGAGAGACAATGGAGTTGCGCCATGGGACCAGTCAGCTGTGGAGTTGCAGCGCCTGCTGTGGCTGAAGAGCGGAATCCTCGATTAGCAGACTCTGTTGGGAGGTGCTGACAATCTGTCTTTCTCCATACTGACACCACCAGAATGACATTAAGTTATTGGAGGTCGATTCTCGAGAATGGCAATAAGCCCACTATGATGACAACAAAACAACAACAACAACAACAACAACAACAAACAAACAAAGCAACTTCTGTTAAACATACAAATAGAACAGAACGCCCATTCTCCAAAAAGAAATGACAGAAAATGCTAATCCTTTTTTTTCAGAAATGCAAACCGCATGAAACTCCTTCCTCGCTAGCTTTCGAATATTCAGAAAACAACATCTCCCAGAAGTGGTGGGAGGATGGGGAAGGGGGGGGGGGGGGGGGGGGGGGGGGGGCGGGGGGTCATGTGACTGCTGGTTTCTTCTTGTTTTTGTTACTTGTTCTCCATCTTTACTGTCAATAACCAACAGGAAGGGGAAACAAATACACTGTTATGACACTGGAGAGCAAATCCCGATAAGTTATTTGTTTTCGTTTGTTTGTTTGTTCGTTTGTTGTTTGTTGTGGTTGTCCAGCATGTCAAAAGAGGAGAGCGCACAAAGGGGAGATAACACACAACTCCCTAATTTTTTTCCCCCCAGGGACTTGTTTAAATCAGTTGTGATAAAAGGGGTTTGCTTTATTTCATCTTTTGTTTTTTGTTGTTGTTTTTTTTTTTTTTCGGGGGAGCGACGGGAAGGAGCGAAAAAGGGTTTGGGAGGGGAGAGGCGGGGGAGAGAAAAAAGGGGGGGGGGGAAGGGTGTGTGTCTGCTGTGTGTGTGTATCAATTTTCCTATAGCCATCGTGCAGTGTTTGGTGTGAAAAACCGAACCGATCGCCTTCAGATTTAGACTCGCAGCGCTTAAGGGCATGCGAGGTGTTTACAACTGCTTACGAGCTTTCTGCCTGAAACATGTCTCACACATTGTATCTCACACTGTTTTTTGTAACCTTCCGCGGGAGCAAAGAGTCCGGCAACAACCCCCCTCCCTCCCCTCCCCCCCCCACGACCACCACTACCTTCCTCCTCCCCCCCAATCCCCCCCCCCTTACCCCCCCCCCCTTTTCTCAATATCCTTCTTGCTCTCTCGCTTCCTTCTCCTACCACCTCACCCCTCTCCCCCCCCCCTCCCCTTCCTCGCCGTCTGTTTAGTTCGGGGCTTTGGCAATTGCATTAAACGTAAGAGAGATCACGCAGCGCTTTACAAGCTTATCACAGGGAGTTGTTCCCCTTATCTAGGGTCAGTCAGGCTCATCGAGAGAAAAACCGAAATATAAAGTTCTGAGGGGGAGGAGGCAAAAGGAGGGAAAATTGATAGGGTTACAGGGTTGAACCTGGGGGAGACAGGAGGGAAAGAAGGAAGGAAAGGACCTGTCAGGTGACGAAGAAGGAGAAGGAGAAGAAGAAGAAGAAGGAGGAGGAGGAGGAAAGGAGGAGGTGGAAGAGGGGGAGGAGGAGGAGAAGAAGAAAAGAAGAAGAAGAAGAAGAAGAAGAAGAAGAGGAAGAAGCAGGAGGAGGGGGAGGAGAAGGAGGAGAAGAAGAAGAAGAAGAAGAAGAAGGCGGAGGAGGAGGAGAGGAGAAGAAAGAGAAGGAGGAGAGGAGGGGAAGAGGAAGTGGGAGGAGGAGGAGGAGGGGGAACAATAACAACAACAAGAAGAACAACAACAACAATGACAGCAAAAAGAGGAACAATGCTTAGGAGAACAAGAAGAAGGAGAAGAGCAGAACAAGACGAAAAACAAGAAAATGAAAAAGGGAGAACAAACAGAGCGCAAAGAATTTCTAATGCCACTTCTCACCACCGTCAACAGTCTGATCGCCCCATGTGGTCCCACTTCTCACCCACCGTCAACAGTCTGATCGCCCCATGGGGTCGGGCAGCTCTGATAGTAAAAACACAAGCAAAAAAAACTATAAGTTTTTTTTCATAGTTTTATTCAACAAACAAGAGAGGCAGTTTGCCTGTTTTCAACTCACGGGGATAAATGGGGGGGTGGGGGGGAGACAAATGGCTAGGGGAGGAGGGTGGGCAGGAAATTGGAGAAGAAGAGGACGGCGGGGCTGTTGCGATGGTTGCGGAGTGAAACGATTGCAGGCGGGAAAACTAAACAAATCTGACAAATTTGAATGCCATCTCCGCCAGGAAAATGAACAAACGAATCACAAACAAAACACGATGCTTTCGACCTCTTAGGTCTTCTTCAGGTAATGTAAACAACACTCAGGACAATAAAACGAATCAACGTCCATCTCACGCCGAATTTGATGAATAAGTGACTGCTCCTTCTTCATTTTCGTTGTTCTGAGTGTTGTTTTAAACTTGCCTAAAGAAGACCTAAGAAATCGAAACGCTTTGTGTTTTGTCTTGTGATTCGTTTGTTCATGTTTGGCGATATAGAACTTCAACTTTTAAGAGTTTGTTTTTTTTTCGTATTTTCAGTTTTCCCTCAGAGAACTACGTGTTTACCGTGAACATGTCGAAACGCCCGTGTTTCAACCAGAGCGACGAACTGGCGTTGTCACTCATGCGTTGATCCAAATGTTCGTCATCAGCTCACACTCATCATTCCAACGATCGGCTTATTTTTTTTGAATGATCTTTTTCGGATTTTTACACTTTCATCCACGTCTTTACTGTTTGTTTAGTTTTGGGTCACAAATGCGAATTTTGATATGAAAGGTTCATTTAGGGTGACGGTTAGAGTGGAATCAAGTTGTCTACTTTGTTGTTTTTACGTATTTGTACATGTCCCGGTTTACCATAGGGTTCTTACTTTTTATACATATTTTTTTTTTAATTTATATTTACGAAGCCTATTATATCTGTATGTTTCCTAAACCTTTATTTGTATATCCTCCCATGCTTACTTGAAGTGGCATTATCTGGTTTGATCTGATTGATTTGTAACTTTATATTTGCAATGCCCTAAAACACTGTTTTGCATATCTGTTATAACACGAATAAGGAAATGAAATTTCGACAAATCAGATGTGAAAGGAAATGTGAGTTTACAACATTTTTTCCCCGAAAAAAAAAAGATAAATGTAATTTCTGGCTGTTGAAATTTGTTGACATCTTCATGCACGGAATTAGCCGAAAAGTCTTGCAACTATTTGTCTTTCTACCGAGTCCAATTGTGCGTTCACTAGGAATGGTAGAGAACTTACCGATGTTAAAGTTTGTTACACACACACACACACACACACACACACACACACACACACACACACACACACACACACACACACACACACACACACACACACACACACACACACACACACACACACAAATATTTACACAATAATTACTGATACACTAACGTATTTGTACAATTTATGCATAGAGAAACAAACCTTTCCCTTGAAATTTAAGGAAGCTAAAGTAATTCCACTTTATAAATCTGGTGATAAGTCAATTCCATCAAACTATAGACCAATTTCTATTTTATCTGTTTATCTAAACCTATTGAAAAACACTTGCAAAATTTACTATATTCTTACCTTACTAAAAACAATTTACTCCACGACGATCAATCTGGTTTCCGTAAAAATCATTCCTGCCATACAACCCTTGTACAGCTTATTGATAGCCTATTATGCAGTATAAATGAAAATAAATTTACTGGTATTCTTTTTATAGACTTTGAAAAAGCTTTTGATGTAATAAATCATTCTCTCCTGTTGCGTAAACTGGAACTCTACAAATTAACTCCAGAATTCATAAATCTCATGTCCTCATTCCTATGTAATAGGAAACAATCAGTAACAGTCAACAATAAAACGTCAAATTTAATGTCTATCAAATATGGAGTACCACAAGGCTCTGTACTGGGCCCTCTACTGTTTACTGTCTACGTCAATGATTTACCTTATTTTCTTGAAAGTAAATGCGAAATGTTTGCTGATGACACATCTCTTCATTCCAGTGATTCAGATCCATATAGATTAGCTAGT
>CM031609.1:86057718-86080218 GCA_018398815.1 Conus ventricosus
TCTCGCTGTCCCTCTCTCTTTCTCCATCCCCCCTCTCTCTCTCTCTCACTCTCTCCTGTCCTCTTTTTCTCATATGTCCAGTTTAGTTAATAATAATAATAATAATGAATACTTATATAGCGCCTATTCTCGGCTAGAGACCAAGCTGTAAGCGCTTTACAATCAACACTCGTTTACGCAACGGGCTTCCTACCTGGGTAGTGCCGACTGAAGAGCTGCCAGCTGGCGCTTCATTCAGTCGTTTCCCGTGTCATCCAGTCAATATCGTTCAATATCGATCACTCATTTTCCTTACTTGCTTCATTCTTTCCATTTCTCATGCAGGGTGCATGCTATGTGTAACGTGTCATCCATACCAACGGCCAAACTGGCCTACTCTTCCGAAAGTTGGTGATGGGATTTTACGTGTGTGCAAGATGTTATGCGTGCGTTCACACACGGAACCTCGGTTTATAGTCTCATTCGAAGGACTGTATAGGAAATGGAGTCGGAACCAATGTTAACTCCGAGGGAAAAATCCCCCTGTACGAAACGCCCCGGCGGAGGTTCGAACCCGCAACCCCAGGATCACCAAGATTACGAGTCCGGCGCTCTACCAACTGAGCTATTCCGGCACCATAGTCTGTCAAACACGCACACACATTCGCGCGCGCACACACACACACACACACACACACACACACACACACACACACACACACATGCGCAGCACACACACGCACACACACACACACACACTCTTCTCTCTGTGTCACACACACACACACACACACACACACACACACACACACACACACACACACACACACACACACACACACACACACACCACACACACACACACACACACACACACACACACACACACCACACACACACACACGCACGCACGCACGCACGTAGGTACATCACACACACACACACACACACACACACACACACACACACACACACACACACACACACACACACACACACACACACACACACACGCCCACACACTCCGTTGCTCAGAGTCTAAGTGTGAGAGTCTGAGTTCGAGCCAGAGACACCCGTGCGAGCGCACACACACACACACACACACACACACACACACACACACACACACACACACACACACACACACACACACACACACACACACACACACACACACACACACACACACACACACACACACACACACACACACACACACACACACACACACACGCACTCTCTCTCTCTCTCTCTCTCTCTCTCTCTCTCTCTCTCTCTCCCCTCCCCACCCAACCATCCACCCTCTCACGCATACACGCTGGACAAACAAAGGAGCATCCGTGTGTTGTTCTTTGTCTATGTCTGTTTGTTTGTTTGTTTGTTTTTATTTCGTTGCTCCACATTAGTTTCGTCAGATGAGTTTCTGGCTAATGAGTATAGCATCAGAATCAAGAGGAGACCCATTCCTCCATCATAACAAACATCCTGGAACCATCCTGGAACCTCTTCCTTCCAGCTGATGAAGCACCAGACTGTTCCTGGGAAAGAGGGGGGGGGGTCTGAAGAGAAGGGTCACTGCGGCTGGGAGAAGAAGAAGAAGAAGAAGAAGAAGAAGAAGAAGAAGAAGAAGAAGAAGAAGAAGAAGAAGAAGGAGGAGGAGGAGGAGGAGAGGAGGAGGAGGAGGAAGAAGAGGAGGAGGAGGAGGAGGAGGAGCAGAAGAAGAAGAAGAAGAAGAAGAAGAAGAAGAAGAAGAAGAAGAAGAAGAAGACGTGTTGTGTGTGTGTGTTGCATGTGGATGACCTTGAGAGATACTGCTATATCAGATGCTGGAGTGGGTGTTGATGATGACGAGGCTGTGGGAAGCGATAACGAGGTGCAGACTGACGCTGATCATAATGCGCCATTTGTGGCCTTCCAGACCACATCCCAACAGGCAGCGGCAGCAGGTTCCATGTCAACAACCCCCCCAACAGCAAACTAGCCGCCGTGGCGAAGTGGTTAGTGTCACCGACTCCCGGCTTTGAAGGTTGTCGGTTCGATCTCCACTTGAGCCACTTATTTTTTTTTGGTGGGATTTTTCTGCCCTGACTGGCTCGTCCTGCCCAGAACTGTGTTCCCTATGGGCTCAAGAGGGAATCTGGGAGTACACAGTCGAACATCTTCTTTCGCTCTGAAACTGTCCACGGCTCTGTCTCATGTTTCCAGACAAAGTACAGGTCCCGTATTCTTCATCCATGTGCAGTTCAGGAATAAGATAAGCTAATGTTGCTTATAGCCCAGCCGACCGCAAAGGGCCATATCTGGGCTGTCACCACGTTAAAATCAACTCACAAGTCTTTCATTCACACAAGTCTTTAAAATTCATCTTCTGAAAACCCATCCGAAAGTTTGTTAAAAAAACACCTTTCCACAGTAAAATCTCAGATCCGATGAAAAATGTTAATCTCCTTCAAGAACTCACAGATCGCGTCAGGCGGAACATCTCTGAACAAGGTTTTCATGGAATATGCTGTAAAATGTTTGTCTCGCATCATGCAAGTCCCAACACTCTAAAAGAATATGTTTCATTGTGAGTGGCTGTCGCGACCGACCCCTGGAGGTCTGCCCTGACAGGATCGGTCTAAGTGGGAGTGAAGGGAGTGACTGACCTCACACGCCTCGCAGGAGACCACACAAGAACGATTACGATACAACACCCCATTTATTCACATCAACACACGCAATCACAAATAAATATTTCAACGCACGCACCATGCACCATCACAATCAAGCATTCCAACACGCACAACATGCACAATCACAATCAAGCATCTCAATCCACGACATACACAATCATAATCATAAATAAATAATTCCAGCACCCATCCCTTTCCCTGTCATGTAGTGCCCTCACACTCCTGCCTCTCCAAAGTCTACTGGGGGCACCCTGTCAACTAGGTGCCCCAAACCGGGTCGGTTCTTGAAGAGAGTTGTGCAAGGCCGACACCCTTGACACGCACAAACAGACGGTGGAGAGCGCGTCTCGGGGGACGGGGCGTTGTTGCCGGAGGTCCTAGACGGGGATCAGGACCGTCCAGCCAAGTCCACGGGCTTTTCCACCAGTACGTGGCCTCAACCAGTGCGTGGTCCCCACCAGTGCGTGGCCCCAACCAGTGCGCGTTACCAACCAGTACGCGGTCCCAACCAGCGTGCGTTACCAACCAGTGGGCAGTCCCAACCAGTGCGCGTTACCAACCAGTGGGCAGTCCCAACCAGTGCGTGGCCCCAACCAGTGCGTGCTCCGGGTGAAGTCTCCGGGAGGAGGGAAAAGGTAACTGGGAGGAAAGTAGAAAGACGGGTACTGGAACCCCGTAGTCAGTACAGTCTGACCCATGCCGTTAAACCCTAACAGCCACTCGCATGATGGGCGAGGGGAGGTCTACTAAACACACCAACAACACCAGCTCAACACAGTCCCGAGCATAACACAGCAAACCAACCAAATCAGGAATATTCGTTAAAGTCTTCTCATACGAAGCAGGTAAGAGACCATTAAATTAACAGGCTATAAAACAAATACGAATTATCTTCATCCTTCTCTCACTCACGTTTAAACATTTTCCTTTCTTAGGAATTGAACTAATAAAGCAACCATGGCTTTACATCTGCCACCACATTTGCAACTAATAATAATTCAATGGCACAATTATCCCCACATTTTATGGCAACATTTCAAAATAACACAAATTTCCCACCACGCATCCAAACGACTAATCATGCGTACGCACGCTCGCGAACATAAAACTCGTTCTCCTTGCACACACAAACAACGGTGGCCGAAGAATGTGAGCCCGGCAATTGTGACAGGGGCGGATGAGCGAGACCAAGCAAGTACCAACCCTGAATCACCAGGTTCTCTCCCATCCCCGCCGACTACCGCATCACCAAATGCATAAAAAGGAGAAAGACTTTAAGATATAATTTTGACTGGCCAGGTTAAAGATTGAATTAACCAGAAAAAGTGGTCTCAAACAATATTTCTTTTATAATTTTGAAAACCAAAAACAAATTGCGCAAAAGAGAAGAATTAGCCAGCTAACATTAAAAAAAAAAACACAACAACAAATAAACCACGAAACTGATGCTTGCCAGCTACCCGTGGGTGACCCAGAAGAGGGCGGGTCAAACGACTCTCTCTGCCCTCTGTCCAGTCGAGAGGACAGCAGCGCAGATGCGGAAAAAAGATGAAGTGATGTCCCTCTCCTACAGGCCGACTGTAGGAAATGAAGGTACCGACTGTACCTTCGACGATAAGGTGAAGAACCAGGACCGGAGCAGGTGCTCCCAGAGACATCTTCCGCTCGAGTGAAGAGAAAACCTGCCTAAGCGATGGCGGCCAACATGCCACGCTACGTCACAGAGTGAGCATACCTCAAGCTAAAGAAATGAAGCACGTGCGACAGGTGAAAAAGACAGGCGGGAGGCCGATAGACAGCAAGTTCGAGAGAAAGGTACCAGCCACCCGTGAACCTGCAGGATGAATTGCACGGGCAGTGGAATTAGAGAGAGAGAGAGAGAAAGCAAACCTAACCTGAGCTGAACTACACCAAGGTGCAACCGCACCACAAGCCACACTAAGGGACGGACACGCGACAACAACAACGACAATAAACAAATGAACAATTCCACCACCCTAGATGGGTCAATCGTCGTAGGCCTCGTGACAAACTCGTGACAAACCCCCTTCTAAAAGCATCTGTTTCTCTGAGATACAGTGCTCCTTTGAACCTCGACGCATGTGCAAATTCACAACAATGGGACCGAACCCAACCCTCTGTGATCGACAGAGTACTATAAATCCAATACAAACATTCCACGACAGAATTATACAGGGAAATACATACTACATTTATCAAATAACTAAGCAAATCTTCCAACAATGAAAGTAACAATCCGAACCAGTGGTGATTCACTACCGTTAACACCACTGAAGTGAAAAATGTCACTACATCTGATACAGAGACCAAAAGGGGATATAACCCTGGTTGAGGGGAAGTATCCCTCTGACTGATTTTCCCAATGTACTGACTACGGAGCTCGGCTGAGATAGTCAGCATCCGTATTGCTGGAACCCTTGATATGACGAAAATGACTGCAGTTCCACTGCCTAACTCATGAGTCGACGACTGACCGGCCGGATCCGGTCCAGGCACTGGAGAGGATGATGATCGCTCTCCAGTACAAACTTCCGGCCGTACTTCTTCCTGGGCACGCCAGTGCGCGTCCAGATCTGCCGGATAGCATCAGCAACAGTAGGGGCATCGATAGTCCTAAGCGGGACAGCCTCTGGGTATCGAGTTGCGTAGTCTACCGCTACCGAAATGTAGCGGTGACCGCGATCGGATGGTGGATTAATGGGTCCCACCAGGTCAACCCCAACCTTGCTGAATGGCTCCCTAACCAGTGGCACTGATCCTAGGGGAACACGCTTCAAGCGACCCTTAGGCGTTGTCCGTTGGCAGACATCGCAACTGCGGCAGTACTGCCGAACCTGCGAGTTCATCCCTGGCCAGAAGAAATCTTGTCTAACTCGCTCGAGAGTCCGCTTTGAGCCATATGACCTGCCATAGGTGAATCATGGGCCTGCCGGAGAACAGATTCTCTCAAGCTTTGGGGAACGACAAGCTGCTTGGCCACACGATCTGCCTCAGTGAAAACCTAAAGAGGATCCCCTTGTGGAGCTTGAAGCTCACCTTGGCGTGTCGGCAGACTGAGCGGGACGATCCACCAGTTGTCGCAGGCGTTGGACGTCCAAGTCCCTGGCCTGAAGACGGACCATGGTAGCAGGATCAGCCCTGGCCAGAACCTCGTCAGAGATCGGCTGTAGAACGGGACGCAATTCCTGCTCCTGCTTCTTGGCTTTGGCGCGTGTGGTAACTCCCACACACGCCTGTACGGGCAGATCCGTAGACACGGACTGACTGCGTCCGTCCGCAAAGGTGATAGTATTCCCTATGAGAAGGGAATACATAGGTCGCTCCACCGCGATGGCCCATACTTCGCCACAGAAGTATGGGGTGGAGATAGAAATGAGTACAGAAGGACGGGTGAAGGTAAAACCAGCCTCCAACCCGCACACATCGTAACTGGCGCCTCGCTGAGCCTCAGGGGAAACCAAATTCTTATCCACAAAGATCGTTGATGCTCCCGAATCCCTGATGGTGTCGACCAAGGAGGAACCAACAACAGAGAGAAAACACTGGGCACTCTGTACCACCAGAAGCTGGGATGGACCCCACGTTAGCCGAGGCACGAGGACGCGGGGAAGGACTAGCCCCATGACTACCGGCGGCTTTAGGGCAATCTTTCCTAATGTGGCCGGGACGACCACAAAGAAAACAGAACCGGGGTGCTGAAATCCACGATGAACTGCCTGCCTTGTTCAACTCGCTAGCAGTCGTCGGCGCCTTATTGCCACTAAATCCTGTGGGGGTCTTCCTGTCCGTGTCTGAGCGATGCCCATAAGCTCTACGGGCTTCAGCAAACACCTCAGCAGTATGAATCGCCGCCGCGAAATCCTGAGGTGCTGTCTCGCCTATACTGATCCTCAACTCTGGGGATACAGTGTTGGTGAGCTGTTCAATGAGAATCAGATCCTCCAGCTCCAGCTTAGCCAACTGGACGCCAGTACCCTAGCGTTTTGCGCAGCCTATCTCCAAACTGCACGAAGGTCTCGTCGTTATTCTTCTTCATGGACCTGAACTTCCTCCTGTACGTCTCTGGGGTAAGGTGGAAACGCTTACGCAGAGCCAACTGCATGTCTGCATAAGACGCGCTTTCATTAAGAGTAAGCACACACTCCCTTGCAGCACCCGATAATCCAGAAAAAAGGTGCATGGCCTTTTGTTCCTCAGACAACTGGTATGAACTAGCAACCTTGTCAAAATGCTCTAAGAACATATCAATGTCCTCACTAGGTCTGAACTCTTGGAGCTTTAATTTTGGGCCTCTAACTCTATCGCTTGCCTGTTGGTTAACCCCCTGACTTACAGATGCGGGAGTCCGTGAAAGAAGTTGTTCCATCTCTTCCCTACGCAGGGCCTCCATCCTATCTAGCTCTTCTCTACGGAGGGCTTCCTGTCTGATAGCCTCTTCCCTACGCAGAGCTTCCTGTCTAGCCGTCTCCTCTCTACGCCGAGTTTCCTCCTCCCTACGCAGCATAGCCTCTTCCCTACGCAGAATTTCCTGTCTGTCAGTCTCCTCTCTGTGCAGAGCCTCCATCCTATCTAGCTCTTCCCTCCGCAGGGCTTCCTGCCTGGAAGCCTCTTCCTTACGCAGGGATTCCTGCCTGGCAGCCTCTTCCTTACGCAGGGATTCCTGCCTGACAGCCTCTTCCTTACGCAGGGATTCCTGCCTGACAGCCTCTTCCGACGGAGGGCCTCATCCTCTCGTCGCTGTCGCTCCAAAAACATCAGGACCGAGGCGATATCCTGAGCAGGATTCACCACTCCCGACACGGGAGGATGACCCGTTCGCCCGTCCCTTGGGTCTCGACTTTCCCATGGGAAAGTCCCCTGGGCGTACTCCTTACGAGGGGAAGCATGGAGAAGAGAGGGCTTTGGTTTCTGCGACTCAACAGAAGCCCACAGTTGCTTCGCTATACTCTGACGCTTCCGGGTGGAAATGCCAGTCGGGTCTCAACAGGAAGATCCCTTAGCGAAGAAGTAGTAAAAGTACTCACTGGACTATCTGCTACAGCACTGGAATAAGTAGAAGTCACTGTAGTCGAAGTACTGGTACTAATAGTAGGGACTACATTTTGAATACCTTTCTTCTTCGACGCACGCGTCGCCATACCACCAGCACCGGACGTTGCCATGACAACTATATCCTACGGTTCTCAAATACAGGGGAAAGACAATTCCACTAGAAAGAAACAAATACCGTTCGGATATGTCACGTCTCTTGGTGACTGACTGAGAAACAGCAAAATAAAAAAAAACCAAAAAAAAAACCGTCAACGAACAATGTTCGGCTGCTCCCACTCTGGCAACACCACGCTCCACAGCATGAGCAACAGTGCGGTGGGGCTCACCGAAAAAAAAAAAAAAAAATGTCCGGCTGCTCCACTCTGGCAACACCGTGCTCCACAGCACGAGCAACAGTGCGGTGGGATCACCGGAAAAACAAAACAAAATGGCTGACGGAATCCAGAGAGAGGAAAAAGTGACACTAACGTCCAATACACTCACCTGTACTCAACCACCCGGCTAAGAAAACTGGTTAGCTACGAAACAGGAATAGCAGACTGAGTGGCAACAGAAAGGCGAGACTTACGGCCGCATCTGCGTGAGGTACCCGGCGGAAAGAGGTCTGCACGCGGTCGATTCCCCCTCGTCTCGACTCGATTCCCCAGTCACACCGGATGTTCCCTCAGGCCACCAAAAGACTCCCTTCACGCTAGAGTCACCCAGCCAACCACCCACAAACAACCACAACAAACTAACCAAACGTATACAAAACAGACAGAACTGAACAGGTACTCCGCGAAACGAGAGAGACAGTCAGAGCCCTTCACATCCCGGACGAGCCCCCACAAATGTCGCGACCGACCCCTGGAGGTCTGCCCTGACAGGATCGGTCTAAGTGGGAGTGAAGGGAGTGACTGACCTCACATGCCTCGCAGGAGACCACACAAGAACGATTACGATACAACACCCCATTTATTCACATCAACACACGCAATCACAAATAAATATTTCAACGCACGCACCATGCACCATCACAATCAAGCATTCCAACACGCACACATGCACAATCACAATCAAGCATCTCAATCCACGACATACACAATCATAATCATAAATAAATAATTCCAGCACCCATCCCTTTCCCTGTCATGTAGTGCCCTCACACTCTGCCTCTCCAAAGTCTACTGGGGGCACCCTGTCGCACTAGGTGCCCCAAACCGGGTCGGTTCTTGAAGAGAGTTGTGCAAGGCCGACACCCTTGACACGCACAAACAGACGGTGGAGAGCGCGTCTTCGGGGGACGGAGCGTTGTTGCCGGAGGTCCTAGACGGGGATCAGGACCGTCCAGCCAAGTCCACGGGCTTTTCCACCAGTACGTGGCCTCAACCAGTGCGTGGTCCCCACCAGTGCGTGGCCCCAACCAGTGCGCGTTACCAACCAGTACGTGGTCCCAACCAGCGTGCGTTACCAACCAGTGGGCAGTCCCAACCAGTGCGCGTTACCAAACCAGTGGGCAGTCCCCAACCAGTGCGTGGCCCCAACCAGTGCGTGCTCCGGGTGAAGTCTCCGGGAGGAGGGAAAAGGTAACTGGGAGGAAAGTAGAAAGACGGGTACTGGAACCCCGCAGTCAGTACAGTCTGACCCATGCCGTTAAACCCTAACAGCCACTCGCATGATGGCGAGGGGAGGTCTACTAAACACACCAACAACACCAGCTCAACACAGTCCCCGAGCATAACACAGCAAACCAACCAAATCAGGAATATTCGTTAAAGTCTTCTCATACGAAGCAGGTAAGAGACCATTAAATTAACAGGCTATAAAACAAATACGAATTTCTTCATCCTTCTCTCACTCACGTTTAACATTTTCCTTTCTTAGGAATTGAACTAATAAAGCAACCATGGCTTTACATCTGCCACCACATTTGCAACTAATAATAATTCAATGGCACAATTATCCCCTCATTTTATGGCAACATTTCAAAATAACACAAATTTCCCACCACGCATCCAAACGACTAATCATGCGTACGCACGCTCGCGAACATAAAACTCGTTCTCCTTGCACACACAAACAGACGGTGGCCGAAGAATGTGAGCCCGGCAATTGTGACAGGGGCGGATGAGCGAGACCAAGCAAGTACCAACCCTGAATCACCAGGTTCTCTCCCATCCCCGCCGACTACCGCATCACCAAATGCATAAAAAGGAGAAAGACTTTTAAGATATAATTTTGACTGGCCAGGTTAAAGATTGAATTAACCAGAAAAAGTGGTCTCAAACAATATTTCTTTTATAATTTTGAAAACCAAAAACAAATTGCGCAAAGAGAAGAATTAGCCGGCTAACATTAAAAAAAAACACACAACAACAAATAAACCACGAAACTGATGCTTACCAGCTACCCGTGGGTGACCCAGAAGAGGCGGGTCAAACGACTTCTCTGCCCTCTGTCCAGTCGAGAGGACAGCAGCGCAGATGCGGAAAAAAGATGAAGTGATGTCCCTCTCCTACAGGCCGACTGTAGGAAATGAAGGTACCGACTGTACTTCGACAATAAGGTGAAGAACCAGAACCGGAGCAGGTGCTCCCAGAGACATCTTCCGCTCGAGTGAAGAGAAAACCTGCCTAAGCGATGGCGGCCAACATGCCACGCTACGTCACAGAGTGAGCATACCTCAAGCTAAAAGAAATGAAGCACGTGCGACAGGTGAAAAAGACAGGCGGGAGGCCGATAGACAGCAAGTTCGAGAGAAAGGTACCAGCCACCCGTGAACCTGCAGGATGAATTGCACGGGCAGTGGAATTAGAGAGAGAGAGAGAGGAAAGCAAACCTAACCTGAGCTGAACTACACCAAGGTGCAACCGCACCACAAGCCACACTAAGGGACGGACACGCGACAACAACAACGACAATAAACAAATGAACAATTCCACCACCCTAGATGGGTCAATCGTCGTAGGCCTCGTGACAAACTCGTGACAGTGGCACATGACATGGAATGCACCATGGAGCTTCTTCACTCTTTAAAAGGTGTGAATGGGTAAAATACGAATGGCCGGTATGCAGCCGGCATAGAACTGTTTCATCTTTACGACCACCAGACGTAGATGAGAGGAACTCCTTTAGGTTTGGACGATTGCATCTTTCTTTCAGGAGTCCTCTGCCGCACTCTTTACAAATCGACCAGTTCTGGATTAGGGAGGAATCCCGGAATTGTTGTTGTTGTTGTTGTTGTTGTGTGTTGTTGTTCTTTTTTCTTTTCCTTTCATCTCCATCTTCTTCGTCTTCTTGCTTCTTCTTCTTCTTCTTCGTCTTCTTCTTCTTCTTCTCCTCCTCCTCAAATTACACTTCGTATTAAGACAAACACAAATAAACAAATTACAACATTCGCACAAATTTCTTGCCAGTGAACCCCATCACCCATCCACATCCCCAACCCCACTTTGTATTTTCTTATCAAAGAGAAAAATGTCAAGAATTCTGGTACAAGGCTGATGACATGAATACCTCTGTACATAAGCTTGTGTAATGTAGTTATAGGAGCAGTGAAACAAATTCACATGGGAACATGCTTTCTTCTTTCTCACGCACAAATACATCTATTGTATAACTGGATTGTGACTATCAACAGTGTGTTTCAAAACGAGGTGACTGAGGGCGGAAAATAAAGCAAATTTTAAAAAGCATTTCATTATAAGTGGTCTCTCGCTCTTCGTTTTCATTGTCTTAAAACGTTGAATGTTTTTGCCTGAAGAAGACCCGAGAGGTCGAAATGCATTGTGTTTTGTCCCATAATCTGTTGGTCTGTATCCAGTGGCGGAACTAATACAGGTTTTTTTTTAAAATTATCAACAGTATGATGTGGCCATAGTTCCACCTTTCGTATTCCTCAAGAGAGTAGACTGCTGTATACGATGTAGACGTAGGGTCCACGGAAGAATAGGCAACACAAAGTAGGACCACTGATTAATTTTGGAGCCAAGTGTTACTTCGTGAACAGCAAATGACCAGGCCTGTACATACGGGGGGGGGGGGGGGGGGGGGGGGGGGGGGTAATTCTCTAACCTGAATGACGTGTGTAAAGGTACATGTTAAGGAGGTTTCTAAACTATATTTTAGATAAACGAGTGCAAGAGGGTTACATTCGCTCTAAATTGAGGTCATTCGAATAAATGGAGCGGTTATAAACGAAGCAGTGATAAAGAGTCTGTAATTAATGATTTCATCCTCTTGATGACGTAAATCTGTAATCTCCAGCACGGACTCGCTGCCCTGACGGCTGCCATTCCGGCGCAAGGTTCAACTCTGTCAGATAAGGATCCCGTCAATCTGCGCCAGAATAGACTAGTTCATGGCAATACGAAAACACCCAGCATGCAACCATCCCTTAGAACGGAGTGGCCACACGCCACAATTAGGATTTTGCACTAAAACACTATACAATTTATTTCAGTGTTTTGAGACCTACCATAAATTTGAGCCACCAGTAAATGTTGAACTGATAATTGAGGAAAAGAACAATTCCCCAACAATCATGTCCCTTGTTTGGGGAATTTTCACCAATGAAATCACAATCTTCTAATACATGACCTTCCTCGTAGTTCACATCACGTTTCAGGCCTTTGCACTCACCCGTGACCTTATCTTTGCGCCAACTTGAAGCGCACAAACAGTCCCATTCCTTTGATGTTTAATCTGTCTGCTTGGAACCACCTGACTTGTACCTTGATGGCCATATGAAAGAAAATGAGGAGAATCAACTTTCAGCCCCTTGAAAATTCTCAAAACAGTCTAACTGCACCAGTCTATAAATACTCGACTCCTTAAGCAAGGCCTTGGCGCCTTACATTTTTGGTGTGCAGCCAGTCTGGCCACCGGGACTGCAAAGTGAAACCACGACATTGTAGGTGAGTTCCCATGACTGTTCCTACCAATCGCAAGAGAGTTTATAAAGAGTTCGGCGAATCACGTGGCATGACGTAGACATTAATATTCATCGATAAAAATTCATTATTTTCATAAATAAAAGATAGAGACATGGAAAACAAAAATGATGTTTAAACAATGTAGTTTCTACTTTTCATAAATAAAAGATAGAGACATGGAAAACAAAAATGAAGTTTAAACAATGTAGTTTCTAATTCTTTGTTTTTAATGCAAAATCTATTTTGTCTTCCTCACAGATAATTCAAATGCCATCCTCGCCTTACATGATGGGTTTTAAATGACCCACAGTCATTTATTTTCCTTGATAACTAAATCAGTTCCTAAGTAGTCGACACAACATTTTGTAGCTTTGTCAATAAAGCATGACTCGACATCTGTACCTAAAACTGATAAGACTTGTCGACAAACAAAGGAGTAAACAACAAACCAAAACAAGACCAGGCTTTACCCCTTCAGTAAAAAGTATGTGACCCTGAAGACCTACGACGTAAGGCGCACAAAATCTTAGACGAGGTGGATGATGATGATGGTGATGATGATGATGATGATGATGATGATGATGATGGTGATTATGATGATGATGACGATGATGATGGTGATGATGATGTTGATGATGATGATGATGATGATGATGATGATGATGATGATGACGACGGAAGTGACTTGCGCAGTTACATTGTTTAAAGTGAGGAGGAGTTGTGCAATTCGTCCACCTCACTTCCTCATTTGAGTCCGGCCAGCAGAAAGACAGGGTCAAAACGCTGGAGACGGAGTCAGATGCAGAGAATGACCGTGATGTATTTCGTGGTTTCACCACACTCTATACACTCCACAATGCATTGCTGGCAGTCGCCTGTCTGCCCCGCTGAATCAGTATGTGATTTGCTCTGAGCAGTCCGCCGAGTGCAGTCATCACGTGCTTAGGTAGACAAGCCCTTTTCTCACTGAGGGGTTGAGACCCGTCGGCTACCCTCACCTGCTTCTGCCAGCCTGCCAAAGCTGTTGCCCGGGGTGTGGCGGCTGCCATATGCTGGCAGGTACGAGGAGCCACGGGTGAGAACTGCGCTGTCTAGTGAGGACCAAAGATGGATGTTCTTCCTTAAGAAGGACTTGGCAAGCACCCCCACAAGAGATGCTACCTCTTCTGGACGTCCCCAAACATCCCTTTAGGCGAGGTAGGGCGAAGGTGAATGGCTTCCAGTGAAAAAGGAAATCTCTCAGTAAGGTTCGGCCATCATTTCATTCGCTATGCGCGTATAATGCAAACGACTTTTAGTGGAGAGAGCGTTGGACTTCGCACTTTCCGACGATACATTCAAAAACCCATTTGAAACATTGAGGCAAGAATAGTTTAAAAATTAAAACAAAACAACAAAACAAACAAAAAAGCCATAAATGATCGGCGGTATGTCCGTTTTAGATGACGTAGTCAGGCCAGGTTCTACTGATAATTCTTACCAGGAGACGAAGGTTAGCTCTAGACGGGTGAAACGAATGATTCTGTTCTCCGGAGACAGATGTCGATGGTTCCATATGCAGCCGATGGGGGATTTATTAAGGACATGTCGAGGTCCTCTTTTTTTTTAATTCCAAGTCAGTCCCCAAACCTGTTTACAAAAAATTCATTATCATGGGATGGAGGAATTGTTTGCCTAATTGTTTTCACTGTCTGTCTGTCTGTCTCTCTGTCTGTATCACACACACACACACACGCACACGAATATGTGTAGGTGTGTGTGTTAGAGAGAGAGAGAGAGAGAGAGAGAGAGAGAGAGAAGAGAGAGAGAGAGAGAGAGAGAGAGAGAGAGAGAGAGGGGAGAGAGGGAGGACGTTTGAGTAAAGTCTTGTGCTGCCACAATTCACTGAAAAAGTCAACCAACCAGGCACACTGGTCAGTCCCATCCCCACCTCCACCCCCAGCTCTCCATCAGTCAACCAAACAACTGAACAAGCAAGCGAAAACCAGGAGAGCTGATAGGCAGTCAGTCTGTCAGTCACTGACTTGTTGCACGTGTCACTCGCTCATTGAGTTGGCGAGCCAGTCGGCAACCAATGATCAATTATATCTACACTTCATGTCTAGAGATGTTGCCATGGCGAGCCAGTCGGCAACCAATAATCAATTATATCTACACTTCATGTCTAGAGATGTTGCCATGGCGAGCCAGTCGGCAAGCAATGATCAATTATATCTACACTTCATGTCTAGAGATGTTGCCATGGCGAGCCAGTCGGCAACCAATGATCAATTATATCTACACTTCATGTCTAGAGATGTTGCCATGGCGAGCCAGTCGGCAACCAATGATCAATTATTCTACACTTCATGTCTAGAGATGTTGCCATGGGACAGTCGGCAATCAATCATCAATTTTATTACAATCATGGTTAAATTTGCCATGGGACCATTTCGGCCCAATATTTACTTTATACAATTACATGTCTCAGGACCATGGCAGTCATCGGAAACAGATCAATCTGCTTACCCGCTTAGGATGTTGCCTGAATTGGAATAGGTTAACTAGTACTCTGATTCAAAAAAGGAGTGTTTAAGTGAAAGATTTCGGCCCTCGCTATCCCCTTTAAACGTTAACCTGTCCTTCTGACACCAATCATCACCAAATCACCACCCCCCCCTCCACCCTAGTTCCCAAAAAAAGTACTGTAGTATCAACGGGCGTCGGTTCGCACAAACTACCGCCTCAACCCTTCCCACGGCCCCTCTGCGTTGCCTTCATCAATTACCAATCAACCAACCCCAAGCACACCCACCTTAAGAGTTATACCCCGGGCGTCGCTTTGACATACGTGAACTGTGCCGGGCCCTACGGGGGGTGTGCCAATCAAATAAACCAATCAAAGGCCAGAACAAGCAGCCACCCACCTTAACCGTTGTCTGCTTCCCTCTTGTCACAGGTGTACTGGGTGGGGCCCCTTACGGGAGGAGTGCTGGCCGGCCTGTTGTACGACTACGTCTTCTCGCAGGAGCCACCGTCCACAAGACCACCCAATGTCTCCTCAGGACCAAGAAACCGCGTCCAAAGCCGCCGCGAAAAACCGCCCCTGGAGGGCGACGGCGCGGCACCGGAAGTCATCGAGATCGACGAGAAGGAGGAGGCGACTCCGACCACAGCGCCCCTAGCGACGGGAGACGAAAGCGAGGCTGCTTCTCCTGCCGCTTCCGCCTCGGCGGATTCGGATAAGGAGAAGCCGGCAGAAGTGTGGTTAAGGAATAGATCGCTGGAAAGGTTTTGATTTGGGAGATTTTTTATTTTTTCATTTTTACTTTTATTTTATTATTATTATTGTTGTTGTAATTTTGTCGTCGCTCTTATTAGCTCTGAGGGGATCTATTCTTATTATGTTTATTTCTTCTGGTCAGTCGATCCAAATGACAAACTTCTCCAAGACGTTCAAAATGAGCTATGGTTTAAAAAGCTGTCAAAACACTAATAGTGTTTGTCTCCAACTTTTTTTTTTTTGGGCTTCTTTTTTGGTTAGTTAACTTTTCCGTGTTGTTGGTTTTTGGTTTACATTTTTTTTCAAAATCTCAAATCATTATTTGGATGCTTTCGCTGTAGTTATTGCACTGTTTGTTTCAGTTGTTGTTCAGCGCCCTTAACACCGTGCCTTTGGTCGGATAAGCCGGTGTGGATGGTTTTGAACCGAATTGTTGTTGTTGTTGCTGTTGTCTCTGTTCATATTTTTCCTATTATCCTTCCTTTCCATCTTCTTCTTTTCCATCATCACGTCGTCGTCGTCATCGTGGGTCGTCGTCTTTGGTCTTTTCTTCTTCTTCGGCGTGTGTTATTTCTGTTTGTATCACTTTTTTCTTCTCCTCCTCTCTTCTTTCTCCTCTCCATCCTTGTTCTTTTTAAATAACCATCTCCCGCTTGTTAGGTTAATCATGGACTATATACATCTTTACATTACTCGTATCAACACAGTCAAAAGGAATGTTAAAATAGCTAATGGCATCCTCATACAGTTTCTTCTGTCTTCCAGCTAGGTGTTATCTTTTCATGTTGTTGGGATTGTCCGTGTTTTTTGCTCTTGGGGTCCTCCCCCCCCCCCCCCCATTCTTTCTTCTTCCCTGGAACCATGGAATACACACGCTAGACTTTCAACGACAGCTACGGTCTTTACGTGTTAAGGAAAAAGACGTTGGTTGCGACCCGGAAGGACATTTGGTGCACTTAAAGAGAAAACAGCCACTGTTGTTGTTGTTGTTGTTGCGTAGTTATTTGCTGCGCTGTGTTGTTGTTGTTGTAGTTGTTGTTGTTGTTGTTGTTGTTGTTTATCGTTTTATCCATATGGCTCTATGAATCTCTGGAAGGCCTCCGCTGTACAGCAGCCTTCGTCAGTGCCTCTGGGGTTCCTGTATGAGAAGAAAAGAAGAAGAAGAAAGAAGAAGAAGAAGAAGAAGGAAAAAGAAGGAGAAGAAGGAAAGAAGAAGAAGGAGCAGAAGAAGAAGGAGAAGAAGAAGGAGAAGAAGAAGGAGAAGAAGAGAAGAAGAAGAAAAAGAAAAGAAGAAAAAGAAGGAGAAGAAGAAGAAAAAGGGAGGAGAAGGAGGAGGAGAGGAGGAAAAGGAGGAGGAGGGGGAGGAGGAGAAGAAGAAGAAGGAGAAAAGAAGAAGAAAAGAAGAAGAAGAAGAAGAAGAAGAAGAAGAAGAAGAAAGAAAAAGAAATACACCCATAAACCAGTCTCACCTGACCTCTCTCCCCCATCCCCGTCGTTAATCATATTAAGATCCGTTGTTTTTATTCTACGCTTGGGAATACACAGCACCCGAAGAATGTTTACTGAAAGGTGTTGTGTGATCAACATCATGGTCTTGGAATGACAGAGCAAATTTGTGTGACCTCCGCCCCCCCCCCCCCCCCCCGCCATATCCGTCACCACCGCTGCCTCCCTTCATCTGACAAAACCCACCACCCATTCCCCATTCTCCCAGCCCCCTTTCCCTTTCTTCTCCCCTCCCCTCCCCTCCCCATCCCACCTTTCCCTTCTTCCCTGTCCCCCTCCCCATACTCTTTGTGACTGTGTAAATATGCACTCGTGCTTTTGCATTGTGTAGATATCCACTCTGTGCTTGCATTGTGTAAATTTTGCACTCTGTGCGTTGCATTGCGTAAATATGCACTCTGTGCGTTGCATTGTGTAAATATGCACTCTGTGGGGTTGCATTGTGAAAATAGCACTCTGTGCGTTGCATTGTTAAATATGCACTCTGTGCGTTGCATTGTGGGGTAAATATGCACTCTGTGCGTTGCATTGTTTTAAATATGCACTCTGTGCTTGCATTGTGTAAATATGCACTCTGTGCGTTGCATTGTGTAAATATGCACTCTGTGCGTTGCATTGTGTAAATATGCACTCTGTGCGTTGCATTGTGGTAAATATGCACTCTGTGCGTTGCATTGTGTAAATATGCACTCTGTGCGTTGCAGGTGTAAATATGCACTCTGTGCGTTGCTTTGTGAAAATATGCACTCTGTGCGTTGCATTGTGTAAAATGCACTCCTGTGCGTTAGCATTGTGTAAATATGCACTTTTGTGCGTTGCATTGTGTAAAAAATGCACTCTGTGCGTTGCATTGTGTAAATATGCACTCTGTGCTTGCATTGTTAAATATGCACTCTGTGCGTTGCATTGTGTAAATATGCACTCTGTGCGTTTGCTTGTGTAAATATGCACTCTGTGCGTTGCATGTATTGTTCTATAACATAGTGTACTGTACAGAAATTGTACTGTGTATACTTTTCCGTAAGCCTTTTGTTTGTATGTAATTTCACTGTACTGTGTTGTACTATATTGTACTATATACATTTTTTTGTGCTGCAGCGCGAGCCAAACACACACACACACACACACGCACGCACGCACGCACACACACACCACACACACACAAACCACACACGTGCGCGCGCAAGCAAGCAAACGGGCACGCACGCACACACACACATACGCACACGTGCGCGCGCGCGCAAGCAAGCAAGCACGCACGCACGCACGCACGCACGCACGCAGTACCACGCACGCACGCACGCACGCACGCACGCACGCACGCACACACACACACACACACACACACACACACATACACACACACTCTCTAACACACACACTAAACAAAACACTCATACACACAAGTGCACAAAGCAAGACGTAAATTAGCTCCTGCTCAAACAGAATACAAAACGTCTAAATGATTGTTCGACAAATAATTATGTTTATCTGCAAATGTCAGAAATAACAAAAATCATATATGCGAAAATACCCCCCCCCCCCCCCCCCCCCCCCCCCCCCCCCCCCCGGTTGATGTCGATGGGGAGAATTTAGAACATCGTTACGTCTGTTGTTTTTTCTTCTTTTTTTTTTCTTCGTTGTTTGCTTCATGCGCACCTGAAAAAAATGTTTGTCTCAACTCTCTATCTGGTTTGTGGTGTGTATTAGACAGGCGCTTTTTGCTCTTTGTGTGTGTGTTGTGGGTGTGTGTGTGTGTGTGTGTGTTTTGTGTGGTGTGTGTGTGTGTGTTGTGTTTATTTACTTTGCGGCTTCTTTCTGATTCTGGTGGCGCTTGAAAAAAGACTTTTGTCTCCAAAACCTCTCTTGTCTGTTTGTAGTGTGTATTAAGCAGGCGTTATTTCGCTCTTTTTTTTGTGTTTATTTACTTTTCGGCTCGTTTCTAGACACTCTGTCTTCGTTTTGTATTGCAGTATATGTGCTGTGTTGCATTGTGTTTTTAGCTTATCATACGCTGTTATGTGACATTGCATTGTGTGCTGTGTTGTGTCACGTTGTATGGAAAACACTGCGTTGCATTTGGAAGCATTGCATTAGGTTGGTTGTGCATTCATTTCCGTCTTTTCTCTTCTTTCGTTTTTTTTTCTTCTTTCTTTTTGCTTGTTCTTCTATTACTCTTTTTCCCCTCTTGTTATTTTTCATCAATTCCTTATTTTTTTCTTCAACTCTTCCTCTTTCTTTTCTTCCTCTTACTGTTGCGGCTGCTGCTGCTGCTACTGTCATTACCACTTCTACCTTTAAATGCTGCTGCTGCTGCAAGCTACTACCACTATTAACACAACTACAGGGGTTAGTTGCTCCGCCATTCTTGTGAACATCGTTGAATCTTCTTTTGTTTTACCTCTTGTTGGTCATCTTCTTCTTCTTCTTTTACATCTTGTTGTTGTTGTGTTGTTGTTGTTGGTGTTGTTGTTGTTGTTGTTTGTTGTTGTTTTTTCTGCTTCTTTCGGTCCTTGTCTTTCTCTTCATCTTCTTCCTTTTTCCTTTCCCCCCTCTTTTTCCTCCTCTTCGTCCTCTTCCTCTGCTTGTTGTAGTTTGTTGTTGTTGTTGTTCTTCTTCCTGCTGTTAACATTTTGTTGCTACAGCCTAATCATCGAAATTTTGGACGTTCTATAACATCTTCATGCACGCACCGCTTAGGCACGCCTTCAAATAGGGCGTTAGTTGGGTTCGAAACCTGACACCTTTGATTTCCATTTTTTGAACGCGGCGCCACTGGGCCCCTTTCTTTTCATTGAACATTGTAAATATGGTGTTTGTAATAAACAGTAATTTTGTGTGTGAGTGTTGATGTTCTTGATCAGGTCTATGTTTTGGAAATTTTGATGCACGTTGTAAGGGACATTTTACAATTGCTGTTAACATAACACCAATTAAACTCAGACTATTTTGTTATCCCCCCCCCTTCCCCATCCTCTCGTATCCCCTTACTCCATCTTCCTCCATACGTCCCTTCCACCCCTTACTATTTCTCTCCCTCTCTTTTTTAAATTCTAACACAACATGTTTGCCTGCAACTTAGATAACACACCCAACTTTTCAAGAGCGTTTCACACACACACACACAAAACACCACACCCCACACACACACACACACACCCCCAAACAAAAACACTAACACACACACACAACCACACACACACACACACACACAAACAAACACACACACACACACACACACACACACACACAACACCCGCACACTACACACATTAAAATGACCCCCCCCCCCCCCCAGCCCCCAGCCAATCCCACCTCCTTTCCTCCCCCATCTTCCATCCTCGCCCAAAACTCTCCCCTCTCCACCCCGACTTTTCATTTCTTTAAAAAAAAAAATTGGTAAGTGTTCTTATAGTACATTGTGTATGATGTTTCTGGAAAGTTTGCTCCCAATTCGTCGTTCACCTGATGTTTGACTGGAAATTTGATGAAACTTCTTACCCATTTGAATCGTTGCATGTCAGGGAGTTGGGCAATAACCGTAGCATCATCACGTTCTTTGTCCAAGGTTTTGTCAAAACAGTTACAGTGTTTGTGTTACGTTTTCTATGGAAAGAAAGGTAGCAGTTTAAAGAAAAAACGGTGAAATATAAGCAGGGGCGTGCGCGCGTGCGTGTGTGCGTGCGTGCGTGTGTGCGTGGGGTGCGTGCGGGGCGCGGCGCGCGCGCGGGGTGTGTGGTGTACTGTATGTGCGCGCAATGCCATGTTGTGACGAGGGCTTTTTAAAAAAATATTTTATTTTTTATAGTATTTCTATGGTATGCTGTTTTTAAATTTCAACCCTCTCCCTACAACCGCGTCCCATGAACCCCGCCATGCGGACCGGAAACCCCTCAAAACTAAACGAAATTTAATGCACAAGCCAATGAACGATGGACAACGATTTATTCTCGTTAACTCTTTTGAGTCATGCAGAAATACAAAAAACATGTAACAAACATCAGAGGCGGGCACGCAGAGGAAGACCAAAAAAAAGTGAAATGACATATAAAAGAATCAGAGTATTTCAAATCCACAAAAAAGCATGAAAGCACACAATATAGGGTTGACTAGATTGGAATGAAAGTAAGCGTCTAAGGTTTGTTAAGTATGTTCATTAATTCCAGTCAATACAAAACAAAAGTAAGGGGGCCAAGAGCATTGGCAAGGGAAGCAACTCTTAACGACTGAGTCATTGATATTGCAGTTAATTCCCTTGCTAGCTGCGGGTCTTGTGAGACGTTCATGGCCATGAGATCTGATTGCCGCGTTAAGAAACTCTACCTTGACTGAGTCTGTTTCAGATTTATAGCCCACCGATCGCAATGGACACTTTCGAACCTGTCAATCCACAAAGAAAACAGAAGGTCATGGCTGTGTTCAAATCTTTGAACGTCGCTGAGAATTGCCTATCGATTAATAAGCAGGAGCATACACAATAGAACTTTTTACAACAATTCATGCCATACTAGCTTTTCTAGGGGACATCCATATGGCGAATAAAACGATCATTTCATGCTCAGAGCCATAGCCATTCCGCTGGATTTCCCGTGCCCGGATTTCAATACGAATTGAAAAACAACAACAAAAACAAACAACAACAAAAAAATGATGATAAATTCGGGCGAAGGTCTTTACAAAAATGCCTTATAACATGACCTACCACATGATCCTTGCAATGTTTGGCGGAATAGAGCCTTTTAACATGGTCTTAGCTGTGTTTGGCGGGAAAAGTGCCTTTTAACATGGTCCTAGCTGTGTTTGGCGGATAGTGCCTTATAACATGGGCCTAGCTGTGTTTGGTGGAATAAAGCCTTTTAACATGGTCCCTTTGCTGTGTTTGGCAGAATAGTGCCTTTTAACATGGTCCTAGCTGTGTTTGGGGGAAAGGTGCCTTTAACATGGTCCTAGCTGTGTTTGGCGGAAAAGTGCCTTTTAACATGGTCCTAGCTGTGTTTGGCGGAATAGTACCGTTTAAAATATATGCTTTTTAACATGGTCTTAGCTGTGTTTGGCGGAATAGTGCCTTTTAACATGGTCCTAGTTGTGTTTG
>CM031609.1:86085218-86110218 GCA_018398815.1 Conus ventricosus
AGCAACTAAAGAACAACAACAACAACAACAACAACAACAACAACAAAAACAACAAACCCCACACACACACACAACACCACACACACACACACACACAACACACACACACCCCACACAACCACACACACCCCACAACACACACACACACACATTCCAGAAACCCCAAATTAAGCACTTGAAGCGTTAGAATGCACAAAGTCAGGGGCAGGTACAGTGACATTCCCTGTCTGTAGGACACGAACAGACTTACCTGGGAAATGGAATAACCCTAAACTTTCCAATTTGTACCAAATGCGTTGATCGAAACACAAACAAGGCCACACGAAAAAACGAAGAGCTCCTACTGCACATTTCGTTTGAGATGGTTTCCATCCTGAATATTTTCCAAGATCCTAAAAATTTTTCTTTCCTTTTCTCCCTGTTCCCATTTTCCTGTGTTTTTCTTCCCCTTCCTTTATTTTGGGGGGAGAGGGGGGGGGAAGGCTTCTCATTCCTCCTCTTCTCCTATTTTTTTGTTCGTTGGAAAAAAAAATGACTTTCATGGAAATAGCACTCATTCTACGTGAACACAAATCATATACAGACATGTTTTACAGAAGCCACTACCTTGACTTTTCAATCGTCCCCTGTCCGATTACAAACAAACGAAGCAGAAACAATTGTCAAGGAGATACGCCACATGGTCTGTCACTGTAAATATTTGCATGGCGTATCAATGACAGGCCAAATATTTGACAGTTTAAATGACCCATTTGTTTTGCATACGTAAAACAGTACTGACATTTAAAAGCAAAACTTCTTCTGCGTACGCAGGTGATACTCCTGCGGACACTCCCTATATGGACAGGCAAGTATTTAATCCCATCTACCCTACACAAAGGGAGTGGAGTTTTGTGTGCCTGACCGTTTTTTTTATCCCGCCATTAAGGCAGCCAACTCCATCTTCGGGAAAAAAGCAAAGCAAGGAAATAATGTCAATGATATATACTCACATGAACAGATCTGTTTTTGATACTTTTCTTCGAAACTTTAAATCGAAACATAATCCCCATCCTACCCCGCTCAAAGTATACATAACCAAGACGAGGGACAGAGAAACATGAAGACATGCCTTCGATTAACATAAACATTACATCAAAAAAAAATCTGCTTTGCAGGTGCCCTTTACAATGTAATATTTCGCTGTAATATTTGCCCAAAGGCGTACCAAAAGTTGACCAAGGCAAAGATTGGGACAGTAGGAAGGCTCCTTTTGGTACAAAGATAATATATGTATCTGGCATTGGTGATAACCACACCCCACACACACACACACACACACACACACACACACACACACACAAAACACACACACACACACACACACACACACACAGCACACACAGCACACACACGCAACACACCGCCTCGGCGCCGCTCGCGCGCGCTCACGCATACACGTCCAAAAGTAGATAGTACTAAGCTAATTAAGGGTTTTTGTCTAACAATGTGATATGTAACCAGTAATCCTTGCCAAAGGTCTTTAGAAACACCGGCAGCAACAAGCCTCAAATTTTTTGCAGTAAAAATGAAAAAAAACAACAACAAAACACACCACACACACACACAAAACACACACACACACACACACACCACACACACACCACACACACACACACACAACCATAGCATAAGGTATTACAAAGTCCCGTAACACTATACAAAATGGGGGGCCAGGACATTAGTCGCTTGACCTCAAAGTTTTTTTTCCAAAAGGGTTTCTTGTCATGCCTCGCTAGACACCGAACAGGGCATCCGCAAGGCTGGTCTCAAGCCTGGAGAGTGGCTACAGGCGCTCTGTGCTGTCTGCTACAGTTCCATGTCAACACCGGTTGTCAGCGAGGAAAGCAAATTACATAAAAAAAAATCTGCTTTGCAGGTGCCCCTTCACAATGTAATATTTCGCTGTAAATATTTGCAATTGCGTACCAAAAGTTGACCATGGCAAAGATTGGACAGTAGGAAGGGTCCTTTTGGGACAAAGATGAATATATGTATCTGGCATTGGTGATATCACACACACACACACACACACACACACACACACACACACACACACACACACACACACACACACACACACACACACACACACACACACACACACACACACACTATAATCTTTTAGAAAAAGACGCCAAAGCCCGTGTGGGTTATAATGTAAATCGGCACACCTCTTACAGCATGTCTTTGTTGAATGTTTTTCCGAGGGAAATTTCCAGTTTGTGTTATAGACTTAAATATAATTCATTAAAATGTAAATATGTTGATACTGCAAAATGCATATGTGGGGAAAAACTTTTGACATTTCATGTACTATTTAATTGTCCCACTATGCGGCAGTACTTACCCAATTTTCAGTTACCAAATAATCCTACAGTTGATGATTTTAAGACTCTAACTTCAAATCATTCATTTTTGGCTAATGTATCAAAATATTTACTTCGCAGTCCTATCGGTACATTAGTATGAGATTTCAGTATTTTTGAAGGAAACATTTTTTATGTTGTTCATGTCCACTGATTTAAGCTTTATTTTTAATTATGTTTTCATTTGTATAATAATAGCAATGTCATCTTGATGTATATCATTTACAAATGTCATAATCGTCTAAAAACACGCCATGTGAAAAGACGTAAAACTAAACAAACAAACACACAAACACACACACACACACAAGGTAAGGTAATGTTGCTTTTTCCACCACGGACCGCAAAAGGCCCAGTCAGGGCTGTCACCGCGTTGAAGTCAACTCACAAGTTGTTTACTAAAAAGAAAACTCGTTCACACAACCCTTTAAAATACACCTTCTAAAAACACACCGGAAATTTTTGACTGAAAATCTTTCTCCTTTAAATTCTTAGATCAGAACTATTAGCCGAACCAGTATGCTACAATAAACGTAATCAAGTCGGGAAATAATAAACTGTTTCCAGAAAACTTGAAAACAAAAATGTTTACTGTCTAGCACATTTCTTTGATGACGATGGGCAGTTTCTTTCCTGCAGAAGTTTTAATGAAAACAGCGATGTCAGTACCGATTTTCTCACTTTCGCCAGGCATACGTTCGCAGTACTCGATTACATAAAGACAACTGGAATTAATATCAACAACAGTAAATAGATCAGTCCTCCTCTCTGCCATAACAAATGTTCACCACTTATAAGGGTTCACAAATGTAATATGATATATATTTTTTGATAATAATTAAAGAGCTCCATGTTGCGAAGAATGGAATTTTAAACTGTCTCAAAACTCATAACTGGGAGTCATGTTTCCTACATGCTCAAAAATAGCGGACACAAAGCTCAAATGGATTCGACTCAGAATAGTACGCAGATGGTTAGGAACGAATATCATTTTAAAAGAAATTGGAGTCGTCAATAATGACAGGTGCAGCTTTTGTGGGCTGTATAAGGATAGTATTGACCATAATATGTTTAGGACATGTGTCAATGGTCAGTGTTGAACTAATAACAGAGAATTGTACCAATGTCCAGAATAAACATCTAACAGAAGCACTAGTTCTCTTAAGATTTGATGCTACGATCACTATTGATTGCATTTTCTACTTCCATTGTTCTTTTGGAAAAAACAATGTATGTACACATGTAAACTGAAAAGCACTCTTCCACATGTTGCAGGTTTTTCTGAAAAGGATTGAAAAACAAAACGCGCACATAGACATGAACTGCATAAAAAATTCCACTCTAAATAGCTGACATACGAACCTCTTCTCTCCTCGATTTAATGGTTTGATCAACCTCCTTGTAATTAGGGGGTAATTGCTGGTACCTTTTCCCTTTTCATGACATATGACACTGTTTGTATGGTGGTAAACGTTTCTTTTTAAGTTATCACTAGAATTAATAAATAATAATAATAATAATAATAATAATAATAATAATAATAATAATAATAATGAATACTTATATAGCGCCTATTCTCGGCTAGAGGCCAAGCTCTAAGCGCTTTACAATCAACACTCGTTTACACTACGGGCTGCCTACCTGGGTAGTGCCGACTGAAGAGCTGCCAGCTGGCGCTTCATTCAGTCGTTTCCCGTGTCATCCAGTCAATATCGTTCAACATCGATCACGATTTCCTTACTTCTTTCATTCTTTCCATTTCTCACGCAGGGTGCATGCTATTACGTGTCATCCATACCAACGGCCAAACTGGCCTACTCTTCCGAAAGATGGTGATGGGATTTTACGTGTGTGCAAGATGTTATGCGTGCGTTCACACACGGAACCTCGGTTTATAGTCTCATTCGAAGGACTGTATGGGAGAAAATGGAGTCAGAACCAATGTTAACTCCGAGGGAAAAATCCCCCTGTACCGAAACGCCCCGGCGGAGGTTCGAACCCGCAACCCCAGGATCACCAAGATTACGAGTCAGGCGCTCTACCAACTGAGCTATGTAATGACAGTCATTACTATAACAGCTGAAAACCAGCTCACAGCGTCTGCTTTCTTTCAGCTCCTTAACGTTCAACCCATTCTGTCCGACAACAGTTTTGTCTGTATTTACTTCCCTGTTGTATATACATGTATGTATATATGTATTTATCGGACTGTCCACCCATGCTCTGTACTCCTCGGATATACATATACTTCGCCGTAATTGTAATATGCATGCTTTATTGAACACTTTGTTGTACATCACATCGTAACCATGTTAAAAGATAGACACATGTGTAAGCAAATGTCTGATCAACATGTTGTCAAAAGCTTGACGAGGTGGGGGGGGGGGGGGGGGGGGGGGGGGGGGGGAGGGGGGAAGATGGATGGTGAGGGTGGGAATGGGTGAGTGTTGGGGGGGGAGGAGGAGATGTTTGTTTTTCCCCTTTTTCTGCTTTTTTCTTTACTGTGTAAAGCATTGTAAAAAGTGAATAAAGATGTTACAAAAAAAATTATACACTTTTTATCATGTTCCGTAAAATAAATCAGACGCTAGTCTAAAATTCACCTGCGACAGATGCGTCATGGGTCTGCCATTAAGTGCTATGTAGAAACCCCCCCCCCCCCCCTCCCCCAAAAAAAGAAAAAGGAAATGTCAAAGAAGACACGTCATCATTAAATGTATGAGAAAATTATACACTACGTGTCGTTTTCAGTACAATAACACCAAGTCCCTGACGAAGTGAACTCACAGGCAAGCCTCCGATTTCCACACACTGCAATAGGCGACAGCAGCACGCTCGCTAGCAATTGATGACACGCAGAGAGAGAGAGAGAGAGAGAGAGAGAGAGACAGAGACAGAGACAGACAGACAGACAGACAGAGACAGAAAGACAGAGAGAGAGACAGAGAGAGGGAGAGACACAGAGAGAAGAGAGAGGAGAGAGAGGAGAGGAAGCGCGCGCACACCTTTGATGCTGGATGATCACGCCATGCACCAATCACCGCACGTAGTTCATTGTGCGTGAAGCAGGCTACCCCAGACAACAGAAGCATTTAACTTACCACTGCGCTGAGTCGCACAGCATTTCGCACAAAACTAAGCGTGCATCAGGTGTTTCAAGCGTTTTACCTCAGGCTTCCCTTCCAAATGCTCCCCGCTTTTATGCCTGGTTCACACGAGTGCAACAATGAGGCAACAATGGGTGGCAACTCCAAGTTGCCTATGTGTTGCTACATTGTTGCTTCAAAGTTGTCACTACAGCAACTCATTATAAACCAATTAGACCCCATTGGTTTTTCCCAATAAAAGTTCCCTATGAAGTTGTCACGCCAAAGTTGAACGTCGGGAGATATAACTTTTGGTGGGGTTGGCAACTTTTGCATGACAACTTAAAGTTGCTTTGTGTGAACAGCTTGGCAACACAAGTATATCCGGTAGGCAACAAAAAGGGGCGGAGAGAAGTGCATGCGTGCGAAAAAAAGGGCGGCACGTGCCGCCACGCTTTTCTCGCTTTTTTCCACACGCATGCAAGCACGAATTTTGTTGCTTGCATGACAACTTTTTGTTTGTGCGTGTCGGCAACATGAAATGCAACCTCGGTGAGTTGTCGTCGGAACAGTAAAAACATCCTGTTTTCAACCGAGCCAACAAAGCTGGCAACTTTCCAGAAGTTGCTTGCAAAAGTTGCAACCAACGTGGCAACTACAAGGAAAGTAGGTCGCGCACGTAGGCCAAGCCAGCAGAAAAAAAAGGGGCGGAGCTACGGAGTTGCCATATAGTTGCCTCTTGCGTTCAACATATGACGAAGCAACTTTGGCCAAAATCTATTTTTGATTTGGTTTGCACATCGAGTTGGCAACTTTTGGGGTCTATTGTTGCAGTAAAAGTTGCTCTCGTGTGAACCTAGCATTAAATTTTGTGTGACACACAAACACACATAACATGCCTAAAGACAAACACATACGCGCAAAAGCACATGTACGACACGGGGCGCGCGAGTTGAGGGGACTCAATGGAACAAAGAAAGAATAAATGTGCACACACACACACACACACACAGACACAGACATTGCAACTAGTCATTTGTGTTCAGATTGAACAGTGAGCGTGTTTAGCCCTCATCACCCAGTGGCCAAATTACCAGGGAACATTTGTCAGGCCTATTTTGAAAAACAAACAAACAAACAAAGGAGCAAACAAACAAACAAGCAAACCAGAACAAGAAAAACGTCCAGACGTTTGGAACAAAGACAGATACATGTCCACAAAGACGAAAGGGAGGGAAAACAAATGGGACATCAGTAAAGAAAGAAAAAATCTATTAAAATTTAACCCATAAATAACACAAGCGGGCCAGAGTACATGATAGGAAAAAAAAGGGAAATTACTCGAACGGAACTTGCAAAACGAAGAGATACAAATTACTATTCCTGACAGACACCTGCTTCTCCCGCCCTCTCCCTTCCACCCCCCAACACATAAACACACCCTCTTCTTCCACCGCTCAACACATAAACACACCCTCTTCTTCCCCCCCCCGCAACACATAAACACACACTCTTCTTCCACCCCGCAAACATAAACACATCCCTCCGTTCCACCCCTCAACACATAAACACACCCTCTTTTTCCACGCTCAACACATAAAAAACACCCTCTTCTTCCACCCCGCAACACATAAACACACACTCTTCTTCCACCCCGCAAAAATAAACACACCCTCTTTTTCCACCCCACAACATATAAACACACCCTCTTCTTCCACCCGCAACAAAATAAAAAACACCCTCTTCTCCACCCGCAACATATAAAACACCCCTTCTTTCCCCCCCCGCAACATAAAACACAAACCCCCTTCTATCCCTCTCCACGGAAGAGGAAGAGGGATAGGGGCGGGAGAGGGAGGTGGGGTAGGGGCGGGAGAGGGGGGTGGGGAGGGGCGGGGGAGGGAGGTGGGGTAGGGCGGGAGCGGGAGGTGGGTAGGGGCGGGAGAAAGGGGGGTGGGTAGGGGGGGGAGAGGGAGGGGGTAGGGGCGGGGGAGGGGGTGGGGTAGGGGCGGAGAGGGGGGTGGGGTAGGGGCGGGAGAGGGAGGTGGGGTAGGGGGGAGAGGGGGTGGGATAGGGCGGGAGAGGGGGTAGGGCGGAGAGGGAGTGGGGGAGGGGCGGGAGAGGGAGGTGGGATAGGGCGGGAGGGGGGAGGGGGGGGTAGGGGGAGGGAGGTGGGTAGGGCGGGAGAGGGAGTGGGGTAGGGCGGGAGGAGTGGGGTAGGGCGGGAGAGGGAGGTGGGGTAGGGCGGGAGGGGAGGTGGGGTAGGGGCGGGGGAGGGAGGTGGGATAGGGGGGGAGGGAGGTGGGGTAGGGGCGGGAGAGGGAGGTGGGTAGGCGGGGGAGGGAGGTGGGGTGGGCGGGAGAGGGGTAGGGCGGGAGAGGGGAGGTGGGGTAAGGGGCGGGAGAGGGAGGTGGGATGGGCGGAGAGGGAGGTTGGGTAGGGGGGGAGAGGGAGGTGGGTAGGGGAGAGGGAGGTGGGTAGGGCGGGGGAGGGAGTGGGGAAGGCGGGGGAGGAGGTGGGTAGGCGGGAGAGGAGGTGGGGTAGGGGCGGGAGAGGGAGGTGGGATAGGGCGGGAGAGGAGGTGGGGTAGGTGGAGAGGAGGGGGTAGGCGGGAAGGGAGGTGGGGTAGGCGGGAGAGGGAGGTGGGAGGGCGGGAAGAGGGAGGTGGGTAGGGCGGAGAAAGGGGGAGGTGTGGTAGGCAGGCAGGTAAAGAGGGCAGAAAAGAGAATCTTCTTGACGGATTGTGCCTGTAAAAATGTGTTGGTTTTGAATAATCATTGCTTTAAGGTTGTGAGCAACAGCCACAACCAAGTAATACACGAAAGAATAAATGACTTCATGAAAATTTCGTTTATAGAGGATTATATAATTATGAACAAAACAAACAAACACCAACAAAAAGGTGAATTAATGAAAAAACAAAGTACAATGCTGAATTAAAATGCAGAAATGAAAAAAAGAGTAATGATAGATGATAAATAGACAGATAAATGGATGCCAGATATTGAGAGAGAGAAGAGAGAGAGAGAGAGAGAGAGAGAGAGAGAGAAGAGAGAGAGAGAGAGAGAGGAGAGAATTTATGGATGCACACATGGATAGATGGATGGGCAGAACGATGTAAGAGGAGATCGGCAGAAGGACAAACATCACAAATATGGACAAATGAATACAATACATACAAATGGCAGCACGCTGCGTGCACAGGCCACACTAGGCGAAGATACGTATGGATGTGTAGCAGTACCGTTGGTAAGAAACGTATGGATGTGTAGCAGTACGTTGTTAAGAAACGTATGGATGTGTAGCAGTACCGTTGGTAAGAAACGTATGGATGTGTAGCAGTATCGTTGTAAGAAACGTATGGATGTGTAGCAGTACCGTTGTTAAAGAAACGTATGGATGTGTAGCAGTACCGTTGTTAAGAAACGTATGGATGTGTAGCAGTACCGTTGTTGAGAAAACGTATGGATGTGTAGCAGTACCGTTGTTATAATGTCTCAGGTTTCGCTAAGGCATGCAGTTACACCTTTGTTTAGATTTTCGGTATTAAGTTTATCATGGTATTACTGTTCTATGAACCGGAAGATAAAAAAATTATGCTGGCATGGCTACAAAAAACTATAAAAACCGTTCATTTTATTCGATCCGTTTGATTGAAAAAAAAAAAACCAATGAATATCTAATCAAACATTTTGTGTGTTGCTTCAGACGTAGGAAGTGCGCACTCGTGCGCGCGCCGTGCGCGCGCGCACACACACACACACTGTCAACCTCGGTGTAATGTCAGTGGAGGAAGGACTAGCGCACAGCCCAAACACACTCACAGCTTGCTTACGATCTCATTCATGTATCATGCATTCGTCACATCAAACACTAGTAAAGTCTATAACTTTACTACACATGTTCATAGAACGAAACATCAATGCATATGGAATCAAACAAATAAAACATTCTCTCTTTCCTGAACTTCACAAAAATCATTTATCTAAACATCATTAACTAACCGGGTATAAACAGATTTCTACTTTACCTGGCCAGGTGATCTTAACTATTCACGAATCACTGTCTTTTCTTTTCTTTTCTTTTTCTTTTCACTGTCACTTTCACAACACGACACAAAATCGCCGGCACTGGTGTTGTCTGCTTGCAACGGTCAAAGCTGGCTGCTGGCACGGTCAGGCTGAGACTGCCTGATGAACGTGGGCGTGCCAAGTCTGAGGTCGAACCCCAGTGAGGATAGAACAGTGACTATCAACATCGATCTGTTCTCCTTTCTTTCTTCCTGATTTAACCCATTTGCACTCTCTCTTCTCTCTTTCTAGTCTGCTCTTATCAATGGACATGGTTGCTTTTCTTTTTTTTTTCTTTTCTTTCTTTTCTTCTTCATTAATAGCAACTCTCTTCTCTTCCACATCTCTCCTCAGTCTTCCTCTGCAGACTATCTCTGCTAATCTCTAACTTGGTTTCTCTTTCTCTCCCCTCATCTCTCTGCTTTTCTCTCAAGCAGACCTAGAACTCTCCCTCTCCTCTGTTTCTCTGTTCGTTTCCCCCTCGTTCTGCCGTTCTCTCACTAATCTCTTATTCGTTCCGATCTGTTCCAAAAAAGGGCGGAGTACCATTGGTCAGTATTTTTACCGCCCTGACACCGAGTTATCTCCTTAATTCCATTGTGATATTCAAATCATGACAGTTTCCACGCCGACACGCCTTACTCCCTGTGTGTGGTCAATTGGTCATTTAGTGATTAGCTAGATTTCAACCCACCACACTCTACCTTCCCCCTTTCCTACTTAACTGGCGCCGTGTGTGGCTTCAAGTCGTGGACACTTGGTCAGTTGTAAATTGGCCAGCTGAGTCTGGGTGGGAGCCTCGACGTCTGATTAACATGACGCTGGTTCCGAAGTGGCCAGATGATCTGAAGCCAGGCGCTACGCCTCGTCTCGCTAGACATCGAGGCGTCGGTCAAAACGGCCTTAGTCAGTCTGGCTTGGTGGATCGCACCGTCTCTGTGAAGCCTCTCCACTAAAAGCTTAATGGCCGGATCCGAAACATGGGCCCGGTCTACGTGGCGCCTAGAATGTTTTGAGTTTGGACTTATGTCCGCACAAATTGGCTGGCGACTCCCAAGGTGGGTTGTTTCTTTTTTTTTGTCCATTGACAATTTCCACTTGCAAAAGACATGCTCTGCATTGTCTCAAAACAACGGTACAAAAACCAACAACCGAAATTTGCTGACCACACAGCTACACGCGCAAAGTTTTGAAAAATGCTTTAAACCAAACGGTTTATAAATTACAAAATATTCATAGTGGATACCACTCAATGAGTTATCATTGACGTGCGCTCTTGCGTTATTTCAATATTTTATAACGACCTCTGCTGACGCACTTATGCGATTCCCCTACCTGCGGTTTGCATATTTCTCTTTCACAATTCTTATGAAAAAGCCAACAATATAATATGATCACGATTCCTGACACTTCACGGAGGAATCTCCATCCTTCACTTATTGCAAATAATGATCAACTACAACAAGCGACTGTATTGCCTCCAAGCATATAACTACATTCAGCATGAACAAAAGTCTCACAAGAAATATGAACAAGTCTCACACAAAAATTATATGAACCATAGCCAACTGGGGAATGGACCCTAATCCAATCAACATAACTGTCTATCAACACATATAATCATCAAAGCACCCGGATATGACTGAACTTCCTCTGAGTTGCAGCTTGTAGACTAACGCTTAAATAGTCAGCTCCGCACATTTCTGCAGACCGGGAATGTAAAGCACTCGGTACCTTGTAGGGCTGCAGTGCATGCCCAACGCAGAACGCCTGGTTTTTCAAAATGCGCCTCTGCAGGGAATTTGAGTGGTTAGGTTGATCTGTCTCTATCCGAACTCTTTCCCATACAAGTATTTGTGCGAAACTTCTGCACGGCCACACGACAGCTAAACAATCCTTCTCCACGGATGCGTACCTTTTCCACACTTTTTGTCAACTTCTGCTAAGCTATTCACAGGAACTCGATCCCTTCGTGCTCCTGCAACAATACTGACCTATCCCACCACCTGATGCATCTGTCCGACCAACAAAAATGGTTTTGGCATGTTGGTGGCTTTAAGATGGGACGGGAAACCTGTCTTTCCAACACTGTTGCAGGGATGTCTGCAGCGTCTCAGACCATTCGACCACTGCCGGATTCCCTGCTTGACCAAATCACTGAGAGGACTCGTGATGCGCAAAAATTTGGAACAAATCTGTAGAAGCCAACAAATACCTAGCAGACTCTGCTTCTGTTTTGGTCTTTGGTCTCTTTGTATTCATATTCTTCTCCACCTTTCCCTTTCTGGCCTGCTTGTGTCGCCTCCGGACAACAAATAGGAAACTCCAGGCTTGGAAAGCAACCTGGCACTTGTTTGGTCTGGCTGTGAGATCTGGCTGTCTCACTCTCCAAAAATGCCTAGCTGCTCATATGCTCCTCCTGTCTCGGATGCTATCAGAATGTCATCATGAAATTCACAACACCTTCCAATCCGTCAATTAGCTTCCTCTTCATCGAGAGAAGACTGCATGTGCGTTGACCATCCCAAAGGGAGTACTCGCAGGTATAGCCCATAGGAGTGAGGAAAATGCTGTGACTTCCTTTTTTGAGTCCTCATCAAGGCTATTTGCCAGTAGCCCTTGTCAGATCGATCCTGCGTGAAATATGGCTTTGCTTGTGGCGATCTGAGCGAACAGGTCTTCTGTTGGGTATGACTCTGCATCGACTTTGTGGACATGTTCAACGTCTATAGTCGACCAGAATCGAGGGCTCACATGCTTTTTCCTCTCTTAGACGACGGCGTGCACTTATGATGATTTGGACGGTTCAATCACCCAAGGTCCAGCATCTTTTCTACTCCTCCTCGATCACTTGCTTGGTGGCATATGGATCGGGTAGCTTTCACATGTACGGGTTTCTGTGATGTCAACTCCACGTACATGGTCTCTAGAGTTTGTCCTGCCTGGTTATCAGTCAGGACGCCCTATACTGATTAGGAGCCCCCTACTTCCCCTGTCTCCTATGCCTAGCCCTTCATACAGTGTCACTCCCTGTATGACTCTTCTCCTGGACACTAGGCAACAAAAATCTCCCCTTCTTCTGCTGGGGTCTCTTCGCCTCCATCATGATTGCTGCTGCGCCTATGTGCTGAGTCTCACGCTGAATATATTTGCGGAGTAGATTTGCATGGAAAAGTTTTGGTTTCCATTTCACATCGATTCGGTAGTCCTGATCTACCTTTTCAATGATGGTGAATGGTCCCTTCCATGCATCAGCCGCTTGTTGGATCCGTGGGAAGCCAGTAACAGGACTGATCTCCCACTTGAGGAATTGCTTCCTCACCTTCCTGTCATACTGCTTCTTCTGGACGACCCTAGCTACTGCAAACTCTCCCTGCGGACCTTACATGTCTCCTACGAGGCCTATTGCGTAAGTCTACCACATATGATATGTGGTTTTGACTTCTTCGGACTCCTGTTCTCCGGACCCAGCTCTTTGAGAATGCACAGGTCCCGAACTGCCGCCCATACAGTGCAGCTCAATGGCGAAAAAGCCTGTGCTTTCCTGAGGGGACTTCCCTGTAGGCAAACAGTGCCGCACTGGATGTAGCGGTCCCAATCTGCGGGCCTTTCTCACAGAGCTTCTTAAGATGCCCTTCAGCACACATTGAATCTCATCCACCATGCCTTGCATTGAGGAATGGTATGGGGTAGTGAGCAGCTGTGTGATCCCTAGCAGGCCTGTTGACCTCCTATCCCGCCTGAGGTGACTGTGGACCCCCTGTCACTGAGAATCTGTGCTGGCAACCCACGCGAGAGAAAAGATGTCTACAGCCCTTCAGGACCTGTTGGTATCTACGCCTTTCATGCAACCGCTTCTGGTTTAGGTCGCCGAAGTTCCACAAGTGTCAACCACATACTGTGCCACCTTTGGAACAGGGCGGATTGGGCCAATAGGTCCACAGCCACCTCCTGCAATGGTGTGTCAATTAAAGGAGGCTGTTTTAAGAGGCGCCTTCCTCTTCACCCTCTTGAGGCTGACCTTTGACCCACACGTCACCTTGACATGCAGAACCGCTTTATGTCTGCATTGCCCCTGGCAATGAAAAGTCATCAAAGATTCGGTCAGCCTGTTTTGCTGGTGCGAGATGACCCGCATGAGCGACTCGTAGACCCACTGACATGACAGTGTCACGGCTAACCTGCTGGTACTCTAACTGAGTGGTCACCTTACTGTCTTCCCCTTGGTGAACACTCGGTACAACAGCCCGCCTTTCCACAAGAAATCTGTCTCACTCCTCTAAAACCTACCGTTTTTCTCTCCCACCTCTTGCCAAACTCCAAGATTCACGAGCGAAGGGGTCTTGTTCCTGCGCTGCCCTAAACTCATCAGGCGACACATCTATCGCCCGACTTCCTTCTGGAACAACTAACGGTTTAAACAACCTTTTCCTCCTTCATGCTCCGTGTTCTGCACTGCTGCCCCGTAGCGGTCAACTCGGGACTCCCCTGGATCCCTTGCCCCTGAATATTTCCAATGGATCAAATCATGAAGGGGTTTCTCCATCACCAACGCAGACAACTCGCCTGAGAAGTAAGGGGATACGTAATTCTATCGTAGCAACTGGAAACTCCCTCACAGTGCCATCGATTAGAGTTACAGGTCTGGATTTGCCCTGTCCAAATCCCCTTTATCGACAGGCGTTGTTGTACTACACGCATGAACAACCACGTGTCTCGTAACACTTTACCCTCTGCTGGCCGATCCACCCTTCTTCCACTGGTAACGGAAACCATCAGCTAGTGCCATCCATCCCTGACACTGATGCTGTCCAGTGCTAGCCCTAGGCCGCACTCTACCCTCTTCGACTGATCCTTTTGGTTCCACTGCATGTCGTTTCCCTTGACGACCCTTATCCACCTCTTGCTAAGGCTGTGCCTTCTGAACCCTCATGCGGACAATCCCTCGCCACATGTCCCTTCGTGTGACAATGAAACACCTTAATGTCCTTTGGCCTTCCTTCTGCCCACCACGGGTTTGCAGACTTTGCAGAAAACTTCCTAGTCTCCTTGCACTCTACTCACTGTTGCTAGCACCTGTTTTCTCCTGCACCTTAGTGCCCAAACGTGCCTCTTTATACACCTCTGCGAACTTCAACAACTCCCTTGCTGTCTCTGGTGTCTCTCTTTCAAGTGTATGGTTAACTCAGGGCCGAAACCTGACAACATTGTTTTCATAACTAGCTCTTTAATCAGCGAACTCCTTTTCGTACCACTCACTCTAACCAGTTCTCAAAATAGGGATCTAGGACGTGCACCCAAAACTGAGTGTACGTCTCACCTGCTTGCAATTTAGCTGGAACGAAATTTCTTCGGAACCCCTTCCGCTGTGAGGTCAAATCCCTTCATCAATGATTCCTTCACAGCACAAAATCAGATTGGGTGTATGCTGGTAATGCAGTGAAAATCTGTCATGCCTTACCAGTCCATAGCGCTGACAAAATGACTGCCCCACTCTTCTGGAGGCCAACCCTGACTGGTCGCAAACGTTTCGAAAACGATGATGTATGCATCAATCGGAATCGGTTCCTTCCGAGAATATTGGCAACTTGGGTCGGGGGGCCATTAGCTGGACAGAGTCACTGGAAACTGAACTCCATCTCGGTGGTCTCCTTTGTATTTTCCTTTCTCTAGCTCTAATTGACCTTTAGTCTTTCTGTTTCCTGCGTTTCTGCTTTAATTTTTCTGTTTCCTGCGTTTCTTATTCTTCCTGTCTCTGCTTCATTCTTTTGTTTCCTGCGTTCCTTATTTGTCAGTTTTCCTGCTTATTCTTTTGTTTCCTGCGCTTGCCTTATTCTCTCTGTTTCTGCGCCTTACTGCGATCGGGTCTTTCCGCTCGTATCTCTTTCGTATTTTGTTTGGTTTTCAACGAATGCTCGCAATCAATCTCCTGAGTACTAAATCACGAGCGACGCTCACAAGTTGTTCGATAGGGGTGTTCGTTTTTCCGCATTAAATCTCTTTTTTTTTTTTGAACAAGATTTTATAACTACGACAGCGCAAACCCGGTGGTTACCGACTCGAGTGACGTAAATGCACAACCCTATGAATGATAATATTAGATTGGGATCAACGTAGTTAGTTTTCTAATGACGCCAGCGCCTGACCCAACTATGAGAGCGGAATTATAGGCAATCTGTGCGAAATAAGTCGCTGGGGCTGAAATGCCAGCCTAGTTTTACACTATTGGAAGGCAAATCGCCAAGTCTAGTTATTTTAACTATCTTGGGAACATTACAGTAAGACAACCCTCGTCTTAGGATTACAATACTTGAATCCCACCAGCTTCCTCTCTGAGAAGTGAACAAATTATACTAAAATGGGCCAGAATATCTGGGCAGGCTCGCAAATAAATTGTCACCTCGGGTCAATGTCAGTGGAGGAAGGACTAGCGCACAGCCAAACACACTCACAAGCTTGCTTACGATCTCATTCATGTATCATTTGCATAGTCACATCAAACCACTTGTAAGTCTATAACTTTACTACACATGTAATAGAACGAACATCAATGCATATGGATTCAAACAAAATAAAACATTCTCTCTTTTCTGAATTCACAAAATCATTTTTCTAAAACATCATTAACTAACCCGGGTTAAAATACAGATTTACTTTACCTTGGCCAGGTGATCTTAACTATTCACGAATCACTGTCTTCTTCTTTTTCTTTTCTTATCTTTTCACTGGCACTTTCACAACACGACCAACTGCCGGCACTGGTGTGGTCTGCTTGCACGGTCAGTGACTGCTGGCACCGGTCAGGCTGACGGACTGTGATGAAGTGCGCTGGCCAAGTATGAGGTCGAACCCAGTGAGGATAGCAAAGTGACTATCAACCTCGATCTGTTCTCCTTTCTTTCTTCCTGCATTAACGCATTGCCTCTCTCTCTCTCTCTTTCCTAGTCTGCTCTTTTCAAATTGACATGGTTGGCTTTTCTTTTCTTTTTTCTTTTTCTTTCTTTTCTTCTTCATTAATAGCAACTCTCTCTCTCCAATATCTCCTCAGCCTTCCTCTGCAGACTATCTCATGCTAATCTCTCAACTTGGTCCTTTTCCTCCCCTCATCTCTCGGCTTTTTCTAAAGCAGACTAGAACCTCTCCCTCTCTCTGTTTCTTTCTGTTCGGTTCTCCCCCTCGTTCTTGCCGTTTCTCTCACTCTCAATACCTCTTTATTCGTTCCCGATCTGTCCAAAAAGGGCGAAGTTACAGTGGTCATCAGCTATTTTTACCGCCTGACACCCGAAGTTATTCTCCCTCTAATCCATTGGATTTTCAATCCTGACCAGTCACGCGACACGCCTTACTCCCTGTGGTGGTCAATGGTCTTTAATGATTAGCTAGATGTCACCCCCACCACACTCTACCTACCCCCCTTTCTACTTAACGGGCGCCGTGTGGCCTTAAGTCGTGGACACTGGTCAGTGTAATGTAAATTGGCCAGCTGAGTCTGGAGTGAGGCGCCACGAGTTCTGAATTAACAATGACGTGGTTCCACAAAGACGGCAGAATGAGTCTGGAGCCAGGCGCGCTACGACCTCGTCTCGATAGACATCGAGGCGTCGGTAGTCAAAAACGGCTTAGTCAGTCTGGTGTTGGATCGACCGTCTCTGTGAAGCCTCTCCACTAAGTAATTGGCCGGATCGAACCATGGGCCGGTCTTCGTGGCGCTAGAATGTTTGAGTTTGGGACTTAGTCCGAACAATTGGCTGGGAATCCCAAGTTGGGTTGTTTCTGTTTTTTTTGTCGTGACACACACACTGCGCGCGATGCAACACACACACACACACACAACACACACACAACACACACCAACACACACCACACACACACAACCACACCACACACACACACAACACATGCAGACAATGCCACGCAACAAAACGTGAATCGATGTTTTAATTTGTATAAGTATGGACGAAACAGGTAGAAAGTATATAAAACCATATATTCTGAAATAAGAGAAAAACATTCATAAATCAGTCAACAGCAAATCTTGGGACTCGAAAAGTTACATGGACATTTTATTTCAAACATGGTAAACCTTATTCAGATTTCAAGAGGAGAGAGAAACAAACAGCCCCAAACAAAGAAACAAAGGAAACATAGAAGGAAGAACAGGACCAGCATGAAAAAGACAAGAAAAGAAAAAAGGAGAGATGGAATTGAAAAAGAAAAGACATTGGAAATGAAACAAACAAAACAAAACCAAACAAAAACACAGCCAAAACAAACAAAAAAAAGGAAGAATGAATGAAAATGAATAAGGACAGAACGAAAAGCCAGACTGACAGACAGAAATAAGAAGACGAAGAAGACGAAGAAGAAGAAGAGGAGGGAAGAAGAACGAAGAAGATGGAAAGGAAGAAGAGAAGAGAAGAAGAAAGAGAAGAAGAAGAAGAAGAAGAAGAAGAAGGAAGAAGAAGAGAAGAAGAAAGAAGAAGAAGGAAGAAGGAAGACGAGACGACGAAGAAGAAGAAGAAGAAGGCGGAGAAGAAGAGAAGACGAAGAAGAAGAGAAGAATCGAAGAGAAGAGAAGAAGAAGAAGACGAAGAAGAAGAAGAAAAAGAAGTGGGAAAAGAGAGCGCCCCCTCCTCCGAGGCAAAGAGAGAGAAACAAGAAGTGGAAAAGAGGAGAGAAAAAAAGAAGTGGAAAAGAGGAGAAGAAAAAGAAGTGGGAAAGATGAGAGAAAATGGAAGAAGTGGAAAGAAAGAGAGAGAAAAGGAAGAAAGAAGTGGAAAAGACGAGAGAAAAAGAAGTGGAAAAGAGAGAGAGAAAAAGGAAGAAGAAGTGGAAAAGAGAGGAAAAAGGAAGAAGTGGAAAGAGAGAGAAAAAGGAGAAAGTGGAAAAGAGAGAGAGAAAAAGAAGTGAAAAAGAGAGAGAAAAAAAGAATGGAAAGAGAGAGAGAAAAAGGAAGAAGTGGAAAAAGAGGAGAGGAAAAGAAAGTGGAAAAAAGAGAGAAAAAGAAGTGGAAAGAGAGAGAAAAAGAAGAATGGAAAAGAGAGAGAAAAAAGAAGAAGTAGAAAGGAGAGAGAAAAAGGAAGAAGTGGGAAAAGAGAGAGAGAAAAAGGAAGAAGTTCTGGGGAAGAAAGAGAGAGAAAAAGGAAGAAGTGAAAGAGAGAGAAAAAGGAGAAAGTGGAAAAGAGAGAGAGAAAAAAAGAAGTGGAAAAGAGAGAGCAAAAAGAAGTGGAAGAGAGAGAGAAAAGGAAGAGTGGAAAAGAGAGCGCAACAGCAGTGGAAAAAGCGAGAGAAAAAAGAAGTGGAAAGAGAGAGGAAAACGACGTGAAAGAGAGAGAAAAAGAAAGACGTAGAAAAGAGAGAGAAAAGAAGAAGTAGAAAAGAGAGAGAAAAAGGAAGATGTGGAAAAGATGAGAGAAAAAGGAAGAAAAGCAGTGTCCCCTCTCTCTCACACAGGCGAAGTGAAGAGAGAGAAAAAAAAGCAGTGGAAAGAGAAGAGAAAAAGGAGAGTGGAAAAGAGAGAGAAAAAAGAAGTGGAAAAGAGAGAGAAAAAAGAGTGGGGAAAAAGAGAGAAAAAAAAGGAAGTGGAAAAGAGAGAGAAAAAATAAGAAGTAGAAGAGAGAGAAAAAGGAAGAAAGAAACAAAAGAAAGAACAGAATTACAATAGGTAGGAAGAAACAAAAAGGCTAAACGAGACTAGACAACGCAGTTTCGTTTCCATACATCCCGGGGGTAGTGACAGAAAAAGAAGAAGAAAAAAAACATGAACAAAGACAGAAAAATGCGATAGGAACAGCTAAAACATAACGTTACTAACGAGAACAATCTTAAAACTTTTTTCTTTTTTAGTGAAAAAGAAAACATATAACCATAACACGCTCTTTAGGTCATAGATTTTGTTTTACCTTCGACAAACACCTACGAGAACATTTCAATAGAGGGTATTTTCTGTAGAAATCAGGTCAACGTTTGTTCCTCGGTGTTACTGAAAAAAGGGCCCTACCAGTAAATGAATGGAATCCGTTGTGGTGGAACGTTTATCACAAAGTTTCCGTTCCTGAATATTTCATCAACAGTTTGTTTCGTGGCATGCGATGTATTTTATTCTAGACTTCACTGAACTGATCGACAATCATACAGGGAAATAGTGGCACTGGGAGGGGGAGATGGGAGGAGTGGGGGGGGAGGGGGGGGGGGGGATTTGAAGAAAGACATCATTGGATGGCAAAATTAACGTCCAATTAGCCTGTGTTCCCAGAAACAGCCACACGCTTTTCTCAATGCACTCGGAGGGAAAGAAAAAAAAAAAAAAAAAAACTGTCCGTAGCACAAGCATGACGTCACATCGACGTGACTACGTCACATTCACGTGACAATCCTTTTTTCTCGATTGGGGACGCTTACACCCGGGCTTTCCGACCTTTCTCAGCGGCGTTTTCAGGAGCTGGTCCATGTCTTTGTGGGGTTTGAACTGTCGGGCATGAGGCTGCAGATCACTGGGCTCAAAAGCCCACGTCTCCTCGGGGAGTGTTTCGTTCTGGCAGATTCGTGCGTGGGGCTGCAGGTCACGTGGTTCCCATCCCAAGTACGCCTTCTGGGGCTTCCTGGGGCTGCGACAGAAACAGGTGTTGTTTGTTGGCTAGTCGGTCATTGCTTGAACAAACAAGTTCAGCGTGTGTAGCTTGTGGATTTAGGCGACCCTTAGCGCTTTAGGTTTTAAGTCCACGCATCATAAACACAAGCACAGACAGCCACAGACAGACAGACAGACAGACAGACCACACACACACACACACACACACACACACACACACACACACACACACACAACACACACACACACACCTACACCTACACACTCATATATATCGCTAGATACATAGACAGATGGATGGATGGATAGATAGATTGATTGATAGACCGACAGACAAATAGATGTTAGTTACACACACACACACACACACCACACACACACACACACACACACACACACACACCACACACACACACACACACACTCTCACGCATACACGCACGCACACACACATGCACACACACAGGTACGCATGCACGAACACATACACACAGTTGAACAGCTACAGAGTCGTAATTGTAGCAGCAGCTGCGTAGCAGTCCTGTTTTGATGGTCGTGATGGTGGTGGTGGAGGGTGTGTGTGTGTGTGTGTGTGGTGGTGTGTGTGTGTGTGTTTGTGTGTGTGTGTGTGTGTGTGTGGTGGTGTCGTGCTCGTGTGCGTGCGTGTGTGTGTGTGTGTGTGTGCGATGCGTGCTGCGTGGTGTGTGTGTGTGGTGTGTGTGTGTGTGCGTGCTTGTGGTGTGTGTGGTGTGGTGTGTGTGTGTGGTGTGTGTGTGTGTGTGTGTGTGTGGTGTGTGTGTGTGTGTTGTCGTGTGCGGTGTGTGTGTGCGTGCGGCGCGTGTGGTGTGTGTGTGGTGTTGTGTGTGTGTGTGTGTGTGGTGTGTGTGTGTGTGTGTGTGTGTGTGTGTGTGTGCGTGCGTGCGTGCTGTGTGGTGTGCGTGTGTGTGTGTGTGTGTTGTGTTGTGTGTGTGTGTGTGTGTGTGTGTGTGTGTGTGTGTGTGTGTGTGTGTGTGTGTGTGTGTGTGTGTGTGTGTGCTGTGTGTTGTTTGTGTGTGTGCATGCATGTGTGTGGTCGTGCGTGCGTGTGGTGTTGTGTGGTGTGTGTGTGTGTGTGTGTGGTGTGTGTGTGTGTGTGTGTGTGTGTGTGTGTTGTGTGTGTGTGTGTGTGAGTGTGTGTGTGTGTGTGTGTGTGTGTGTGTGTTGTGTGTGTGTGTGTGTGTGTGTGTGGTGTGTGTGTGTGTGTGTGTGTGTGTGTGGTGTGTGTGTGGAGGTGTGTGTGTGTGTGTGTGTGGTGTGTGGTGTGTGGTGTGGTGTGTGTTGTGGTGTGTGGTGTGTGTGGTGTGTGTGTGTGTGGTGTGTGTGTGTGTGTGTGTGTGTGTGTGTGTGTGTGTGGTGTGTGTGTTGTAGTGTGTGTGTGTAATTATGATATTTAAATAGCTATATTGCTGATAGTAGTAATATAACTTCGTTTATAGGTAAGCACAATAGTGCAAAGTTCCCAGCGCTGTATAATGTGAAAGCTGTAATAGCAGAGAAAACGCATATTCATAAAAGCAAAAATTCAAGATATGAAACGAATTAACAGATTACCTACAGAAGAACATAAAACACCCATTCCTACATCACATACCCCAGTCAGGCGTGCTAAAAGTACAAACGTCGTATATATTCTCTCTCTCATTCTATCTCTCTCTCTCTCTCTCTTCTTCTCTTCTTCAGAGAGAGAGAGTGAGAGAGAGAGAGAAGGAGTGCATGAGAGAGAGAGAGAGAGAAGAGAGAGAGGACTCGAAACAAACAAAATCGATAAAAACCAGACAAACAGAGTGACAGACAAATAAACTTATCAAAGAAAACGACAGGAAGGGGGGGACTCATCGATCATTAAATTTCGTATCATATCGGATTACGACTGGCTTGCCTTTTTCCTTTTATTCGTGCACGGTGTATTCAAAATCCCAGTATGGGCTATCTATCTATCCCCCTCTTCCCTCCCCCCCCCCCCCCCCCCCACCCCAGCGTTTTGGCCCCATCCCCCACGCCCCCTCTCAATTCCCCTTAACCCCACACCGATTTAAGACAAAAGGGAAACTCAGTCCATCGATCGTCTCTTCTCGTTGAACCAAAGGAAACATTGTACATGAACAAGGGACGTCATCGCGAAGGGGATTTTGGATAAGAGTTTCATCGGTGCTGTACCTTGTTTCAGATTGCCTGCAAACCGCCCTGCTTGAAGAGAGATTACACTGAGTAAGTTATTGAAAGCTACACACCATGGCAACCAAAATGATTTTTCTTTACTGATAGTCTAGAGGTTTTTTTTTAGCAGGTGTTATATTTCAGCATCAATCGTCTTTATAAGATTAATATTTATTTTCATAATCATTATTATGAATATCATCCTTATTCACTATCATCATTATCAATTTGATTGTTATCTTAGTTGTGGAGTAGTCTGTAGTAGTAGTAGTGGTGGTCGTTGGTAGCAGCAGAAGCAAGTAGCTGTAGTAGTGGCAGTGTAGTAGTGAGTAGTATTAGTAGTTAGTCATAGTAGTAGTTGTTAGTAGTTAGTAGTAACAGAAGCAGCTGTGTTATTTTTACTGTGAAATTTATTATTAATATAAAGGATGTTTCCACAGGTGGGTCAATGTCATCTTTACTCTGAAATTTATTATTAATATAAAGGATGTTTCCACAGACTGGGTCAATGTCATCTTTGCTGTGAAATTTATTATTAATATAAAGGATGTTTCCACAGACTGGGTCAATGACATCTTTACTGTGAAATTTATTATTAATATAAAGGATGTTTCCACAGACTGGGTCAATGTCATCTTTACTGTGAAATTTATTATTAATATAAAGGATGTTTCAGCAGGCTGGGTCAGTGTCATCTTTACTGTGAAATTTATTATTAATATAAACGATGTTTCCACAGACTGGGTCAATGTCATCTTTACTGTGAAATTTATTATTAATATAAAGGATGTTTCCACAGGCTGGGTCAATGTCATCTTTACTGTGAAATTTATTATTAATATAAAGGATGTTTCCACAGGCTGGGTCAATGTCATCTTTACTGTGAAATTTATTATTAATATAAAGGATGTTTCCACAGGCTGGGTCAATGTCATCTTTACTGTGAAATTTATTATTAATATAAAGGATGTTTCCACAGGCTGGGTCAATGTCATCTTTACTGTGAAATTTATTATTAATATAAAGGATGTTTCCACAGACTGGGTCAATGTCATCTTTACTGTAAAATTTATTATTAATATAAAGGATGTTTCCACAGGCTGGCTGTTTCTAGCGCTGTGCCCATCATCATTCCATCGTAACGACACAGATCAAAGCACTTGTCGCCACATCACATGACATGAAGCATCGCAATCTTTCTCCACATTTCTTTGACATAGTGATCACACACACACACACACACACACACACACACACACACACACACACACACACCAACACACACACACACACACACACAGCATATACACACACCTCACACACACACACACACACACACACACACACACACACACACACACACACACACACACACACACACACACACACACACATACATACATACATACACACACATACACACATACACAAACGCACACTCATCAGCACCCCCTCCCCACACACACACTCACACACGCACGCACGCACGCACGCACGCACGCACGCACGCACGCACGCACGCACGCACGCACGACACCACACACCACACACACACACACACACACACACTCAGCGAAGTTTATCTTTCGTCAAAACTCTCATGGACTCAACATATAGATTACATACTAAACAAGGCAAGGAAAGCTTTAAATTTTCTCAAAATTATAAATAAACAACATTGGGGCCAAGATACTAGAGCGCTTGTATCCCTTGCAAATTCTCTTGTACGTTCACGGTTAACTTATGCTCAGGAAATATTTTTTAGTGCTCCAAAGCATTTGTTAAACAAACTACAAAGTATAGATTGTAAAGCTTATAAATTAGCCCTTGGGGTACCATCTCATGCTTCAAATTTAGGGACTTATAAGGAAGCAGGTGTTCTACCACTTGATAACCACAGAAAAGTTTGTGCGTCAAAATATGTATTAAAATCATCTGCATATGATACCTTTAGTAAAAAAGAAGTAAATCTGGACTCGCAACATGATTTTGTTAAAAGAGCAAAATATATACATTCTCTACAACCAATAAATACATATGTCTCGGATATGATTAACTCTACAGATTTAAAAGATAAAGAGGTTGCCATAAAGCCTTCTTTCTCCCGAATTCCATCATGGGAACAAGTTAAACCAAATTTTGATATAGACCATATAGATATGAACAAAGATCAATCACCGAATATATTAAAAAATTTGATTAATTTACACATGGAGAGTCATTATAATGATCATATTAAAATATATACAGACGGATCTGTCCTCGAAAATGGCAAGACAGGGGCAGCATTTGTAATTCCTTCACTAAACATAGTGAAACAGTATCATATCGGTGATCATTACTCCATTTTTACTGCTGAATTGGTAGCAATATTAAAGGCGGTACAGCATATCATAGATCTTCCAACAAACTGGCCCAAACGTAAAGTGTTATTATGTGTCGATTCGAAATCTGCACTACAAGCTATCAAATGTCAAAATATTAAAACGCGTCTCGAAATGATACTAGAAATAAAACATGCAATACATCAGTTATCAGCTAAAAACATCAGTATCACTTTTTATTGGGTACCTTCACATTATGGGATATATTATAATGAAGTGGTTGACCGAGCAGCTAAAAGAGCAGCGCGTAATGTTGAAGGAACAA